>CM067376.1:42477139-43077139 GCA_034510155.1 Eucriotettix oculatus | reverse complement strand
GGGATGTAATTAGACTGTTAGCATATAATTTTGTCAGGACGATGTGACATTCAGACTTATGGCAATTTAATGTTTCCTTAAGTCTTTTCCAGTCAGTAGAATGAAATTCACAACGTAAACTTCCAAAATTTGTACTCAGAACTGTTACATTAAATAAGCCCACCGTTTGTTTGGCATAAAAACATAATTAAAGTAGGATGAGCTGGAATGTAAATTAATTGGAAATAACGTATGCCTATTACTCATTCGCAAACCTGATAGACGCAGCTACCATTAACGATCAATATAAGTTTTACGTGTGGATGATTGGAAAAGCAATCCTTGAACCAATGAGCTTATTATTCGTACTTCTAGGAACTACTTGAAGCCCGTTTCACATAAAACGGTGAGCAGTTCTACGAGCTGTAACTGAGCAAGAGCTTGTAATGGAGACGCATAACATTTCAAAGACCTGTGGTCAAGTACATTACCGCATATATCCATTTGCAGGGCTTTTTTATCTCTAGTAGTTTTTTTTCAACTGAAGTGAAATAAAACAGTGTTTGCTGATTTGTTTTACAGGATTCGTGTTTGGTCGCTGTATGGTGAGCGTTGTTCGTGAAGGTTCTCGTAGTTAACACCGAAGTTCTGTCTGGCCTGAGTGGGCATCCTTCTTCATGAATATTCAAATAACCTGGCTAATTAGCATTATTCACATATTAATTGAAATATACGATATTTATGTAGCATAATTTACTTATTCTCAGTTTCATTGCGTGATGCTCTTCTTCATTAGCTAATCCGAAAAAGTAGTTTTAGCTAATAAAATTAACGAATATCATGATGATGTTTACAATATTTCTTGACAGCGAAAATATTTATGACTTAAATGTTAAGTCTTCGTACGACGGTAGCTTGAAACCTCCAATTATCCTTGACACATTTGTAGGGCATTTAATATCTCTTACAAGAGCATAAGTGTTTGGGAAATCTGCCAGAATCATTCTGTATTTGGGTGTGTTGCTTTTCCTAGTCGATCTGCCGATCTCCTTTCCTATATTTATGACTTATAACTAAGCAGGTAGATGATACCTGTGGTAGCTCAGACGGAACGCGTCTTACCTTCGGGCATGCCTCGTTTTCTCTCTCAATTTTAAAGTTCTCGCGTATCGAGGCACCTTGATCTCGTTTAGGAGGTCGCAAACCTTGGGCATACTGTAAAGAGTTGTCCTCTGTTCCTATTGGACCAGTCGGCCAGCTGCCTCCTAAACTAGTCGGGGCTCGGAGATAGGAGTTCTACTCAGCACACTCCTCTTTCTTCATTCGAAGAGCGTAGATAAGTGCCCAATAACCCAGCCTAACCGATTCATGTCCTTTCAGGTGATTCACCGGGTAGGATCCTTAAATTATAACCCATGGGCCCTAGTCGCCCTTCGCTACCTTATTCTGCCTACCACATCCCCCTGTTCAATTCCCTTCCTATACTACTAACGAGGAGTTACCTCACAAAAAAACTTTAACATAAAATCTGTCTGAACTATTTGGCATGACACATGAAAAGACAAATGGATGATGACTCAAACCCTGAGCATATTAAGTTTTTAGTAGTCGTTACGCTGAAAGCATTGTATCCTCATTTAATACATGAAATTATCACCACATAGAAATGGCTTCTTGTTGTGCGGCTATTACTATTGGAATGACACTTAATTTCAATTTTTATGCTTTATGACGTCACAGTCTCAATGGACTCCATATAAATCAGATGATGCTAGATAATAATATTACTCAACAATAAAAATAGATATAAACTCGAAGCTTAAGAAGAAGTTGTATATTTCAAAAACGAGAGATAGTTAAGGATGAAGAGGTAGGGTGAACTGCATACTGAATGCAAACCTTACTTTCAGGTTCTCAGATTTCAGTTTACAGAATTATTTCAGTAGCCATCATTACCACTATTGTCTTTCTAGGCACAAAATGTAATCATCTTTAGGAATTTTCAGTACAAATAAATTAATGAAGAACGTATTTAAGAAGAAAATATACAAAATACCTCGTGAATTAACAGCTGACCTGAAGTAATAAAAACAGTTTACTGACTCAGCTTATACCAAAAGAGTAAAATAAATTTCAGAGTTATTAAAATTACGATTATACTCCTTGTTATAATAAAATATCACATGCTTATATTAGACAATGGCTAGGGCTGAAAACCAACTAATGGAATGGATTCATTAACTATTTTAGCTGTCATTGAACATCAATATGGCTTCACTGTTCTTAATATTTCAGTTCAAATGAGCAAACGCGAAGAAGAGAAAGAATAGTTCACCCTAAGAAGAAGAATGAAGGTAGAGAACATAGTCATGGAACTAATACCGGAAAAATGATTGAAATTGTATGTACCTATAAAATACATGGGAGATCAAAGATGGCCGTTATAAATAATTGATTGTCCACCACACACATGAATCCAAAGTAGAAGACGCCCGGAATATTGACTAAAACAAGTCCTAATTAGTATAATGCAACGTGCGTAATCCTTTAAATGAAACGAAGAATTGTATGTATATTAATATGGATTGTTGGCAAATGAAGGCAACAGGAAGTAAACACGTTAAGACACGACTCCAACATGACGTTGTCTACGGGAAGTTGTACGTGATATTTACGTAGAACAGAGGATTCGCCAACCAGTTACATGGACCAGACGAAGCGTGTGAATTTTGTGGGAAAAGGTTGGTAGTTCCCAAAAATAAACCTCAAGAATAATCTAATAAACTCTACTTATATGCCAATATTGCAACAATAAAATTATATTTAAGAGGAAGTAATTGGTTGTCAAACCCCTGACCTACTAAAGGGTTCCAAATGGCGTAGTCTAAGACTTGAGATCGGAGCAGAACCAAAACTCAGGGCAGTCTTGGAGTAGCTTTGGTAACGTAATAATTAGCACTTGAAACAGAAGGAGAATTGAAACCTGAATTCCAATTGACAAGGTCAATTTAAGAAATCGAATCAACCTTAGTTCAGAATTCAATCAGAAACGGTGAAAGGAGTTGCTGAGTAATCTAGCTGAAACTGCAATCGCTGATTTATATGCATCAAATACATGAATACGCGATCCCATGAACACATAAAACAGCATAACATCACGATGCCGTATGTGGCTATCGACCTAGAAACTATATTGAAGACCGTCAAGTTTACGTATATATTCCCGAGCCTGCAAAATTCTCTGCAACACGCCCCTCAATTCTAACTGTAAAACTATATAGTATTATACTGTACAAATTAAATTATTTGGTAACGAATAAAGTTTCACATCTGTTTTGTTTAAATATTATAAGTAATATTGTCAAGTAAATTTAAGTTTAAAATTAATTGTCGGACGTAATCAAAACCTCTACATTTTTAATAGCATTGAAGGAAAAAATTGATGATAATTGATTTAGTTTTCCACGGTTTCTATGACTCAACGTCCAAATTTTTTTCACGTATGTAGCTAATTTTATCACCGCTCAAAGTTTGGCTTTGATGTATGTAAATGCTGTGGTCATTTCACTGAAATGTTGAGGAACAGGTTTCAACACAACTTCCATCATTCTGATTTTCTGCCCCCTTTTCTTAATCGCTCGTGATAAAATTGAAATACTCAACATTACTCATCTTTCAAGCATGGATCCAGGTGCAAAAATTCGTCTTGAAAGTAATAACAGGTCAGTTATTTCGTCACACAAATTAATCATCTCAAGTTTGTGTCAGGGTGGAACGATGGGACCCATTAAAAATTAATCAGTATTCAATTATTCGTTAGAACCTTTTCAGGTGGGCTGCGGAAATAATTTCTGAATGTTTGCCAAAAAGAAACAAGCTCGTAATTTAAATTTTAGGCATCAGTAATGATTTTAATAAGGTTATATGCATAATCATTACGCGATTACACAACATAGATCCTTGACGGACACTCCACGAGCTCTCAGCTATTCACTTTTAGTTAGCGTTTTTATGGAATACGTACTGTTACTCCCCCTGTCCTTTATCCTTCTATGTTCCAACCTGGAGACCTACTAGCTTACTGTCTAACAGCTGTATCATGTAGTAATAATTCATTCTAAAGTATAGACAATAATCGTTTCTATTTTCGTTTAGTCGTAATTCCCCTTCCATTCATTCACTTTTAATTTCTTCCAACGTCTACTCACTTCATTTCTATTTAAAGCGTCAGTAGTCTATTAAATTCATTGCAAATAATACCTTTTATGAAAGTATTGTATCTCCTATCTCGGACATTTGTCCAAAGAAAACTAAATCCAAAACCTCAATAATTTTTTAATTATATTTGAAATTTCGTCAAGGTTCTAATTATACAGATTATTTTTCTTTAATTGAAAAATGTATAACAAAGAAAAAGTTTAAAAATAAAAATATATTCTTTTAAAAAATAACACACAGCTGAGAAAATTCTCACTTAAAACAAATAAAAAGACGGCCAATGAGTCAGCAAATAATTTTATTAATATTTAATTAATACAAATTCTACGTTTCATCCAACTTTGTGGACTTCTTCAGGTAACTATACACAAAAAAAATATAAAATCAAAATTAATTTTGAATACGTAAACATTTGTTAAAATATGAAGTGTAATATTCTATATAACGAAAAATAAATTAGTTTTATAACTTTATATTGAATATTACTCGTCATATTTTAACAAATTTTTATGTATTCAAAATTGATTCTGATTTTATAATTTTTTGGTGTATAGTTACCGGAAGAAGTCCACAAAGCTGGACGAAACGTAGTATTTGTATGAGTTAAATGGTAATAAAAATATTTGCTGACTAATTGGCTGTATTTTTTATTTATTTTATTCTTAAAGTCAGAAATTTACGTTTGAGTTTTAAAATTACCACTTATTTCCTTCCAAAACCGTTAAGAAATTTCAACATGTTTTATAATTACTAAATTATCCTGGAAATATTTCAGTGTAATCATAAAAGTTACTTCGTAATTGTAAAATATGTTCGATTTCTTCTAAAGTTCATAGAAGGAGAAAAACATCTTCGTAATTGTTTATTGACATTTTTATCGACCTGATGCAGTTTTGTAGGGTGTTCCCTGCATCGCGTTTAAGTGAACTACCGGATAGAATCCCTTAACTATAGCACAGGGGCCTGGTGGAACTTTTCCTTCATTGCTCTACTTTCCACATGCTCCCTTTTCGATTCCCTTCTTGTACCATTTCCTGTTTCAGAGTCACCCTCATGTAGCCTGTTAACAAAAAATAAATAAATTGTATTATTGTTAAATATCAATTTATTGTGAGAAAGTTTGACAACTTATGAAATTACTGTATAATCATAAACCGAAAAGGTTAAAATATGTACCGAGACAATGTTGCATTTGTAATTTAATTTTGCTTCAATAAATGTCTGTACTTGATGGAAAGTACTTGTATTAATATAATAAATGTATAATAGATACGTAAATATATTAAAATGTATTAAATATTACCTGAGAAAATTTTATTTAGATTTTCCTGAGACATTTACTTACTCCTGTTCACTACAGTCTACTCTATTTTATAACTTCTTGGTTTAATACCTACTGAGACCCTCAGTTTAACTGTTAGTATGAAAAGTAATTGTAAATATAATTTGCTAAGCTAATTTTTAACATCATTTCATGAATAACATTAATTAGAAGGGGATTGAAATTTAAATATAATAAAACACAATTAACATAATTATTATTAATTAAGGATGGCTTTACATGCGATCATTTTTCCCGTATGGGTTGGCATAGTTTGCCTGACGCCGTGGCAGGTAGCCGTAATGATATTAAGGTGTCATTGTCCACCACGACACTACGTACAGTTTAAAACACTTACCGTCGTCACCCTGAATATACAGCGTGTCACGTCTGAAACAGTAAGGCCAAAATTCTTTGAAGTGGGGACAGGTAACGGAAAAGGGACAATACGTAAGTCTTTTTGTTTATTAAGATATTTACCAACTGTTCATTTTGAACATTAAACAAACAAGATAATGAAACAAAATGATATGTGACTGCAATAAAATTGAACTTCGCAGGTCTTTTGGTCGCTTCCTCTTCAATCTGCGACGTGTTGTTAGTTCATTTGCTAAATGGTTGACCTCTTCGTTATGGTGTCCTGTGAGATTTTGACGATAATTAGTGCTGAGTCTGTGTATTTCATCTTCTATAGCAGGTATGGCTAGATCTTGATGTATTCTTTTGTTGCTCACAAACCAGGGTACGTTTAAGATGGTACGAATGATCATTGACTGAAGACGTTGAATAATTTTTTAATTAAGTTTAGAGTCTAATAGTAGGCCAATGTATTTGACTTCATTCGTGATAGGTAATGGTTTATTATTTATTGAGACATTCGGTCAGTTTTGAAACATCTGGTTTTATTCAAGGCTAGATGAAATAGGTTTTATTTATTTTTCTATAATTCAAATGAATATTAAGCATCGTAGTTTAATTATCTCAATAAGTAATGAAAGTACATTATTAATTTCTTACAAAATTACGGGGTTCTTTACAATTTATTTATTTAGCAAAGTTTTAGAATATATAATTAAAGGGGATTTACGTGGGCGGGATACGTGCAGAGCAGAATGGGAAGTGGGACACCTGTTTTAGTGGCATACTGGAGCGATCCTGGACGTCGAACCTGGAAGTCCGGAGTAGGAATTTTCCGATCCGGGAAGGCGTGAAAGCGGCAGTTGCCTCCTCGTTCATTCCAGGTATAAATTCATGCGTTGACCCTTCGTCTCTGCAGCTTACCGACTGTCGGCCTGGCCTTTCGGTGGCATATGCCCAGGTTAATTTGGCATATACAGGCGGTTGATTTTATAACACGTTTTTCCTCGAACACAAATTGAAGAACTGCTCCGTTAACCTTCTACCTCTAAACTTGTTTGAAGAACTCCTGTTTTCTCTCTCCTCGCAGCTTCCCTCCTGGACTATTTGTCCCTACCACTCCTCCTTTTCTCGTTTTACCGCCTGTCACGTGGTATATTTCACCCAATCCACCTCTTCATTTCAACCCTCTTCCCCAGGGTCATCAGGTGGCGGGGTAAAACATCTGGGAAAATTCCAGGGCGATTGACCTAAGTCTGCGGGAAATTTTCTTAATCCGAGCGACACCACACTGTCACGTCACCTAAGGTTTTATGGCTGCAGCAGTCTTCGCTTGTTCAACACAAAGAAAATTCCTTGTTCGTTGATTTTATACCATTTTATAAAATGGTTGGCGAGTCTCTGCGCTGCAGTTTGTATTCCTGATGGTAAAATTTACTTGCACTGATTTATTAGGATTTACAGTTATACGCCAAACGTTTAGCCATTCTTCAAGGCCATTTAAATGATTTTGTAGGACACAACCAGCTATAAGAAGGTCATTATCTGCAGATAAAATTGCGGTGTCAGTAGCGTAGGTTACAAGAATTATTTTACCTGTTTCAGGTATGTCCGCTGTAAATATAAGGCATAAAGGTGGTCCCAGGACACTACCCTGTGGTACTCCACAGGCAATTGGATGAATTGCGGAAATATCGTTGTTACAGTTTGTTTGAGAAAAGCGGTCACTTAGATAGGATTTTAAGATGAGGTAATAATCAGTGGGGATGCTAAGTTTAAGTTTGTATAGTAATCCGACGTGCCAAACTCGGTCAAATGCTTATGCATTGTCTAAGAAAGCTGCAACACAAACATGTATTTCATCTAAGCCCTTTATTATTTCATTCACAATTCTGTGTCACTGATGTATTGTAGAGTGGCGTGAGCGGTTTCCAAATTGATGCGTCAGTAGTATCTCTCATCCAGGATCATATCAGTCTCAAGTCTTTTAAGTATTAGCTGTGGTAGTAGGCTTATGGTGCGATATGATGAAGGAGAGTTTGGTGGTTTGTCGGGTTTAGTTATCAGTATTATTTGTTCTATTTCCCAAGATTGGGGAAGTAGGTTGCTCTCAACATGCTCTTACAAAGGGTAACTGCTTAAGGAATTGTCCAGTTATGAGGTCAAACCCAGGAGATAAATGGATATTGCACGAGTTAATTTCTTGTAGAACTTCTGATGACGAGAATCGTTTAATAGGAAGAGTCATCGGGCAAGGTGCATCCAGAAACGTGTTTATGTTTACATCATTAACGTTAGGGTTGGGTTCTGGAGATCTGAAAGTTTTTGCTAGATGTTCTGCAAAAGTATTTGCTTTCTCCACATCAGTCCGTGCACAGATTCCGTTTTGTTTTCTTAATGGTGGTATATGGTTTATAGGTTTTTTAAATTTTTTGGTAGCTTTCCATACAGAGTGACCGTCATTTGAAAGAGTATTTATATATCTTTCATTTTATATTCCGTAGATCCTGTATTGTTTGCAGTTTTGTTAGCCTGTTATATTCTCGTATAGTTTTATCGAGAGGACTCCGAGTTCTTTGCCATATGCGCCTTGCATGTCTTTTCTCTGTAACGAGCTGTCTGATTTGTAAAGATAGGTTATTATCATCGAATTTTCTGAAGGTTGATGCAGGCGCAGTACATGAGTAGAAGGATTTCGAGGGGGACATTCGATGAATACATTATTTTGAACTTTTAAGCTCATGACTGCAAGCACAAATTCCTTTTTTAAAAATGGCAACCTCATTTTTCACCACATGAAACTTTTTCGTCTTGACGAGTTAATTTTAGATACCCCATCATTCGTGTCATGAGCACTAATTTTACTCGAAAAATGCCACAAAAGCAAACGAAAATGTGGGCGATTTGGGTTCCGCTCTCGATACTCTCTTCTACGCTCTCCTAAAACGAGTAAAATATCGATAATTTCACTGGTTTAATACTTCGTGTCGTGATACTAACTCAATTATAGTTGAATTGGCAATAATTAGAATAAACAAATCCTCGAAGTAGTCGGAAAATTTTATATTTATTTCCATGTGATAATTACAGTTGACAGTCCGCAGTCAACTCGGTAGGCCCAGGCCCTCAACGGGCTGTAGAGACATGGAGAAAGAAATTACAGTTGGTGAAGAGACTCGAAAAATGCCACAAAACTATTTCTGTGGTTAAACTGAAGATTAAGACTTTCTAGTGTGACCCAGGATGCACAACGTGGAAGTAAAGTTCCCTTAATATCCCTTGCGGTAAAAAGAAGAAGAAAAAAAGGGCTAGCACGTGTGGAAGTTGATCAGCGTTGTTTACAGGAGATGTTCAATGTTGACTTGCAGGCACAACTCAATTCAAACATTCATGGGCGCCTTGCTGTTGATTATTGTTCCATAGGTCTGTTCACCAACCGGAATTATCAAATTAAATAAACATAGAATTTTCGACTGCTTCGAAGATTCGTTCATTCCAATCAGTGCCGATTCAGCGACAATTGAGTTATTACCACAACACGATGTATTAAACCAGTGAAATTATCGATATTGAGTAAGTCTACGTCCTCATGATTGTACGGAATATCGTATAACGCATGTGATTCACTCTACCTGATGACGAACAGAGTTTCCTTACTGTTTGAAATGTTCAAGTAATTTCTCTAATTTCTTTTCTTAGTCCGCTTTCCTGCTAGACGTTCCTCTGGCTCACTTTCACAGGGGTAAACCTAACCTGCTTGTTTGGTTTCCTCTTTGAAATCTTTCTCTCTTATTTGTTTCTCAGCTATCCTTCGTCTCTCTCTCTCTCTCTCTCTCTCTCTCTCTCTCTCTCCCTCGAAAAAAAACCTAACTTGTTTGCTTTGGTTTTTACTTCTCTGATTCACTTCACGTCTAATTTTTTCTCTGCTTTTACTCGGACAATTGATTAACCGAAAAAACTCAATAATAAAGTATAACGTCTCCATGCTGTCTGTGTGAGTTGTCGAAGATTCAAGTCCGAGATTCGTCAATTTTTTTAGTTTTACTTTTTTAGGCTAAAATGTTTTTATTAAAAAAGTAGTCAACAACGACGGGCGTTTTGTACAGTTTCCGTTTTTTTCGATAAGTCTGTGTTAATGGTTCTTCATCATGAAGCTCACGGGGAAATTACAAAGATTTTTAAACAAGGAAATACAGTATTGGTAAAAATTACATGGAGTACTTCTTAATTTAATTAACGGCTGAAATTTACAATTTACATTGCGTGAGCAATAAGAAACGGAAATAACATGAGTCTTAAAATACAAACGTGGTAAAATAAAATTGACGAAACTCGGACTTGAACCTTGGACCATTCACGCAGACACTATGGGGAAGACGTTACCCCGTGATTATTCTTATTCATACCCCTGATATGGACCCACCACAGGGGCGGAGGGGATGTGAAACAAATGATAAGGTCCATTTCCTTTTCCCCGTATAAATTCCCAAACGATTCCTACGAGATCCTTTAACTTCTAAATTCATTTAATATTTCGTTCTTGTAAAATCTCGGGAACTAATATTCAATGACCAGATGTTTCAATGAACTCAAAAAGTATGTTAGTGGTCAGTATAATTGTTTTATAGCGAGTTGTCTCAGAGTAGTAATGTTGCTCAAACACGGACTCTAGGATCTAATTGAAAACGCCATGTTGTCAATTGTGCCTTCATAAGCAATACGCTGTAATTGTCTGACTCACTTGCCAGTAATTGCCACTCTTATCGACCGAAATAGGGTCAGATATACGAACAACTATCGCATTCATCCAACACACACACACAAATTAAAAATGCTAATTCCCCTCCTCTCATCGTTAGACTTTTGTACTCCTACCAAATGCGTCGTCTTTCATGGCACTACACGAAAAAAAGTTTTTTTTTAAATGGCTGAAAGTAACTCCGGTAATCTCAAATATTCTTCGATATAACATATATAAAAAAAGCAACAAATTATAGAAACTTGTAACATTTGCCACTAATTCATAGTCCATGGCGAAGAAGTCCTGAGAAGAAACGCTGAGTCAAGGGCTACCAAACGCTAATGGTCTCGGCATAAAAAAGCTCAGGCAACTCCACACAATTTCGCCTGTACATAATAATGATCGTAATGTGTTGCTTTTGCCAACCATCTACGCTCTCTACTAAGGAAGTGACGATAACACTCTGCCTCTCTCTTCTTACTCACTAGCTTTCCTTGTAACTGTTAAACTCCGTACATTCTTCAAGTTATTAAGATATGATTTGACCTACAACATAGGTATCATACTACTTTATCTACAAAATTTATTATTTTTATTTAATATGTAAATTTAATAGCAATCATAATTTTTAGTGCATATTCCTTAATCTAATTTGTTTACTGCCGACCTCCTGTGGTGTAGTGGCTAGCGTTACTGCATGACAACAAAGGAGTCCCGGGTTCGAATCCTGGCATGGGCTTGGATGTTTGTGTCGTCATGATAGCAAAGACCGGGATTAAGACTGCTGGAGAATCGATACGCTGACCAAGTGTCACTCCAAATTTGGAATGAGGACAGTCCACAGTCGACTCGGTAGGTCCAGGCCCTCAATGGGCTGTAGAGCCATGGAGGAAGGAATTTGTTTGCTAATGCTAGATACCCAAGGCATTAAATTCGTCCTGGTGAGGTTTGTATCTAATGGTACGTCCTCATTAAATCAAACTAGGTTGGATAACGGATATATTTAACACTTTTTCTTGTACAGCGGCTTTGGGCATGCAGCTAATTCCTAGATGATCTTCTTGTAATTCATTGATATTTTCTTAGATTTATTTTAAATATTCTCGTTTTGTGTTTTACCCATCTTTGGACGGCTTTCTTTGAGATACTGTTCACTTAAATAAAGACAAATTAATTTTAATCAACAAGAACCATCGTGTATCAGTAAGGTCATCCGACCACAGAATTCTGATGCTTTGCGAGAAAACTCCTACTGTCTTTAATCCTTCTAAATAATATTTTACCAACCGAATCCCCTATCATGCATTCATCTCTCCTCTTCCTTGTTTAATTTAACACTCTACAAAATATTAACCGTCTGATGGTAAATTTTAAGAAAATAATATTAAGAACTGTTGATGTGGTATTCAGTCCTAAGACTGGTCTGATGCAACCCTCCATGCTAACCTATCTTGCGCAAGCCTTTTTTAGTTCGCAGAACTATCACATCCGACATCCTCCTAATTCTGCTTAGCAATTTCACATCATTTTTGTTACCCCTCACACCTCCCTCTAATACTAATAATACAAGACCCCCACGATTCTAAAAGTAGCCTACTAATCTATCCCTCCTCTTGGTCAACGTCCTCCGTAGTTTTCGCTCTTCCCCTATTCTGTTTAGAACTTCCTAGTTAGCGATTCGATCCACACATCTCATTTTCAGCATTCTCTTATAACATCACATTTCAAGCCTTCTATTATTTTCCTTTCTCCAACGCCTACCGTCCACGTTTCGCACCCATATAGCGCCAAACTCCATACGAACATTTTTAGCAACGATTTCCTAATATTCATAGTTATATTATCCGTAAGTAAATTTCTCTTTTTTGCAGAAGCCTTCCTTCCCTGTGCTATCCTACTCTTTATGTCTACTATACTTCTACCATTCCTAGTTATTATGCTACCCAAGTAGCAGAATTTCTTAACTTCATTCCCTATATCCCTTCCCAATCTATCATCCATTGTTATTCCACTGTTTCCCACACTACACTCAATTACCTTGGTTTTCCCTCTATTATTTCTCATATTAAACTTTCTCCAGAACTATGGTAATACCATTTACTATGGTTTCCGAATCTTCTGACTCCTCTAATACTAAAATGTCATTGCCAAACAGTAGTGTTTTTATTTCTTCTCCTTTCCCATATTCCGTTTTTACTTTCTTCATCGCCTGTTTTATATATAAGTTAAAGAGCATGGGCGACCGCATTATTTCTTGATTTCTGATTTCTTTTCTTGACCTTCAATTCTAATTATTGCTGACTGCCTTCAGTAGATGATGTTCTGGATAAGCCTTCTTTCTCGATAGTTTATTCTTGTGATCTTCAAAATCATGGAAAGTGTGTTTCAGTGCACATTATCTACAATTAACATGAACGTAGGCCTGTTTTTTTATCCTGTCATATATAATTAGACGCTGATTTAATACTGATTCTCTTGTCCCTACATACTTCCTAAAACCAAACTGATCTACTCCTAACTGGTTCCATCCTTCTATATTAATAAATAAAAAAATGTTAAAAATTTATTATACCAAATAATTATCAAACGTTTTTGTATGTCAGTCTTTAATAATTATCACAGACTTATACATTTTGTGTATTTACCCCGCTATAATTAATTTCAATTTTTAAATTTTATAAAAAATTAATAATTGAACTGTGTATTTATTTTCGTGTAGGAAATTTATGCAAGAATTGTTTGATACATTAAATGAAGTTATGAAACGCCGAAAAATTCTTAACAATTTAAGTAAATGGTGCATGTAAGATTAAAAATGTTATAATTAATTAAGGCAAGAACTAACAATGACTCACTAATAGTGACTGAATGTATCTCATTTATACATTTGAGTGAACGGAAGAAGGTAAATTCCTATATTTTGTTGTATTCAGTCTGATGCATCACTCCATGCTAAATTATTCTTCGCAAGCACTTTCATTTCTATATAACTACCACTTTCCGCATCCTCCCTAATCTTCTTAGCGATTTCCATCCTTAGCCACCCTCTTCTGTTCTTACCCGACCTTCGTGTCTCAAACAGGGTTTATTAATCTGCCCGTTCTCTAGGTCAAAGTCGTCCATATTGTTCTCTCCACCATTATTATGCTTAGAACGTCCTAGTAAGTTATCCTTCCCACCCATTTGATTTTCGGCATTTTTCCTTAGCACCACATTTCAAAAGCTTCTATTTTTTCTTCTCTTCTGTTCCTATCGTCAATGTTTCACAGCCAAATAACGCCACACTCAAATTCCTATCTATGAAATTAAATGTATTTTACTAATATGTCAATAAAGTAATTTCTCAACTAATATATCACTTAATGTCTGGTTTTTTAGAACAGTTAAACGGAATTAAATTAATAATCAATCAACGGACAATCAAAATTTCGTCCAAAATTTGGAACCTCTACAGGCAAAGATATATGCACTCATTTTTCTTCTTCTTTAAAACTTGAAATTTTAATGGATGTAAGTACAAATTAGTTTTAAACTACGGGTTCAAAAGGAGAAAATGTTTCCTGAACTGCGTCCAGAGATGCTTATTGCTGAATTGTAATCAATACGATTAACATTTAAAAACCTTGGTTTGTCTGTTAATTGTCTGTTAATTTAATTCTATTTAACCATTCTGAAAAAAAACGTAACGTGATATATTAGTTTAGAAGTTACTTGATTAGTTGAAAATCTTAATATCGTCGGAAAAGTGATTCTATTACGATTATTTTGTCTAAAATATAAACTACTGAATATAATGTTTGTATAGACTGTTTCACTTAACACTAATTTGTTTAAGAACCTGTGTCAGAATTGTTTCAATATTTTAGGAGTATTATATGCAAGTTTGATGAATAAGGCCAAAATGGCATTTCGCAGTTGTGAACCTCTACGTAGTGCAAAGGAAACTGTGCAAAAATATTTCCGTTACGTAACAAAATGCTTTTACGTGCGTTTTCTGGAGGAACCAAAACATGAAGATTTAAAACTACCAACTTAACTAAACTAGGGCAGGCACGTGGGTGCATAATTTGTCATTTTATGTAAACAAATCCGGTAGCATAAGACGAAATTGAGAGAGAGAGATGAGTGACAAGAATAATGTTTTGGAAGACCTTGCTTTATGCAGTTAATTTGAGGTGAAGATAACCTGATAAGACAAATAGAATCCCCTTTCAACAAGTTAAAGTACTGTTAACTGAAAGAACACAAGAAAACCTCCACGATGTACAGAGGGAATTCGTCAAAGTAAACCGCAAGGCTCTGTTCTGATGCTTTGGATTTAAACGCCCAAACAATGAAGCGATTCAAATTATTGCGTACACGCCTTAATTAGGCACTGACGCCTTGAACTGTGATGGATGTGTCAAACAAAATATCTCCATATTATTAATAACTTGGTTGTAATCTCTTTAATTCTATTACGTTTTTGCATTCCCTGGAACGCCTCAAAAATAAAAAGATCCGCTGTTGCTGATGGGAGGGGAAACAAATTATCTTTTACGCGTGTAGATTGGCCTTCCGTAGTTTCTCCATGTAAGGGGACACGTGTATTCCAGAGTAATTGTCAAAGTTGGCTATAGCTCTGCACACTAATTATACTTGACGATTTTCTAATACTACAACATCAGCAGCAAACCGTAGGGTTTTTATATATTTTCCTTGCTGTATGATTCGTTTCCATATTCCGGTTTTACTTTCAACTATTCTATATATAAGTTAAACAACATGGGTGACAGACTGCATTCTTTTCTTATTCATTTCTTTATTTCTGCTTCTTTTTCTTTATCTTTAATTCTAATTACTACTGACTGCCTTCGGTAGTGGTTATGGATAAGACTCTTTTCTCGATATTTTTAAGTGTGTTCCAGTTCACATTATCAAAGGCTTTTCCTAATTCTACAAATGTCATGAACGTAGGCCTGTTTTTTCTTACCCTGTCATCTATAATTAGACGCAGAGTTAATATTGAATCTCTTGTCCCTACATTGTACCTAAAACCAAACTGATCTTCTCCTAACTCGCATTCATTTTGTCGTTACATCCTTCTATATGCTATTTTCGTTAACCTTCCGCATCTCCCCTTTTCAATTCCCTTCCTATGCTATTAAAGAGGAGTTGCCTGTTTCAGGATCACCCTCATGTAGCCTGTTAACCCAAAAAATATATTTTTTTTACATGCATGAGATGGAGTTTTCTCTCGCAGACATTTCTCCCCAGAGCCTTGTAATCTCTCTCTCTGTTTTTTTAAGTTCTCACATGTTAAGACACCACCTATTTTAGGCGGTATATGTACTGGGGTCGAAGCCCTTGAGCATAAGGCAAGAGTTGTCCTCTGATCCCATTGGGATAGTCGGCCAGCTGCCTCATAAAACTGGTGGAGACACCGAGAACGGAATGCTGCGACCCAACAGCAAACTCGTCTCCCGTCATTTGGAACGGTGTGAGAATAGTACCTAATGTCCGACCTACTTGATGCAGGTTTTCTAGGGTCTTCCCTGCACCTCTTTAGGTGAAACACCAGGTAGGGTCCTTAAACTATAGCCCGGGGGCCCAGGACAACCCTTGGCAACCTTGTTCTACCTTCCACATCCCCCTTTTTATTCCTTTCCTATGCTATTAAAGGGGAGTTGCTTGTTTCAGGATCACCCTCATGTAGCCTGTTACCCAAACAAAATATTGGTATTCTTCCTTCTTCGTAAATTTCGGAAACTATCCTGAAGGTCCATGCTATAGCTACTTCGCCCGATGATCTTATCAACTCCGCTGGAATGTTATCAGTTCAAATATATAGAATATATTATCGCTGGAAAGATCATTTGTCAAATGTGCGACCAAGCAACATCTGCAATTCACAATTTAGTACCAAATTAGTGCGGCAAATAATTATTGGAAATTTAACACATTATGAGAAAGGTGTTCCGTGAGACGCGTAGAGAAAATTGAAAAGTATGCGTTGTGACCAATTCCGTCATGGCGGATAATACCATTTGAAATGCATGAAATTGCTCATAGTCACATTATATATCTAGACAATATTTCAGATACAGTGAAATTGGATAAGAGAATGCTGCGACCCTCAGCAAACTCGTCTCCCGTCATTCGGCAGGGCCGTGATAATAGAACCTAATGCCCGACCTACCTGATGCAGGTGTTCTAGGGGTTTCCCTGCACCCCTTTAGGTGAAACACCGGGTAGGATCCTTAAACCACAGCCCGGGGGCCCTAGTCAACCCTTGGCTACCCTGCTCTACCTTCCGCATCCCCCCTTTTCAATTCCCTTCCTATGCTATTAAAGGGGAGTTGCCTCTCATGTAGCCTGTTAACCTAAAAAAACTAAAAGTTTACTTGTATTAAGTAAGATTAAAATTGATATTTAATTTGCATGACAAAGTGTGCAAATAAAAAAATTGTAACACGCCTAGAAAATAATTACCAAGGAAGCTACTTTAATTCGGCTTCTACTTCCAACGTTTTCGCTGTCTTAGAAGTAACAGTCGATTAAAAATTATATCTGAACAAAAGTAAGTGCTGTTAATGTGTTTACAGATGTTACCAGAGAGAACTAGTTATAACCGACAACGACCTTCACCACAAGATGGATGCTCGCATTTTACGCCAGATGGATCCGTTAATTTAAAGGATTCGTCTGAGTGTTCCGGAATGTCAACAAACGCGCTGCAGACGGAACAACTGATCGCCGACGACAGATTACTTTGGCCGATTAGAGGACCTTCAAGGAACAAGAAAAGTTCCTGTTGACATTGCGGTTAACAGAGAAATCTTTGTGATTGGACGAATAAATAATTGCTGATTAGCTTTCACTCAACAGAAACTCACAGCCAAAAACAAACAAACTTCGCTCAGCAACGTGCAGAAGATATTATTAAACTGTCATATAAATTAATTGAAAAAGACTGAAAACATTTAACAGAAATGAATTAAATATGGTATAGAAATTTAAAACTTACGTACGAATCGTACTTTCGCAACTCTTCTATTCATTCAGAAAGATATACTTTACTATACAAATAAAACATGACAAACGTTTATTTGGGTCCCAGATTTTCTGATTAATATTTAAGTATAAGTTAGTTTAAAATATTCATTGACTTTATAAACTTCAACCTAAAAACTCTAAAATACTGTTACAGATGAAAAAGTTGCCTCCAAAGTCCACTAAAGCGTAATCTGTAGATTGTTTTGTGATTCCGACATTTCCTCTTCTTTCATCATTTTCTACAGACGCATTATCTGAATCTAAAAGATAGTCAATGAATACAGTATACGAGGCAAAAATTTATATCTGAACCTCTATTTTTATCAATATAATATAAATCAGTATATTAGCATATTATCAAAAATTTAAAACACGAGGAAATTTATTTCAGTCTCCTTTTTAAACAATTAGTATCAAATTAGTGGACGAAACGTCGTGAACAGCAATGCATGCGACGGGCTCCAGTCATTATATAACGAATCTGTTCAAACACACTGCGAATTATAATCCTATACCATGGGTCCTGCCCTAAAGACATATAGAACGTACAATATAATACATTATGTCTTCACGAACCTGCCAAACGAGTTGTTTATCCGCTGCGTTCGTTCGTGCGGTGGGGGCGACGATGACGTTCGTGAAGAACAATTAAAAAGTATCATAACCTAAATTAAATCTTACTTATATCTAAACATTACCAACGGACCAACGAGATCGTTCAAGTATCTTGTCCTTATAAATGTAATATACTTTTTCTGTGTATTTTTCTGTATTAATGCGCTTATTTAAACTGTCAGCAGATTTATTGAATGATTAAGATAGTAAGTCATTTTACAATAAAAGTTAGAGTAATACACAACGTATGCTCTTTAAATTTGAAACCTCCTTAGATGTTACCCATTCTAAAGAAACGATTTCAAACTTCATTAATTTAATAAATGTGTTAAATCAGCCTCTTTGTCAATTTTTTAAAAATTTTAAATATTTAACATTACAACGTTTCGTCTCTCATTGGAGAATTTTTCAGGAAGAAAATTCGGTTGAAGAAGACATGTAAAGCTATACTTTTACCTGAATAAGTCTCAAATGAGAGAAGAAACGTTGTAATAATAAGAAAAATTTTCGACCACTTTCAGATTTTATTTATAACAATTTCCATAGAGGAAAAATAACGTTTTGGTTTAAAATACTGTAAAATTTGAGGTTTGGTTTTAAATACAAAATGTATTTAAAATTGACACTTGATGATAGTTAACTATGTGAATGTTCTCAGTTGCGTACCCTTTTTTTGTTTAGTACTACAGTGCTATTAAAAGTTTTTTATTATATAAATTTACTCGAAACAACGTATCGGCATGTTTTTATGCCTTCTACAGGTTTTTTCTTCCCTGTAGAGGAAAATGTACAGAAAATTAATCCTAGGGCAGTGAAATTGAGACAGTTTTTTTAATTTATGGAAACAGAAACCACAACAATGTCAAAACATAACAAAAAATTACATTAGAAGTCCAACAATATGGTAGAGATTCGAGGCACACACGACTGATATTAAAGTTAAACCTTTGTGTTTTATTCTTAACACGAAGTGTGTTAATGTTTTTCCACAGGATAGTAACCTGACGGAGGTACAAATAAGTACCGAAACGTTGATTTTTCCTCTTTGGGAATTGTAAAAAATAAAGTCTGAAAGTGGTCTAAAATTATTCTTAGTATTACAAAAATCAGATGTAAAAATACTACCGAAACGTTGTAATGTTTAATATTTAAATTAATAAAACTGACAAAGAGCCTGGTTTAACTCACTTATTGTATATTTAATTGTCCAATAAACTATTTAATTTATTAATTTAAATTTTTTGTTGAAACAATAAATTAATACTGTGTTCTATGTTACAATTTTGAATTTGTATAGAAATAACATGTTTAAAAACTTACAAATTTAGCCATACATCATATGAGGAAGTCTTAAAACGTCGCTTTTGTTATTAATATATATAATGTATATATTATATATTATAAATATTTAAGTCCGAATATTATGATGTAAATTAATAAAATAAATACTTAATGTAGCTTATACATTAATAACCGCTCAGAGGTATGTTATTATCTAAGAAATGAGACTTATATTACAATTTAAATAATTTGTAATGATAAAAATTATATTTAATTGTAATCAATGTGTTGTAAATTTATTTTGGTTGTTCTCTAGCCGTATTTGAAACAGATCCTGTTCAATTTCAGTTTTGGTTATTTATTATTGACGAGGCAAAGAGACGAGCTCCGTCTCTGTCAGAAAAGTTCCGCGGGAACGTTCCTCGCTACTGCATTTCAATTGCATGAGGAAATATCTAAAGATACATTTCCTCAATCTGCACTATGCACAGAGACAGGTGTGATAAATTATTCATCTCCGGCATTGCCTCAAACTTTTATCTAGGCGTGGAGCTGCCCACGTAATGCCCCTTTTAATCTGGATCCCTGTAGGAGGAGAGAAACCGGTCCCTATCAATTCATGTCAGAGCCATTAACTGTTTACTTTTAATATATTAAATTGATGAAGCGACACGTTTCGCCAGTGTTTCCTTGACAAGTACGTACTGAATAATATAAACCTTTCGGATCGCCACAGTGGTTTTCGTAATAGATTAAGAAACGGCGAGAACTTGAACCCAACATATTAAAAACAAAACTGCGAAAGACATAAGGTTGTGAACAGTAACAGTTTATAATTTTCATGCACACATCCATTCGAACGCCACGTTGTTGTATCAGTTTTGCATGTTTGTGACCTGGTGTTGTTCGTTTGTAAGTCTAATAACTTCTGAAGGCAACAATACACCAACGTGGACTTGGAGGACTCGGAAACACCGCCTGCTTGACTTTCATGAAATCGCTGCCGTCTAAACAGTGAATACAGAACAACTACATCTATAATCATGTAAACTTAAAAATATACAATATATTCCGTTCATTTATTGAAAATCTCATATCTTCAGTCTACTGAGTAATGTGGACTTACGTCACTAAATATAAGTTTTGAAAGAATTGCTTTCTATGTACATAAGAGAAGAATACAGAAGATTTTAGAAACAACATAATTATATCCATACGAACGAGACAGGGACTGATAATGCTAACAGTATAGGACAATGAGTTTAGTATCTCGTGTATGCAAAATATGGACGAAAGTAGAATAAAAGACGATGGAACGAGAATATTAAGATCAGTTTGGTTTTAGGAAAAGGTAGGGACAACAGAAACAATATTGACTTTGCGACTAATTTTAGAAGACAGGATAAAAAAACAGGCCTACATTCGTGGCATTTGTAGATTTTAGGAAAAGCGTTTAAAAGTATTAACTGAACACACTTTTAAGTTGAGGTATAAAATATCGAGAAAGAAGGCACATACATAACCTCTACAGAAGGCAGGTAGCAGTAATTATAATTGAAGATCAAGAAAGAAATAAGACAAGGATGCAGTCTGCCGCCCATTCTGTTTAACTTAGCACAGGCCACGACAAAATTTAAAACGGAATATGTAAAAGGAATCACACTACAAGGAGAAAAAATAAAAATAAAAAAATAAAGAAGACTTGGAAACCATAATAAATGGCAAGAACGGGGTCCTGGAGAAAGAGTTCAATATAAGGATTAGTAGAGGGAAAACCAAGGAGATGAGGTGTATTATGGGAAACAAGGGCATAATAAAGGTAGATTGCGAAGGGATATTTTTAATTCTGATTCTTGGGAAGCGTAAAACTAAGGATAGTAGAAGTATAGTAGACATAAAGAGTAGGATAGCAAAGGCAAGGAAGGCTTTCGCGAAAAAGAGGAACATTGGGAAATCAATGCTAAAAATGTTCATAAGGAGTGTGGCGTTATATAGATGCAAAACGTTGACTGTGGGAGTTGCATAAAGGAAAAGAATATAAAGCTTTGAAATTGGTGTTATAGGAGAATGCTGAAATTCGGATGGGTGGATAGTCACTAACGGGGAAGTTCTAAGCAGAATACGGAAAGAACGAACAATATGGAGGACGTTGACCAAGATTATGTGGTAGTTATGCGGAATTGAAAAGGCTTGTGCAAGATTGGTTAGCATGGAGGGTTGCATCATACAAGTCTTAGGACTGAATATCATAACAAGAGTAGGAAACAATTACAATTATTTGAAATCGTTTAATAAGATACCATATTAAGCTGAACGCGAAACTTCATATTTGAAGAAGATTCATGTAAGATCTTTCTAGTACACATTGGAATGGATGAGTTTTAACAGACCCTCTTCATTACGACCGACAACCAAAATTGTCCGCCAATCATAGTTGTCTTGGTTCCCATCTACACAATGGGCCAATCCATCGGCTAATATGTACACGCCCCATTTGACACTGCGCATTTTCCTTGGAGAAAATCACTTCCAGAGGCGATGTCAGCCAACTTCACTTGCAACCCTCACCAACATCGGCCAATACAACCCAACGTCAGACGTGCCACCGTGCCCATGGTGTAGGGGAGCATGAAAGGTTCAACTCGTGGGATTTTTTTTAAAAAAACTGAGTAAACTACTACTACATTTGTCGACACTTTTGAAAACTTTGAGAACATTCACCTCTGTCGCAATATTTTTATTGTAGTCCTTAGACGGGTCTAATAGAACCCTGCATTATAACCTATTCTGTACAAGCCTTTTCATTTCTACATAACTACCACATCCTCCCTAATCTGCTTATCGCATTCCATGGTCGGCCTCCCTCTTCTGCTCTTACCCCACACTCTTCCCTCTAATGCTAATTTTACAAGACCCTCAAGTCTCCAAAAGGGACCTATTAATCTATCCCTTCTCTTGGTCAAAGTCCTCCATATTGTTATTTCCCTTCTTATTCTGCTTAGAACTTCCTGGTTAGTTACTCTATCCACCCATCTGATTTTCATTAATATTAACGCCAATTAAAATTCACCCTTTTGCTTGGGAAATGCAATCAGAAATGATTTCTAAACTATTTAAGGACGCTTGTAACGACATGGCAGTTGTAAATGAGTATCCCGAGGATTATTTTCTTAATGGTTTTAGAAAATAAAATAGGAAATTGTGTGATTTATTTACAATTAAATAGACAAATCAACTGAAATTACAATATATAAATGAAAAGTGATTGAAAAAGAAAAGAATACCTCTGAAATTATATTTATCTCTCACGATGTTCTACCGTCTTGGAATTGTCAGATCTTAGAACATTATAATTGATTCTCTAAATCTATAATCAATATCTACTGCATCTTAACTATTTTATAAATAAAATTGATTGTGCGTATATATGTTTATATGTTTCACACGCAAATTAAAGGCGTGGACAATTTCGACCATATTTTATACACATGTTCCTTGCGACCCGGACACGTCCAATGTGCGGGTAAGACCCTATGAAGAAAATGCCAATATTTGAGTGTAATATATATTTTTTGGGATCAATGAGATTGTTACTATTTGTCCCCTATGTTTTTTGTATATACAAACGAAACCATAAGCCATGGGAGGCGAATGTCCATTGGAGTGTCAGTGGCGGGCGTCGCATCAAAGTAACGCAAAAGTAAACCAGATTAGGGTTGATTCCGGGGTTATGGAAGTCGCTGAGTTTATTTCTAACAATCAAATTGCCGGATAGATTGTATCAAGAAACGGAAGTGGACGCGGAAGAAATTTCTTCCAAATTTTGTAAAATTGTTCACTGCGAACCAGAGACAAGCAATGCGAGGTGAGATGCTAGTAACCCCCTGAGGCTTCGATGGATGGGGGTTTAAGTATTTAGACATTTTCCGTCTAATAAATGTTTTAATGGTTCAACAAGCCGGATAAGTAGAAGATCAATCCCCTAGAAGTGAGGGATGGAAGGTGGTGAAACAAAGTTCCTCGTATAAACTTAAACGCCTGGAGAAATTTCTACCAAACTTTTAGGTATGCAACTTAAGACTGAGAAATAAGCACTATTTAGGTAAAATACTCCTACTGTTTACACGGATGAGGATGGAACGGTTAGCTTTTATAATACATTGAAGTTTGTCATTTATTTTAATTAAAAGTTTTCGCGATTGCTCTGTTTCATCGTATCATCCGCAAAGAAGCAATGTCTGCGTAATTTCAATCCTTAATGACAACCGGTCGAGGTTAGTGAATATTCCGGAGTTATATTAAGCAGTAAGTTTAATTCAAAAATTCAAATTTCCTGTTCAGTTGTAGTTCAACCCGAAGATGCAAAGGAGGAGAGGTACGAGAGACTGTTAAATAATTATAATACGAATAAAACTAACAATGGTTTGGAATCTGGGTTTATGGATGTGTCTTGCATTCAAGAACCTGGTTAAGTTGTAGTTCAGCCTTAAGAGTGGGTATAAAAGGGGATGAAACAAATTTCCACGTAAATTTGGAGAAATTTCTATCAAACTTTATACACATGTTATTACGATCGTAACAAACACCGTAAGGGAGAAACACCCCTTGAACCAATAGTATTTTCCACTACATTTAAATACTAGATCAATATTTGACTCTCTTATGCAACCGAGGGTATTTATGATATCTTTAACGTACTGGGTCCATTAAAGTACAGGGAATATATTTTTTACTTTACCAATGTCCCGGGTACCGAGAGTATTTTTTATACTATTAGGGTATTTACATATGTCTAAAGTTTATAGATTATTTTCACCTCTCTTAGGGAACGTAGAATCAAGTGCACCTATTTTTTTACTTTTTTCATTTAATGTGTCAATTTGAGGCACAAGTAGATTTTTGTGTGTCATAAAGGTGGTTTCATACTGAAATTAACTTTCCGTCAGCTTCAATCGCGTTGGCGGTCATTAAAAAGGTAAAGGTTGAAAACTGTGACGCACTCGATTCCGGTTTAATTACGTGTTGGTCAAGATATAATAATAAATACTCAGACAACACCGGGAACCAAGCTAATTAAATAGTGTACACGCTAATATTAATAAATACACGGACAACGCCGGGCACTAAGTTAATTAAAGAATAAAGTCATACTTTACAGAGCGTCAAAATTTAGGCATACCTTACATCACGGTTGTAATTCAAGACAGAGGTAGTAAACATTACGACAGAGTGTAAATCCATACAAACCCGCCTTATACAACGCCTGCTGCAACAGAAACTGAAGTAATGGAGGCAAATTGACCATAAAGTGTACTAACAGGGGTCTGATCACTGGAGAGGAACACATCAGGACATTAGTGAATTCTAGATTTTATAATATGAAAACCTCATTATATATAAGGCAATACTAGGCAATGGGCTTCTGAGTTATATACCCACAATTTCACAAATCCACTGCGAATTATAAAGTGTTCTAAGGTTTAAACTTAGACGTTACTAAACAATTCATCCGATTGCCTTGAAACTGTTTCCTGTCGATTTCTTGAAAATTTAGGATGCTTCCTTCCACCCTCCTCTCAATCCAAAAACGTCCCACGTCAATCATGTTTTCTGCTACTTCATGTTCGTCCCTTATGATTTCCTATACCATTCATCCGATTGCCATAAAAGTTTGGTTTTATTGTTTTCATCTACCCAGAGAGAGTTACTATCAATCGTTTGAAGAATTAGGTTCCCTTCCTACCCCCTTTGAGACCAATAAAGGTCCGACCCTAATGACATGACATTGCAAATGCATGCATTATGACCTCACGCATCCTGTCAAACGAGATAATTAAATTGCAGCTAAGCGTGAAATTATGTTTAACTTTGAATAGCATTTGCTATAAGTAATGATACTTTCTAATTAGTTAATAATAATGAAATCCGCCTTACAAGTCGCAATGCACATGATTCTGAATTACGATTCTGGCGCCCAAGACGCAGTTTTCTGTAACTAAGTCACAAAACAATTAAAAAGTATTATTACTTTAATAAAACGTTATTTTATGTTTAATAACATATAATCATAAGTAAGGATACTTTTTAATTAGTTTATAAATATCTGAAATTTTTTATAAGTCTCAGTTAATAATTAGTACATAAAGACTCGGCCCGCACACATTCAATTATTTTTAGGTACGTATTTATCTATACGGTTATGAGTCGCGTCCTCCTCCTTTTCAGGCCATAAAGGCCCTACCCTACAGACAAATAGAAATTACATCAGGATACATTATGCACTCACGTACCCTGTCAAATGAGGTAATTATACTACTGTTTAGAGTTAAATAACACAAAAGTTTAAATAAATTTTATTTAAGTACTGATACTTTTTCATTAGTTAATAATAATTCAAACTCAGCTCTGTCCCCCGAGACGGATTTTTCTGTAACTAAAAACCGAATTGCTTATCCGACAATACCAAAAAAACTACTAAAAGTATCACTTCATTTTGAAATTTTATTTTACGCTTTATAATCCTAAATAATGAAACCTGACAGGCTACGTGAGGGTAAATACATTATTTGAAGTTAATCATACGGAAGGGAATACATGCCAAATGTGATACATTACTTAATTTAATTTAACAAATGACCCTTTTAATTTGTTAATAAATATACAAAATGTTTTCTAAGACACAGGGAAAATGATTGAGGCACGCTATGTAAGGACCAGGCCGCTCACACCCAATTTTATTTTTTGAAGATATGTACATGTATCTGCAGACATTATTTCATGCTAATCAGACCGAAGAGATGGTTCAGGTGTCTTCTCCTAATAAATATAATTGACTGAATCTATATGTGTGTGCTTATTTGCGATATAACTAGATTTCTTGACTGATTAAGATACTTTGGCGGTGGTTATGACGTCATAAAGTAGGGGGCGTTAAAAGGTAAATATTCCCAAATGTGACGCTGTTGGTGATGGTTTAATCACGTGTTGACAAAGAGATTACAGTCGAATTAAATACTGTAGCGGGCAAATATAAATGAATTTCCGGGAATCACCGGGCATCCAGCTGGTATATATGTATATAGAAACACACATCTCACTCTGCACGCAAACATCCGAAACAGGTAAGCTGCATAACGGCTTCCAAACCTGTGACACTTGGTTTCGAAATCCGCCGAGAACACCTGCTGAGGGAGCGAGCTCCTTCGAATGCTGTTCGGACGCAGATAACTCAGCAAATAAACTATGAGGCGAGTAAAAGTAATTATTTGGTGATTAATCTGTGAAGCGCTAAAGAGATACTACTTTAGTGCTTGGTGGATTAACCTTCGGATAACAAATAGCTGGTCCATAGACAGCTGGAAGTTGGCTCTGCGGTTTCTTTTTGCTTAAGGCATGTGAATTAACACCTAAGTGGGTACAAAATGAGAACTTTTGTTCGCGAAGTAAAATAATTCAACGCTGGGAGATATTTATAAGGACACATGAAGTTATTAATTTCGTCAACAATATCATATCATTATACACTTATCTGAGGATAAATAACTGTAAAATTTACAATACCTAGAGTAGGCTTCGACTTCAAAAAAGAAATTCACAAGGTATCCTTATAGCCAAATTCCATGTAAATCGAATATTTTTAATTGGCAAATCTGACTTATGGAAACTGTCTTCGCTTTAAATAACGGTAATCAAGTCTCAGTATGAACTAAATTACTACATTACCTCAGCAGTTCCCAATAAGTACTCGAGACTCTATCACGTGGTTTATAACTGTATGAGATTTTTTTTGTGTACAAAATGTTTATTTACTATAAACAAACATTTAAAACTAACGCATGCCTTTCGCAGAAACCCGACCGCCAACCTGAATGCATAAATACCCTCGAACCGACTATTAAATTCACCTAATAAAAAGTGTTAAAATATTATTGAAACAGGCAACAAAAGTTATCTGTCCATTGTTGTTGAGTTGTTCAGTTCTACGACTGGTCTGATGCAACCCTCCATGATCTATCTTGAGCAAGACTTTTCATTTCCGCATAACTAGCACATCCCAAATACTCCCTAAATTGCTTAGCGCATTCCATCCTTTGCCTCCCTCTGTCTTCTAATGCTTGTTTTACAAGACCCTTAAAAGTGGTCTATTAATCTATCCCTTCTCTTGGTGACAGTCCTCCATATTGTTCGCTTTTCCCCTATTCTGTTTATAACTTCCTCGTTAGTGATTCGATCCATCCATCTGATTTTCAACATTCACCTATAGCACCATATTTCAAAGGCTTCTATTCTTTTCCTTTCTACAACTCTTATAGTCACTTTTCGGGCCTATATAACGCCACACTCCATAAGAACATTTTAGCAATGATTTCCTAATATTCACACTCATATTGCCCGTAAGTAAATTCCTCATTTTCGCGAAAGTCTTCCTTGCCTGTGCTATTCTACTCTTTATATCTACTATACTTCTACCATCCCTAGTTATTATGATGCCCAAGTAGCAGAATTCCTTAACTTCCTTCAAAATACCCTTCTCAATCTAACATCCTTGGTTATTCCACTCCATCACCTTGGTTTTCACTCGATTAATCCTCAAATTGAACTCATTCTCCAGGTCCACGTTCATGCCATTTATTATGATTTCCAAGTCTTCTTATGGCTCCACTAATACTACAATATCATAGGCAAATTGTAGGGTTTTTATCTCTTCTCCTTTCCACATTTCGTTTTAACTTTCTTCGCCATCTAGTAATTGCAATTATTTTACATTGCTCCTTTAATCAACTGTGACTTTTAGTTACTGTGGATAATTTCGGCCGACCTACTGAACTGTAGTGCCTCAGATCACAGAGGTTCCGGGTTCGAATCAGGGCATGGGAATGAATGAGCACAGTAGCAATAAGTTAGGTTAAGACTGAAGGAGAGTCGGTACGCTAACTGTAGGTCAGGTCCTGCTGCGAGAGGGGATGAAAATGGATAATTTAGAACAAACTAATTTATATGTCTCAAAAACACATATTTTGCTGACTAATAGAACCAGTACAACTTTCACTTTATGAAACAACAGTCCAAATTATGATTTCATTATTATTTCTGAAAACTTTCCTGCAGATGCCTTCATATACTTTTTTCTAATATTTTGTTTTCTATTAATGTCTGTAACATCTTAGCCGAGATACCACAATTTTTGTCTTCAATTCTATATTTCAATTCATCCAGAGTCCTTGCCCGAGTCGTGTAGACGCGACTCTTGATTCAGCACCAACAGGAAAAAAATCACAAAGTGATAAATCCGGTGATCTTGGGGGCCAAGGAATGTCACTCAGTCTTAAATTGACATCATCTGCAGGACGTAATTTTACAAATAACATAATTTGTATGATAATTTCTTAAAAGGCAAGATGTAATTGTTCAATTTCAGCCAATACTTTTTGTTGTTGTTGCATGTATTCTAATTTCCCCATTTTTCTGTTTCACCATTGAAATGAATAGTCGGGGATATTATTTATTTTATAATGTAATGAAACATAGTTAGCATTGTAAATTATATTTATTTTTAACATTTATTTATTATTAATGAACACAGATTGCATAAAGTTTTAATTTGCATAGCCGGTCTTTCTTTATAATAAGCACAACATCTAGATTTACAAAAATGATACCAATAATTATGTTTCTTACAACTAACAATTTTTGATCTCTAAACTCAAGGTCGTGTGATATTGGCCTTCACATAGATCAAAATATATTCGGACCTGGCAGTATAAGAAATCAGCAAAACGTTACAGAGGTAATTACAGTGTCAGCATAATGTACCTCCCTGTGCCTTCCTCGTTACAATTTCCTCTTATTCGGGTCGTACTCGATCACGCCTCAGAATCGCCACTCCTATTCTTCCCGGTTCAGGACAATTCCCAGTTTATTCTCGTCTCCTCGGACTACCTGTCCAATAATGTGATAATCTGCGCTGAAATCTCACAATCTGCCACTAATATCGTCTGATCAACCGCTCTCGTCCCCTCAATTTCTCTTGCCTAATTTTCAATCGTCTGATCAACCGCTCTCGTCCCCTTAATTTCTCTTGCCCAATTTTCAATCATCTGCCTGCTCCGAAATCTATCTGCAACCGTTTTTAATACCTCTTCCCTACTTCTTTAATTCATATCTCGAATGCGGCAGGGATCGATATTAACCAATCAGATTGATCGTTACTCTTCTCTGGGAAGAACAGTTTGCCCCCCTCCCCCACGGTTTTTGAGGAAAATCAATGCTTACATCCCAGCCTCCGTCTCCACATTCCAGCGGTCGTGAGACAGTCCCCGCTGGCGTCAGAATGCCAGTGTTTTATTACCCCTGGCTCAAATACTGTCTTCTATCTTTTCACTCCGCACCGTCGAAATCCGAGCAGAAGTGTTTGACCATTCCACCATGTACATACCTCAACAGATCGCTATTTTACAGTATTTGTATATAAATATTGTTTATTTTGATATTTTTCTGATGCATTTTGTTTGAATTTAATTGTTCAGGATTGTTTTTAATTTTAACATGTTACTTTTATAATGGCGAAGACTGTGTGTTCGAAACTCTGTTTTTTTAAAACGAATCTATATATTAATACGAGGGATAGTCAAAAAGTAAAGGGATTTTTTCTAATTTCTCTTTTCAGAGTTTGGTAACACTGCTCGTATCCAGAGCTGAATGAGTGGTCACCAGAACTTCTATACGTGTAACGTATAGCAGACCGCTTACTTGTCGATCTGCACCAAGGAGGAAATGAGGGCAGTGATTCACTTTTTGTTTGTGGCAGGTGTTAAACCTGCAAGCACAATAGGGTGACAACTGTTTATCGCGAAGCAAGATCTACAAACTGATAGAACGCTTCAAATAGGAAAGAACTTCTTTATGTGACGAAGGACAATGAGATAGTCGTTGAGGCTATGGAGAAAGAAAACAGAAGAAGAAACCATCATAATTTACATATCAGTCATGGTTGAGTCATTAAAGGAAGCGCTAAGGGGAGGAAGATTTGCAAGTGATTAAAAAGTCATTGAAATGGGCAAAATTGGTTTCAGATGCAACCGGGAAAAAAACTACGACTGAATCTAAAATATTGTGAAACGTTGGGAAAAGTGCACTGAAGTCCAAGGTGGTTATGTAGAAAAATAAGGTACGTTTCATATTTCTATCATTAGAATGTGTGTCCCTTTTCTCAAATGTCTGTTTACTTTTTGACTTCCCGTCTTTTGTGAGGGAAAAACTTTGTTCTCCCCTTTTTTAAGCACATTGCGCCCACGGAGAAATTCGAGATTTGGCATAGCTTAAGTTCATATGGAGTAGAAGTTCAGAACGATAATATTTATACATAATTATGTGTTATAAATACATTAAATTAAATAAACATTCTTTGTTTACGTTCTTACTCTACGTCAAACACGTTAATGTCTGTGTACAAAGAGTCTCACTGAGTAGAGATATCGCTCAAATGTTAGGAATATATTTAACTAAAAGGAATAAAACATGCATACCTTGTATATTTGTCCTTTACACATTAGTTAAATACAGCTTTCTTCTAAATTATTTTTAATAGTTTCAAAAAAGAGAGTACATTCATCATTGAGCATTGACAGGTATAATTATTCGCGTACGCATAATGATAGGCACAATGTAATTGTAAGTAGTTTAAATGGTGTAGAATATGTTTAATTATTTAGGCATGCGCACTGAATGTCATTGATATATTTACAATTCAGGTTTTGCAATAAAGTTTAAACTTAAAATTTTTATGAATTACGGTCGATTTTCGACCAACCTCAGGGATACTAGTTAATAATAAATCAGTGGACTGATCCCTAAATATCATCATTTTACATCAATCGAATGCAGCACTCACAATGTGCAAATTAATTGTAATGTACTTTCATATTTTTCTTAGATACACTCAATTGTAGACGTCCTGTGTGATGTAGGGAACCGAACCGTAGTCCCGTCAATTATTCGTTTCAATGTACAACGGAATCTTTGACATATTACATTAATTCATTCTTCCATCCATCCATCTTTATTGTTCTTGATTGTCCAATCAAAGACTCACCTCAGTAGAAGGAAGTTGTAGCATACGAAATGCCACACTCATTAAGAATGGTTAATTATTTACGGCTGTCTGGAGGAGCAAAGGACAACGGCCATAATCACCACGGTTGGATCTCTTTTACCTTCTGAAGACTCTCCATTACAATCCATTCCAGAGGCCAGAACTTGAACATTGTATTTTTGCCATTACACGGAGTTCTTGTTGATACGCACCAACTCGGAAACAAATGGCCTTTATTCGACATGAACCGACCTAAATGTGAAATGAGTGGCAGGTCATTAAGAAGGGAAGAAGAAGATAAATCTTCCTGCAAATAAGGCGTGACAGTTAAATGAAACCCAGGCAGAATTAACATTATGTTCCCCGGGGAGGAATGCGCGGCATTAGCGCCGGACACATGAAGGGATGATGCTGCTTCCTTTCACAAGAAAGATCGGCCTCACTGATCACGGCCTATTAATGAAGGACATTGCGATTTACATGCGCCTTCCAGATTGCCATACTGTCATGTTTTAACTGTTCTGTGCAGCCTCAAAAGGTTACAACCCACAATTAGTATAAGTTGAACAAACAATCTTTCCATTATGAAGATAGAGTGATTGGTATAATTACACATTTACTTCAAAATTATTATTTTATTGAATAATATATTCGAACTCAACGCTGACGTAATAAAATATATACTTGTTATACAATTATATATGATTTTGAGGAATTTATAACATTCCAGCGGAGTTGATAAGATCGTCGGGCGAAGAAGAAATATCATGGTTGTTCAGAATAGTTTGCGAAATCTACGAAACAGGAAGAATACCAGAATATTTTAGCAACAACTGAATTATTATACGAAAGAAGACAGGGATGCGAACAGCGCAGGGCAATTAGCTTGGTATCTCATGCATGCAAAATATTAACTAAAATAGGAGGATGGAACGTCAAATATAATGCGAGTTAGATGAAGATCAATTTGGTTTTAGGAAGAATGTAGCGACAATACAAGCAATATTGACTTTGCGGCTAATTTTAGGAGACAGGATAAGAAAAAACAGGGCTACATTCATGACATTTGTAGATCTAGAAAAAGCCTTTGATAATGTGAATTGGAACACACCACTAAGGATTATGAAAATAACAGGAATAAAATATCGATAAAGAAGAGTTAACCATAACCTCTACATAAAGCAGTCAGCAGTAGTTAATTGAAGATCAAGAAAAGAAAACAGAAATGAAGAAATGAGTAAGACAAGGATGCAGCCTGTCGCCCATGCTGTTTAACTTAATATATGGAACAAGCGATGATGGAAGTTAAAACGGAATATGTGAAATGAATCATATTTCAAGCGGAATAAATAAAACCCCTACGCGGATAATTTTTGAAGACAGGATAAAAAAACTGGCCTACGTTCATGGAATTTGTAGATTTAGAAAAAGCGTTTGATAATGTGAACTGGACCACACTATTAAGCTCAGGATAAAATATCGAGAAAGAAGGCTTATAGATAACCTCTACAGAAGGCAGGTAGCAGTAATTAGAATTGAAGATCAAGAAAAGAAAGCCAATAAGAAATCCAAACCATCCGATCATGTTTTAATGAGAGGCGGAACATTTGTGTCCAATTGCAGCATAAAAAATAATTATATTAAAGGATGTCTGAGAAACGTACTGTAGAGATTCTAGAATGTCAATATCAGATTATACACGCATTAAAGAGTGATGGTACATCCGATCTGAATAAACACCTATTCAACTTTGATAAATAATTAAATCAAGAAAAGAAGCAAGAGTAAGTGGCCAGCTCCAATTATTGCTAAAATTTTAACAGGGAAACAAATGCCGAAGGTGAACAGAAAATAATGTTATTCGGACGTCAATTCATAATTCAATTAATAGGATGTGAAAAAATTTCATTCCGACCAAAGTAAAAAAGTGGTAAGCTTGATATCATTATATGTAAGCGTTCGACCTGTGTGTAGTCAACTAAGTGGACTTTGGGAGAACCTTTGCATTCTATACTCGAATGTATTTGTCCGTAACGGAATTTTGTCACTAAGAAATTAAATAATACGGCTACTTAATAACTATTTAGAAGAAAATTATCTTTGAAAACTGGATTCTCGGCCATGCCACCATATTCCACTGTAAAAATTCCATAAAAATCTCATTCAGGGTGTTTAAAAAATCATTAAAGGCAGGTAAATAATCGTATGTATACTATAAAAGAATTGCTATAAACAAAAGATGGAAAACGAAAAAATTAAAGTAGAAAACGCTTCGGCCCCCAACTTTAGGGACCTCCTCAGTTATTTAATTAATATAATACAAATAAATTTTTTGTATTATTTGAGTTAAATAACTGAGGAGGTCAGTAAAATGGGGGACATATCGTTTTGTAATTAAATTTTTCTATTTCCGACTTTTGGCCACCCTTTGTGTTTCCTTTTTAATATTAAGTCAGATAATATAATTACTTAGTCTATTAACGTGGCCCATTTTATTATTTAACTCTACAAACTTTCAAATTGTTATAAAAGTGTTATCGTAGATGAACAGCAAACAGCCTCTCTTTTCTAAACCTCGTCATCCATTGGGTCATTCTCGTTCAAGACGTCATTCAGTCTGGAATGCGTTATTTACTTTTTTGCCAAATTTTCGCTTTGTTTATAGAAATTTGTTGTGATTCATATAGTGGGATGGTTTTTTTTAATTCTTATGATTAATTTGGAGCTACTATTTAATATTGGGAGAAATTAGTTTGGAAAGAAAATATCGTAATGATGTCAAATAAATTTAAAATCAAGTGCACATTTATTTTAATAAACAAACAAAATTTAACAAATCAAATTAAAAAAATTCCAAAAGAAAGTAATACAACAAAATGAATTTACAAAGTAGAGAAGAGCATTGAAATGTTTAGAACTCATATGAAGCTCACTAAAATCTGGGTCACCTGTGGGGGTGAACCAAAATAAAGCAACGTAACTTACGGCAAATAGGACTAACAATGTGAACGATACCGTCGAGGTCTGCAGCTGCATTGGCATTTTTCTTCGGTTTACTGATTTAGAGGTGCCTGATGTCGATCCTCGCTTGTTGCATCGGGTTGATCTTGCTATATATCGGACGCCTTTGGCGTGGAGACTCCTACTAAAATTTTACATCGACTTAGATCTCAAGATACTACACCCAGCTCGAAACACGGCTTCCCGATTTAATGATTTCTCGAAATTTTCTGGCCTCTCAGCCTCCACTGCATCTCAGTAGTTTTCCAAAACCCTCCTACTTATTACCACCCACCACAACCTCCTCCTCTCAACAGAATTAAATTTCAAAATTATACTGAGAAACAGAAAGAAATACTAACAGTAGATAGTTTTTTTGGGTGGTGAAAATACCAACAGCAAGGTTTCTTTTCGTTCATAAACTTGAAGAGCAGAAAGAGAAGAAACAAACTAAAAGTAATATAGAGAAGCGAATAAACTAAAATACAACAAGAGAAATCACGTGACCAAAATGGAGGAAAAAAGGGAGCAAGAGTGAGAAACGCCCTCGTAAAACATGTTTTGGTACAAAATTCTATATTTTGTATATAAAAAAGACAATTGGCTGCAATTCCAAACAACACCCTTTGGCTTGTATTTGAACAATTGCAACCAATAAGAAAATTTTCAGTCGGATATGTGGACGGATGCTATGACATATATTTTGCATTAGTTCCGGATAGTAGCCATTCCTAATTTTTCCCGCCTTGCTTCTGACTTGATGGAGAAAATTCTTTTCGAATTAGATACGGATGACACTTATTGTTCGTAAAAGCCTCTTCCATAAATTTAAATAAATACTCATTTCGATTGTCCGAAGGAGAGTGAAAGAGATGGCCACGCAAACACAAGAACTTATGTCGCAGACCTTAAGACTTATCTTTCGTAGGTTGTAATGCATTACATTGTTCAGTAAAAACCATATGGTAAAACAAACCAGGGAAGGAGACAGCATATAAACGTTTAGGAAAATTGTCCTTAAAGTTCATAAATACTTTATGAATTAGTACCAACAGAAAAAAAAGTAACGTTTAAGTTTATTTTAAAAAAAGCACTTTATTTATGCCAACAATTAAATTCTGAATCCTCTGTGTGACTGACGAGTGTGTGATAACGTGGTTATTTATCTTCCAATGGCAGCAGACGACCGCCCAGCGAGCTGCGTCGTGCTAGAGCACAAAATGTCTTAATAATAGCATGTACAAGAATTACTTGCATCTGTTCATTTATCACTCTAATTTTAGTAGTTTAAATGCTCTGATGTAATTGGTGGTATAGACACTGAGAAAAAAGAAAAGTTCATTTGACGTTTAGATATTCGAAAACGACGTAGCCACTCCATAGGAAATTCACTGATTCCTTTGTCACTCACAGCAGGTGAACAACCCATTTTCTCGATATCGAAAAACTGACGCCCGCAGAATACAGACATCAGCGCAACGAAAAGGAATGTTAATTACATTACGGCCAATTACGGAGGACTCGGTCTAAATGAGCTTCCTTGTTATATATGATTGAACTTATTACTTCGCTGTAAGGGGTCGTCACCTCCGGTAACGGAACTGCCGTGTCCCATTCTCTTGTCTCGCCAGATAAATGCGGAACGTCTTCACCTGCTGATGTTGGCCAACTGCAAATCAGCGTGTTGGGAAAGGCTGCCACTCAATTTGTCTTCAGCGCTTATTGGCAACTTCGGAATGTTTGCCCGTCATCACTCATAATGGGGAGCGATTTTTAACTCATCAACTGTGTTCGTGTGCTCGGTGTAAACAAGGCGTTCAAATCATTACCTGTCCTCAGACCAAGGTCACGCTTCTGCACGTTCGTCATGCTCGACAATTTATTTAGCAGCTCCGCGAACAAAAATGGCGGAACTGAATTTCACCTAATGCAATACACAATACTTCCAAAAATATATTAGAGGAAGTCTATTCATAGTGTTATAAATTAATTCAATCCAATTAATTCCCTATCTCACTGCTTCCATATATTCCTTAGAGGTGTATTCTGGTTCCTTTTCAAAAACGTGGCTATTTCTTTTATTCTTATCCAGTTATTCGTCAAAAAATAAACTTAAATGAATCGAAATAATTTTAAAGAAACAGTTGTAGAATTAAAAAATTTCTTGCATTTATGAACCGACCTCCTGTGGTCTAGTGTTGCTGCCTCACGACACAGGGATCCCGGATTCGAATCCTGGCATGGGTTTGGATGTTTGTGTCCTCACGGTCGCGAAAACCGAGATTAAGACTAGATTTGGATTTATTATTCAATCCATCAGTCCTCGGTTGAGGTCTGCTGCCTCCTCCGTCGACTGAAAATTGAAGATCGAATTTTATCTTTCCTCTTTTTGTCCTTAAATTCTTAATTGTAAATTTTTGTATATTTCTTGTAATATTATATTTGACAATTAAGAATTTAAGGACAAAAAGAGGAAAGATAAAATTCAATCTTCAATTTTCAGTCGACGGAGGAGGCAGCAGAAGATCTTGCGTAGGTTCCCGTAGAACATGAAAAAGAAAATAAGGCCCCATTTAAATATAGTTGTAACATAATAGGAGAATTTGATAGGACAGCGGCAAACTGTTTTAGTCCTTCCTATCTACGAACTCTTTCACTGAATAATACGCTCCATTCATTAACAGAGATTTACAACTCTTTATAAATAATTTTTTAACCTTTAAAGCTTTTACTTCCTCCGGAAGAGTATTCTATACTTATACCGGAATAATGAATACTTGTTTCAAAAAGACGTAAACTATGTTTTTCAACACGGAGCTGAGAGCGATTTCATGTGTTGTATGAAAGGCTTGAACCGTTTAGAGCATATAGATTTGATGTTGCCCCATACGAATTTTAAAATTTCTAGAATAAGCGTACAAGGAAAGGTGAAAACTCCAAAGGTTTGCAAGTGGTATTCCACTCCGTACCAGATACTATTCGTACGGCCCGCTTTCGTAGTTTAAAGATGTGAAGCTAATGACCCCAGTTTGCAATACCGTAACACATGGCAAAATGACAATACATCATTTCTGATGTAGCTATGTCGGTTTCCCGAGATAACACTCGTAAAATAAAGCAAATTTTGCTGAGTTTTCCCGAGATTTTTTAATGTGGTGATTCCATTTCAAATTATTGTCAAACTACTGGAGAATCGATACGCTGCTGACCACGTGTCACTCCAATTTCGGAATGTGTCAAGCAAGATGTCCACAGACAACCCGGTAGGCCCAGGCCCTAAATGGGCTGTAAAGTCATAGAAGAAGCAGAAAAGTTTTCATTTATAACTTTGGCTGATTTATTTTATATAATAAAAACTTTACTGTATAGCTAATGGTTTTTTTCGTCATCCACGTTACCAAGATTCATTTTTTTGTTATAATCTTTCGCTCTTGACCCAAATACCGCTACGTTATGTTCTGTTCCCTGCAAATTATAAATAATTTTTTATTCAACAAACAATTTGCTGAATTATGGCAAAAAATTAAGTTATGTTACGGGTGGGACCAGTACTCAATAATTTTCAATAAAATGGCGGAAAATAGTCATATTTGATTATATCTTAGCTTGTAGCTTTACTAAAAATGTTCATATGGAGTGTGGCGTTATATGGGAGCGAAACGTAGACGATAGGAGTTACAGAAAGGAAAAGAATAGAAGCTTTCAAAATGTGGTGCTATAGAATAATATGGATGGATAGAGTAACTAACAACGATTATGTAAGCAGAATGGGACAACAGAGAACAATATGGAGGACGTTGACCAAGAGAAGGGATAGATTAATAGGCCACGTTTTAAGGCACGAGGGTCTTGTAAAATTACCATAAGGGGAAAGTGTGTGGGACACGGAGGATGGAATACGATAAGAAGATTAGGGATGATGTGGGATGTAGTAGCTATGTAAAATTTAAAAGGCTTTCGCAGGAAACGTTAGCATAGTGAGTTGCAACAGCAGACCAGTCTTAGGAATGAATACCACAAACAACAAACATGCTAAAAAAAGTCGATGAAAAGATCCTTTCTCATTAAGTGTTAAAAGTGATAGAAATGATTTGTAAAAAATAAGATAATAGCATTCAATGGCAAAGGACGAAACGTTCAATACTGAATGAAAACAGAGGAAATTGTAAAACGAAGCAAATATTTGTATTTGTAACATTTTATTAACTACAATTTAGATAGGTCACAATTTTTCTCTTAGCTGACATAGCGAAGAAAATAATAGGCTCATATCAGTTAAAGAATGTTATATATATATATATATGCGTCAAACATGACATTTCCAGTGATAGGCTAGCCGAAACGTCTTCCTAACTTTCTGATGAAGGGGGCGGTGCCTCCGAATATTTAAAGAACTCCAAACCTCACAAGGTGCCTATGAACCTCTGCTAAGTCCAGAGATAAAGAAATCCAAATAGCCAACTTTTTTGAGAATGACCCATCCACATTTTAGTATTGCTTCTACTGTTGTCTGTTTTACTTTTCCAACTGCTTCTTAATATCCTTGAGAATACTTGCTGAGCATATCGTTTGTCTGTAATTCCTGTTTACGTCCACTGGAACGATTTAATATCGAACCTTCTTGCCCGTAAGGCATTTTATGTATTTTCGTATAGAATTACCTTCTGAATTCTTAATATATACTTTACATGTGTCAGAAATACCCTATAGTTCCCTTTATTTGCTGCTCGTCGCTCAATAACAATACAATATGAAACTGCACGCTTTATGGGTCTTAATTACGTCGAAAAAACAAAATAATGTGAGTGAGTAGTATCTGTTGGCACGTGTGGCCATGGCAAAATGCTGTCAGGGTCTCCACACTCTCATCGGTTCTAATTAAGAAGTTTACAAAAAGAAAACGTGGCAATATGGATGTTTACTATTTTTCGTCAAATGGTAGATGAGAAGTAAATATAATTTGTCCAGAATTTTGTCCACATACTTCACTACAATAAAAGTAAATAAATGAAAACAACTCAGATTAAACAGGTGTGGGTTGGTTCTGTTTTTTATTTTATTAATTGATTGCGAATCGGAAATTTCATAATTTCTAAAAACCGGAAAAATTGCAAAATCGATATTTCCAAATAATTATTTTTTACTTGTAATTTTATGACCAATATTTTCTGTTTTCTTAACTTCTCTTCAGTAAATTACCACTAGAAAGCTAGCAGGATGTGGCTGCCTGAAAGTAATGCATTAATAAACAAAAAAACCGTCTTGTTTCAAGATGGCATTTACAGAATTAAGGTCGCGTTCAATTACAAAGAGCCACTTGCATATAATCAGATTTAACTAGGGGCTCACACGTGACTATTATTACATTGACAGAACGACTTCCTTCTGGAAACATTGTTAGGCTCCTGGGCTCTCTTCAGCTCGGTAATCTGTTTCTTACTTTATCTTCAAAACCATTCTAGCGTCTTTGATTCCGTTCAGGTTTGGACGGCTTAGTAAAAGAACCTCACGTACCGATTCTTTCCTATTTTCTTTCCTGAATTATCCTTACTTCGATCGCTGAAGAAGAGAAGACAGCGGATATATTCCTAAGTCCAACTCCCTTTCAATCTTATCAATTCCTGTCCTTGGTTAATAGCGTAAATTTAGACATCCATCTTATTTATTTTTTTCAATTTTTAGCTAGGAACATTTCATAATAAATTATTTCACTTATACTATGCATTCTAACAATTTTTTAAAAATCTATATTTGAACTTTGAAAACACTAAAAAGCTTCTCAATTTTGATAAACAGAAAGAAGTTGAAAAATAAAATGTCTGTAAAACCTTTAAAGATCTTGTAACCTCGTTTCTGGGTAATAAAACGAATTCAAACCTCAAATCAAACGTTGTTTGTTCCACGAGCTTGAAGGTTCACTTCCTAAATTTAAAGTTGAACCATTTTCCTGAAAAATTAGAAATCTGGTAGTAAGGAAAATGTATCATTCCGATGATGGCTGACTATTGCTGAGTGGTACACCTATTAATTAGTTAATTGAATTAAAATAAAATTCAGCCTTATTTTGAGGCAATTTTCATTAAAAATTAGGAAATCCTGTCGTGATGCGGTCGGCGCCGAACAATGCATACAATATCATTAAATGTTAACATACAAGTCAGAATCTAAATTTTTCAGGATTGTGTTATTATTTTATTTATGGTCCCCTCAAACAGTGTTGAATCGCTTATCTGTCAGTTTAAAAGTGAAACTTTCCCCAAGTCCATTTCTTGCGTTATCGTTTTTAATTTCAATTTTCTGATCCCGTCTTCCAATATGCACAGTTAAGCTCTGAAGCTTATACCGTTTGCCTTTCTTCACGATGTTTTCCGTGCACGATTTAAATAGCGCTGGTTGCAACAGAATCCTGTAGCATGCAACGTTATTAGATAAATGAACATAATGACTATAACAAACACATAAATTTCCGTTTAATTGCGTCACATTATTTATATTATACATTGAGCCTCTCCCAGTCGATATGAGGTCGTCACGTGTTACAATTAGTCGGGTTCCATGAAAAATTCGGCTTAATGTTTTGATTCCGAAATTGTTCACAGTCATGGTAAATACAACAACAACAACAAGGAACACGGTCTGTGGTCGTTAATTGCCATTTAATTTCCTAAAGGTACACAGTGTTGTTATTATCGATCGATGAGCAATTCGTGTTTTCGGTCTGGTGGATGAACTCGTCCATCGGGATGTGCGATCAACAAATGGGGAAAATAAATAATGAAAGCTGTCACCACAATTCTCTGCTCTGCTCCATTTATTCAGTCTGTCGCCTATTTAATCCGTTCACTGAAAATGATATCTGGATGATGAGTTATAATTAAGAAAACGAAATTGTGACATCAAGGTTAGCTGACAATTTTAAAATTTTCTCAGACTCATCGGAAGATCCGGAAGACTTGTTAAATGACAAGAGCGCCGAGTTCAATGTGAGCATTAATAGAAACAAAACTAAAGTAATGAAGTATAGTTATAAGAAGATTGGGTGACGCAAAGGACATCAGTTTAACAAACTATACTTTGGCGGAAAATTCCTAGAAGTGTTTTTGCAGAGTATGGGAGCGAAAAATTGGACAATCGGCAGTACATAACAGAAGAGAACAGAAGCATTTAAAAAGTGATATATTACTGACGAATGAAGAAAGTAAGATCGGAGGCTGGGTTCGGTCACAAATCAAGAATCACTATGTTGAGTACATATAATTCTGGAAGGATAAACTAATAGACCACATTTTAAGGCACGAAGAATCGCTTTCCCACCGTAGCACGTGAAAAGTTTAGAGAGAGATTAATTTGAGATTGTGTGTAACAAAACAATGACTAAAAGTTATAAACTTCCGTTCACACCTTTTTCCTCGGAATAATACATCGAACTAGTTCAGTGGTTCAAGTCCTGGGTCCTGTCAACATTTATCGATTCTCGTATTTCTTATAAATTTAGCTGTAGGCTCTTTACTTGAAGCATTTCTTCTCTCTTTGTTTAAAAATATTAATTAATCTTCATTCTGAGACTAGGAAAACGTTTACAACTTGAAGACAGTCTGTCTACCGCCTGAAAACAGTACAAATATACACCGAAACGTGGCGCTCTATCATACATAAACAATTGCATTGATTAATAAATTAATAATAATATAAAAATTTACCAGACGTCAATAAAACAAATCTATACACGAGCCAAATTAGTAAGAAATACATTGTAATAAATTACTAAAATTTAGAAAGTATTAATAAAACGAGCATGTAATTTCTGCAGGAAGAAATATAACTGTTTTAAACATGAATAGGGGAAGGCGGGGGTGAACGGGACACTTATTGTTAAACAATTATTTTAAAATTATGGAATGAGATAAATAACTTTATAAAAATTTTAAAAATTGGTTTATTCTATTACGTCCCTAATCTAATATCGATATAACTTAAAACAACGAATTCATATTTTTGATGAATTTTTGAAAAGAAACAAACTTCCCGTTCTGTCTCAATCCCCAGGTATTAACAATTAGCTTAGTAAAATTAGGAATGATAGAAGTATAGCAGACATCAAGAATAGGGTTACACAGACAAGGAAAGCTTTTGCAAACAAAAAAAAGAGCAATTTACTTACGGCTAATGTAAGTATGATAATTTGAAAATCATTATTTAAAATGTTCATATGGAGTATGGCGTTATATGGGTGCAAAACGTAGACGGTAGAAGTTTCAGAAAGGAAAATATTCGAAGCTTTTGAAATTAGGTGCCACAGAAGAATGCTAAAAATCAGATGGTTTGATACAGTAACTAACAAGGAAGTTTTAATCAGAATAAGAGAAAAAAGAACAGTTTGGAGGACTTTGGCCAAGAGAAGGGATAGATTAATAGGCCACGTTTTGAAAAATGAGAGTCCTGTAAAATTAATATTAGAGGGAAGTGTGTGGGGTAGGAAAAGAGGTGGGATGCCAAGGATGGAATAAGCTAGGCAGATTGGAGATCATTTGGGATGTGGTAGTTATGTCGACATGAAAAGGGTTGGCGCGTTAGTATGGAGGGTTGCACCAGACCAGTCTAAGGAATGAATAATACAAGAACTTGAAAATAAAATAAAACACTTTAAAATAAAATAATTATAGTTATAATTATTGATATACGTTCAGACAAATATACATTACAGTTATTAAACATTCGTATCCTGACTTGCTATTAAGAATAAGGAAAGAAAGAAAAGTAGGCTTGATAAAATCAACTAATATCCTGAAATTTATTCTGAAAAAAAATCTTTTTTGATTTGAAATAAATTTTCTCAAGCGAGCGCTGTATAGTTAAATAAGATATTCTTCATTATTTTCTTATCTACGCTCCCAGTTTTGGGTCGTAGTGTTCTGCATAGAATGTCATTTGTATTATTATTCTCCTTGCAGCTGACATCAGAGGGATTATGAAGATTCCGTCGTATGAACATAGAACTGACATTGTCTCGTTGAATTTCCGTTGATCTGTTTGTCGCCTGTTTGAAGTAGATATTAGCCGAGACCCCGGAAGTTGTCAGTACCGCTATGGCGCCCTCTGTGTTTTGTGCTTCACTCCGGTCAGTTCGTAGCCTCTTCGCCTCCAGAAAAGCACAACTCATCCGCACTCTAGCACCCGTTATTCTGACAAGAGTATCCCCCATTAAGGAATAAAATGCACCATGCAAAAATCGGACAAAACGTCAGCTCCAAATATCCGCAGTAGCAGGAAAAGTATTCTTCCTATTCAGAAATTAAATTTTGATCAGGACACTTCGATTGTCTTGATACTTCCAGATATTAAAATTTATACATGAAATACTACAGAATATATACACAAAATAGAATAACACGAATGGAAACCAAATAGTTCACAATTAAAAAATTGTTCCAGACCACTTCAGTCTGAAGAAGATGGCGGTGCCAGACATTGAAACGTCACCGATTATCACTTAGATTGAAAGTAAATGACAATTATATGGATATTGTTCAGATTTTATTATGATAGACATAACTTTCATTTGTCATTGGAGGTGAATTATACGGATTATGCGGTATGATGAACATTGAAAATTAATAATGCTTATAAATTTTTCCCTTATTTTCATCAATTACATCAATAAACCAAAACTATTTGAATTTTGATTTCAAAACTTTATTTGGAAGAAGCTTTCGGCAATTGCCATATTCATCTACAAAATAAATTACAATTTATTTTTTAAACATTACAAAAACATTTCAATTATAAATATAGAAATTTGTTTAAAAGTATGATATAAAACATTTCTTTTTTTTCTCTCTCCCAACGATATAATATTTTAAAGTATTATACATACCTTCATGTATTTAGTAAGTATATAAAATTTCTAATTTTATTCAATGGATTAGTATGTGATTCCAGACTGTGCTGGCCTACACAGAGCATTTTTCTAACTTTGGAGTTCCAGAAGTTTATGCTGATGTCCTCACCAAGCACAAACGGCAACATACATCCATGAATAAATTTTGTAAATGAATATGGCAATTGCCGAAAGCTTCTTCCAAATAAAGTTTTGAAATCATAATTGAAACATAATTTTGGTCTATTAATGTGACTGATAAAAATAATAGGAAAAATTAAAATCATAATAAATTAATTGTCAGTCTTTTAAGAAATATTTTAATAAATTCCTTGAAGAAAATTAATATTGATGAAGAAGCAAAGCTACGTTTTGAACAGTGTTGACAAATTATGGTCATATACTGCTCAAAACATACTGAAAGTTATTAGCAAATAACAGATTCATAGTTGCAGTCCTTTATATAGAATAGTATAATGTTGCAGACATGTTTATTCAATCCTTTGATTTTTGTTGCTAGGATCTTTAACTAGTCTGGGTGAAGTATGCATGCTATCTATACAAAATATATATGTATATAGAATACTTTGTTATAAAACGATTAACTCCGACAGCTATAAAAAGGGTTTCTAGGTTCCAGAGTGAAAGAAACTTCATCGATTGTAAAGAAGTTTCTTGTGGTGCGCCCGCCAAAGATTCAGAAATGTGGCTGTGGCTGAGTCTGATCGAAGGAAGCCTGCCTGCTGCACTCGCCGATTGCTGTCAGGAGAGAGAATTTGCCTTTACCGACGATGTCTGGAGACACTACACGGCACCTGTGTACAAAATATAGAGAGTGGTTTATTAACAGTCAAGTTGTTAAGAGTACGAAATCCAGAGACTGTTTTGCTGATATCCAAGTTATAAAGAGAGCGTCAAGACACTCGAGCGAAAACAGACAGCAAATGGTGACCATCCCAGAAGTACAGCCTTTGGTCATCTTGAAGGTAACGAATCCACCACAAAGTGGACAGTTGGATCCACCGTTGGAACTTGGAGCGTTGAGGACGCCCAGAAAGATAAAATAATGACAGATTCGCAATGCCATTTTGACAGTACGCCGATTAAAAATATACAAATTACTGTACATTAAATCCCATAGATATCCGTATATCGTGACAACAGCTTTTTTCATAGACATTTTGGTATGAGAAAGCTTACTGCACGAGGGTTGCCGCGTTTCTTAACCGTTTACGCATTCAGAAAGGCATTTATTTTGAAGTGTTTGGAGGTTTCTGAAAGCTATTCGTTTCATTCCTGTTAATGAATGGTATAATTTGTACTAAGTGATCTCTGATTTAAAAAAGATTACGTAGAAAAATAAAATAGCAAATATGTTTCCTCAGACCGATAACTTTACAGACGATTCAGCTATGTCTTAAAAATTATAATGATCTAGTTATTGTAAAGGAATGTTATTTTGCACGAATGATTTTGTCTGCAGACTTTTTACTGTTTTGGCTTATTACTCCTCCTTTAAACTTTTTGTGTCACTTCGTATTTTACTAATTTTTATATATGTGGCAAACTGTAATACTGTTCACACTTGTATACTTATGCCCAGCTCGATGCTACTCTAAAGCAAACGCGACTGACGTCATAATTCGTCACGAACCCGAATCAAAATTTATACTATTTTTCTCGAGGTTTAAATTTGTGTTTTGCGATAATATAAATTAATAAATCTACAGATGAATAAGTTTCACATATTTTTAACATAATATATTGAGAAAAAATAAACCTTCTTACGTCATAACAAACATAATCAAAGTTATTTGTCAATATATGAAACAAAATAGAATAATGTCGTGCTACAGAATCATCTCTGTTCCTATAAATTCTTTTTTGCGGATCTCTCCTTAAAGCATAAATAATATTTTAAATTTTATCCTATTAACTTTCAGCAAATAATAATCTTTTAAATCTCCAGAGCGGTCGCCAGCCAAATATGGCACTCCCCCAGCGATGGTAACTCTGCCGCCAAAGATAGTAATCCTTCTTCCTCGTTCTGGACAGAGATGTGTTTCCTTTGTAATCGTATTACAGTATCTAATTATAAATTCGTTTCATTTAATATTATTATTCTGTACAATTTTGGTTTATAAATAATATATCAATTGTGGCATACCGCGTGGTCCGTAAATTAAATCAAAATTAATTTTTACAAATTTATACATTTTATTCACTAAAAAGAAATCACAAGAAACTATATGCAAAGAAGATGGTTTAAGTTAACGAAAATATTGATAGACGTTCAACGGGATACTTTTTCCCCTAGGTTACCTCGTTTTAGAATGGAAACTCGAAAAACGGAATTTTGATCTAATAAATTAAACCTAAAATCCCAAAAACGATGTTTGCTCATTGACTTGGAGCAACGTCCGGTTCTTTTAGTCATGTGGTCATCTGCTCCTATCTCTGTTTTTCTCTCGATCCTCCCTCCGTCAAGTCTCAATCTTTTTATCTGATTTTCTGCAAAATTTTTGCCTAGCTGTTCTCCCCTCTGCCTTTTTCTTAAAGCTTTCTCAATTGGTAAAAACTGGCCTCAGCACACCCAGCCAGCAAATCTATTAAACACTTTCTGGCTGGTTGTCTAAAAACGGAACGTTACCGAATTTTTCTTCTGGATGTAGCAACACTCGACGCAATTAAGTTATATTGAAATTAAAAATTAAATTAAACCAAATAAGTGCGCCATGCTGACTTTGTGTCAGACTATCAAACCCTCATCGGGGCACGCAGACGTGATACAATTTCAGGTACAAGGTGGCAGCCTGCCAGTCAACACAATACAATACAACACTGGATCATCTTAATTGTTTAGTTAATTCGTTAACTCAGGAATGCGTTATTCGAATTGATAATATTCTAGGGGCACTAAACAACCATTATTCATGAAGGTATCCATGGTATAACTGATATAAAATTTATAAACCAAAATTGTACTGAATAAGAAAAAGAACGAATTTATAATTAGATACTGTAGTATGACTACAAAGTAAACACATCTTCGCCTAGTCCGAGGAAGAAGGATTACCATCTTTGGCGGCAGAGAGACTTATGATAGCTGGAAGACGGTCCTGTTTAGCTGGCGACCGTCCTGTTACAATTTTGGCTTATAAATATTATATCAATTATGCCGTGCATAATTTCGTGAATAATGGTTGTTTCGTCTACGTACAATATTATCAGTTCGAGTAATGCATTCCTGACTTAACAAACTGACTAATTACATTGATCCAGTGTTGTGTTGTGTTGGCTGTCTGCCGCCTTTGTACCTGGAATTGAGTCAGGTCTGCGAGTCCCGATGAGATTGTGGTAGTTTGACACAAAGTCGGCGGGCGGCACGGAAGCGGGTCAGAGGCCAAGGTCTGTCTGTTTCTTCTGTTTCTCTCCGCAATTTGTCGGGAAACATCTGCACCGTTACAAACAGCTCGCAGAGGCTTGTAATGACAGCTTTACGGCTGTTTTGCATCAGAAATACCAGCTACGGGAGATAGTAAAAGCGCACTTGTCCGTGCTTCTTGCAACTTACACGTGTTTTCCCTAAAGAGAATTCTAGATGGAAAATTGTGGTTGTTAATACATCGTTAACAAGTAATTTTCATGGATCAGCGCACTTCCACTTACGTACTAGTAACGGCAAAACTGTGTCCAATCGATTCATCTAAGATTTGTATCAGCGATTCGCAATAGCGTGATAAATTAATAACATATCTGGCCAAGCTCTAGCTAGAACGTAACTTTCAAAATTACTGTTTGTTCTATTTATTTATGTCCAAACCTTTCATCTCTAAACAGTTACGCTCCACTTTGTTATAAATCAAAGATTCTCCTACCTTCCGCGTGTACTTAAAAACAATTCACCTGACATCCGTTAAAAAAATTCCGAAATTTCTACCGAGCAAAACATTTTTTATTGAGCACGATTATTTTCAAATTGTTATATGAACATATGGAATTTATCGTTACATAATGAAGAAACTAATGTCTACACACTTCTGCTACTTTACCTCGTTATTAGTTCTCACAGTTTGTATAAAAGTGTTTTGTAACGATAAAACACATCTACTCGGAATTTGGCAGTACGGACGGCGCTATTGGTTATTTTCTCACGCCCGGTGAAATTTGGCGACAGCGGATGGTAATGAAGTTAGTATTTTCCCCAAAACCGTCGGTGAGGTGGGGGAGGGCAAACGGCTCCTCCAGAGAGGACATACAATAATTTTGATTGGGCAATATCGAGACCCACCACAGACGGAATACGAAATAAGGCAGTGGGGAATAATTATTAAAAACCCTAACAGAAACGAATTTTGGAAATTAGGGAGAAGAGGAGTTGAACATTAAAGACGTGGAGGTGTTTATGCTTTGAACATTAAGGAGATGATGGTTAATTTTCGACAGTTAAAGGTTGGAAATTGTCCTCACCACGGGCACAACAACGGCAGTAAGGCGTGATCCAGTTAGGAGCAACGAAGGGCCAGGCAAGCTGAGACGGCGCGGTAAATACCTCTGTTTGTAACTTTTTGCCGATTTCCTGGTACTGCCAGTTCCAAGGAGGATTATTGTTAGTTATTCTGCTCTATGAAAGGCCCATTTAAAAGGACCCTTAGTATAAAGCTCATGGATTTAGTTGTAAGGAATATAGAATTTTAAAATTGCCGGCTTATATCTTAAAAGTGAGAAAATTGTAATATATATTTAAAAATGAAATATAGGGTAAATTGAATTTTATTCTTATATAATATTTAATTATAAAATAGGTATTTCCACCCCTCCCCCATTCATTTCAGTTTTCTTAGTGTGAAAGCTCATTTCTTTTAGGACGATAATTTTTTATATTGTGAAGATCGCTTCTATTTTTTGATCGTATAAGTTGTAAAAAAACAAGAAATCATCAGAGGGGTTTCTTGACTTCTTGGATAAGGCTAAATTACTTTGATTCCCCCCTCCATACCGAAATACGGACACGACGTAAGTGCTCAAAATATTGGTTCCGAACTTATACTGCTTTTTTTTCGTAGTCCAACAGCGGGTAGTGAAATCTGTGGTAGCAGGTCTCTTCTCTCGCAGATGAATTTTCATTGAGAAACGATGGAGGCTACATCCCAGGATACCTGTTTCTCTCTGATTTTGATCTTAAGTTCCCAAACGTCAAGGCCTTTCTGTCAGTTTTGATTGATGTATGCTCCGCGATCGCAGACCTTGGGCCCCTGGTCCTATTGGATCAGTCGGCCAGCTGCTTCCTAAACCGCTCCAGACACCGAGAAGATAAAACTGCGTCCCCACAGTAAGCTTTACTCCCGTCATCTGAAAGACATGGGACAAGAACTAAACGGACCAGCCTCCATTATGTAGAAATAATTTCTGTCGCAACCGTCGCTGGACGCAGTCCGCGATATAAAATTATTCACATTGTTTAATTTTTTTTTCCATTTAAAATTTACCTGATGTAGTTCGCAAAGGTCGACGAAACATCGTAATTATATTAACTAAATAGTAGCTGACAAGTTGGCTTTATTTTCATTTACTATCTGGTGTAGATTTTTAGTCTGCCCTGCTTCAATTTTATACAAATTATGAGTAGGATATTAAAACTTTATAGCATGGAGTCCTAGTTAACCCTTAAATGCCTTGTTTATTGTTCCACATCCACCCCACCCAATTCAAATACAATCTCATGAACAGGCATTGTGTAAGTTGATCACAGGTATATGGATATCGATTCCAAGAAAGAATAATTTCTTCAATTGAAGCTCAGTCCAACGGCAATTAAAGTAAGTTTAGAAGATAAGTATGTCCGTTCTTCACTGTTTTCCTAGCTAAGATGGTGAAGAATTTGATTTGTAAATTGTAGGTGAGCCGATTCAGGTTTACAAGAAAGGAGAAATGTGGCATCGGATCTGGAGGTCTATCCAGGACTAGCTCAGTTGGTTAGAGCAACCACACGGTAAGCGGCAGGTCCCACGTTCGATTCCCGGGTCCAGTCGACATTTTTCCATTCTTATAAATAAATTATTTCTGTTAAGACAGTTCAATATTTTGTCCAAAGCTGAAGAATGGTTCGTCATAAATTGTGGAACTAATAGTGTGAAAAGTATTTGTTACAAGTGCGTGTGTTTGCCATTGTACTTCATACGTATTTAACTATATGTCCAACAATTTTACGAATCTAGTCTCTGGTCTAGTAACGTTACTGAATGTCCGGATGTGTGTGGCATCTTAAGTCAATGGACCGTAAAGAACATAAATTATGTATCCAATTTCTTCCAAATTCAATTAATTATAATATTATTAGCAATGTTAAGTAAGAGCTTTCTATGGCTGTAGATTTGAAATATTTATTCATGATAAGTAAAATAAAAATAATAATAATGTAAATGTATCAAGTTTAAAAATCTTTATTTTAGGAGTATCTTAAAGTTTCTCGTGTGTTATCTTGATTATATTAGTTTAATGCTTCTTGAACTGCATTTTCCTACGTCTCTTTGTGTTTTGAGGCTGAACGTAGAAGTGGAGAATCTGTAAAACACCTCCAAAGACAATAACATTTTCCTGATGTTGACAATTTTCTAGTTTCCTCTTTCAATTGTATACATTGACTTCATTTTCAAATTCCAAATTTACTAGCCCCTTAACCACTCGGTTGCAGAATTCAGAATTCCCCCCGTGAAACCACTTTCTCCTTTTTTATTAATTTAATTTATTCTACGTCGTATTGACAGCTGGGTCATGAGCGACAGTAACGTCGAATACAATTACAGTTAATAGATACAATTCTTAAGTATTAGTTAGATGGAGCTTTATATTTCGTCATAGAGGTTGCTTTATTTTATGAACTGGTTGATATTTTTCTCGATATGCTGAGGACTGATTGATCGAGTTTGAGCTATGATTTTCCAGTATTTGGTTTCTTTTTCTCTTCTGTATTTGAAAAATGTCTTTTTATTTTTGTGTTATTACAAATTTTGATGTATTTTAACTGTCGAATTCTTACTTACATCAACCACACGAAACGAACCATGCTCTAAATGCAAATATAAAAAGTTATTGTAAGCCATGTTTATCTTTGCCGCCGTGACCAATTGGTTCTCAGCAATTTGTAGACTTGTATTCTTTTGGTTCATTAGTCTCATGAGTCTCTTTTCATTAATCAAATGTGACATACAAGTAAAATGTTGGTACTTTTGTGAATTTTTCAGTCATGGTTGGTATCGAGATTCCAGCTATAAATTCCAGAGGAGATTCGTGGACCGCAGGGGTCCTTTTCCAGGACCCTTAATGATCGCTCTTATTGTCACCGAAGACGGATGGTCGTCGCCAGAAAGCAGGGGCTGCCTTTCAGTTCCTCTGTCAGGAAGACGTTACGCTAGTCAGACCCTCTGAAATCACGAATAATTAATACAATCTCCAGCTCAAGGCACGCAGCAGATGCAATTATCAACGCTCCTCCTTTCACTTACTGTGGAAATATCCATTCCTCAAAATTACCAGCCATTCTCAATATTCTTTTGTTGACTGAAGGACAGGGCACCAACTCTGTTGCGGAATACTGCCCTGGAATACTCCAACCACTTCTAAATTTCCACTTCAGTTTCATAATTACCCGAAATTAAACTATAAATTGGGATAAAATCCATGGAGTGTTCCACACTACAGAACGTTTCCTTCCTATGACAACTAAATTTAATAAAAGAAAACAATGGCTACCAAGGCCCTGGAAGGCGTTGCAAGAAATGTTGAATAGTTTATAAAAATTCAAATCATAGAATAACTAACCAGGAAGTATTGTAGAATAAGAGAAGAGAGAACAATATGGAGGGCTGACCAAGAGAAGGGATCAATTAATAGGCCACGTTTAGAGACATGAGCGTCTTGTAAAATTAGCATTAGAGGACAAGTGTGTCGGTTAATAACAGAAGAGGGGGGAAGGATTGGAATACGCTAAGCAAATTAGGGCGGATGTGGGATTTGGTAACTATGTAGAAATGAGAAGGCTTGTGCAGGATAGGTTAGCATGGAGGGTAGCATCAGACCAGATTTAGAACTAAATACCACAACAGCAACATGCAAGAAACGTTTAAACCAAAAAAGACTAAGAAAGATATTGCAAAGAAAGTAACACGCCGTAGACGAAGTTCAGTCCCTTTGGACATTTGTGTTAGGATTATCTGTACAATTTCTTAACTTCATCTGGCGTGGTATCTTGTTGATGTTTGATCAATGTTGAATTCCAGAAGTAACCTGGAACGTTGATAGAGAATTTGCTGATAAATGAATAACGTTCAAGTGAAATGTAATGTTCAACACAAACAAGGAAAGAGGAAAAGAATAGAGAAATAATCAGTATAACAAGTAACACTTAGGGAAGATTAGCAAACAATTTACGGAACTGTGGGGGAGAAAATAAAATACATAAAGCGGCTGGAGTTAAAATAGTTGCCCGTTTATATATATTTTAACAGCGTTGTACAACAAAACTATTTGGAATGTGGAGCAACGCCTCGCGGAAGTTGGTCATTCCAGAAACATTAGCGAAGGATTCCACTGATAGAAGCCTTCTAATGGATATAAAATATCCCATTTGTTTCTCGTTACGCCATTGAAATGTATTGAGGCTCCGTACAAAGGGAATAACGTTGTACTGAGTAAATAATGTTTTAATGGTGATGAGTGTCACGGTTTACATATGCTACAAATCGAATCGTTAGGCAGGTCAAAATGAAACTTGGCGCTTCGTTCACTTCAATTCTTTCAATTTAAAAAAATAGGCAACATTCAAATGTTAGAATGTTAACTTTAAATCTAATAAATCTTTATACTAAATTGAACGGCCAAAAGCAGACAAAGTAATGGTTCGAACTATCAAAAAGACGCTGAGTGCATTTCAGCAATCCATGACGCTGGAAGTTAATTTTTCACCTATTATTGGTATGCTTTTTTGGCTATTTCATTATTTAATCGTTATCTTTTACAGACGTAACTATTTTTCAATTACATTATAAATTGAATGCTATTTTTAAGGGAGCATAATGGTGACCGTCTATCAAGTGGTCAGAGTGTTTTGATAGCCATTAAAGCTGTCGTCTGCAGATAAGGACGATAGCATCCAAGCTGATTATGAAATACTACACTCATATCACGTTGCAACAGAACCCGTTATAATTCAGATATCTTTCTAACCTGCCATACTGAATGAATTACTCAAATATCCCCTTCCGGGATGAATCCAAAATTGGTCACTCAGAAGTAAGACTCTTATAATATACCTTATTAAATTTCTACAAAGTTTATTAACAGTAGTTTGTACACGATGTTTCGTTCCTAAATTTGGAACCTCGTCAGGGGAAAGTTGTTTTTGTGGTATTCAGTCCTCAGACTGGTCTGATGCAACCCTCCATGCTAACCTATCTTGTGCAAGCCTTTTCATTTCCTCATAACTGGCACAACCACATCCTCCCTAATCTGCTTAGCGAATCCTATCCTTGGCCTCCGTCTTCTGTTCTTACCCCTCACACTTCCCTCTAAAACTAATTTTACAAGACCCTCATGCCTTAAAACGTGGCCTATTAATCTATCCCTTCTCTTGGTCAACTTCCTTCATATTGTTCGCTTTTCCCCTATTCTGTTTAGAACTTCCACGTTTGTGATTCTATCCACCCATCTGATTTTCAGCATTCGCGTATAGTACCACATTTCAAATGCTTCCATTCTTTTCCCTTCCGTAGCTCCTATCGTCCACGTATCGCATCCATATAACGCCACGCTCCATACGAACATTTTTAGCAACGATTTCCTAAAACGTATAGACGTGCATGTCGCGCAAGGGAAGAGGCCGAAATCTGATGTAATATTTATTGATTTCCAAACAGTCAGATAATGTAACTAATTAAAATAATTCATTAAATAGAAGTAGTATCTCATAATAGTGTTTTTGCAATTATCTTCTATTATTGGATAGGTACTAGTGATGCAGATCAATTGAATTTTCTATCTACAGGAACTCAATTACTAAGGTATCCCATACCTCCAAAGTAAACAAAACAAATTTCGGAAAATTTCTCTACGTTGCCTCATTTTAGCTGGATATACTTTTACTAGCAACGTTCAATATCTTCGAAAAACCCTACAAAGTGAAACACATTGAGCCATCAAGTGAAAGCTCCTATTCTCCATTTTTACTACCGAGCCATTCTTTCGAGTTTCGAAGGAGAAAATGAACCGAGGAAGGTAAATGTAGTGAATAGGATGCGTAGGGAAGTAAAATTACAACTTTAACTCATTGATGTTGACCATCGTGATAATCGATGTATGAACTGGTGCATTGTCGTGATGAAGCAACAATTTTTTTCAAACTGCGACAGTTATTTTATTTCATCACTCAAACGCACAAAGTAGTCGCCTTGGATTAATTTTTGCTTTGGATGATGATCAAACAAAATTATTCTACGCCCCCTACGAGCCTGTCAACGGCTGGAATTTAGGAGAAGATAAGTTTGGGTTTACGAAGAATGTAGGGGACAAGAGAAGCAATATTGACTTTTCGTCTAATTTTAGAAGTCACGATAAGAGAAAACCGGCCTACGTTCATGGATTTATAATTTAGAAAAATCCTTTGATAATGTAAACTGGAACACACTGTTAAGAATTTTGAAGATCACAGGAATAAAATATCGAGAAAGAAGGCTGATACAAAGACAGTCAGCAGTAATTAGAATTGAAGATTAAGAAAAGTAAGCAGAAATCAAGAAAGGAGTAAGGCAAGTATGCAGTCTGTCGCCCATGCTGTTTAACTTATATATTGAACAGGAGATAAGAAATTTGAAAACATGAAAAAAATTATAGGGTTCATAATATTTGTTGTTGGGGTGGTATTCAGACCTGATTGTAACCCTCCATGCCATAATATTTATGAAACCATAAAAGTAAATATTTTATAAATGATAATTTTAGGTTATAAATAGTTTATCTGACAAATATACAATAAATTAGTTAAATCAGCATCCTTGTCATTTTTTAAATTTAAACATAACAATATTTCGTATCTTATTGGAGACTTCTTCAGATACTAAAAATAAATTTACAGTGGATTACATTATGTTATGAAAAAAATTTAAAATAGGAAACATGGTTTTAAACTTACATGGAACCTCCTTCCATGACTCCTTCGCCGTAATGCAGGAATGTGATGCAAATCCGGCTTAGGATTTCTATTTAAAATTATTTTTCATAACTTGTAATCATAACAATGCAATTCATTGTTAATTTATTTTTAGTACCTGAAGAAATCTACAATAAGAGATGAAACGTTGTAATTTTTAAATTAAATACTCAAATTAAAAAACTGAGAATGAGGCTGATTTAACTCATTTATTGTATATTTGTCAGGTAAACTATTTATAATCTAAAGTTATCATTTTTAAAATGTTTTACTTTTATATTTTTATAAATATTATGGCATGGAGGGTTGCAATCAGACCAGTTTAAGGACTGAATACCACAACAACAACAAATATTACAATTATAATTTTTTCTGATCACCTATTTTCGTCTAAATTTTCTTATAAACTGTCAATAATTAAGACCTGTCTCGATACTCTTAAAAAAACTGTGTAATCAAAGTGAACCACGTGAAGATTTCCCAACTCATATGTTTCGGACGGCAAGGTCGAAAATTTGTGTTCGCCTTAAGACAGAGATACCCATTAAGGTCAATTATATGCTTGATGCCCGTTGTTGTGATTTTTTCTTACCTTACGAATGATAAATTACTTGGCCACAATCTTTTTGCTAGCTTACTTATCCTTCCCTGAGAGGTCGTACTAATGCCCCAATTAAATTGTCAGTCTGGCCGACGATTGAGTGAAGATAGCGAGGCACTTAACACTGACAGAATACGAAACAGGGATATCCGACAGACACACTGATAGCAGTTTATTTGCTAATCGGATAAAAGTTAAACCAATGTAAATTCATTACAATTTCTATTTTTCTCAATATACACACATACTTGAAATGCTGGATTTATCTACCGTTTAAAATGTCTGAGATAGCTGAATTTGTCTGCATTACTCTTCTCCGCTTACATGTAGGGGAAGTCGAGGCGGAACGGAACACTTATTGTTTTACAATTTTTGTAAAATTATGGAAAAAGAATAAAACATTAGTTTATTCTAATACCTACTTAATCTAATATCAATATAAGTTAAATCAACGAATTTATAATTTGATGAATTTATAAAAATAAACTTATCAATTTCTGTCCCACCCCTCGGGGTAGAACGGGACAGGATGATTGTTAATTACAATTAATGAAATAAAATTTAATTTAAGAAAAATCTTAACTCCTTTTGGTTTATCATTTTTATACTTATTTACCTACACGGTTGAACGCTTTGTCAATTTTTCCTTTCGCAACTTTTTTTGGATCTGCGCAGTCTTTGTTAACATTTTGCCCTTTTTCCGTACCTTCCCTTTATTAATTTATTATTTTTGGGTACAGAATCCTGTAATTCATTCTTATAATTTGTGTCTGCCAGTTTTTCTTTGTTTTTTCTTGAGGAACACATAGCTTTTGCCGTATACAGTAGTATCCCGATCCGCTCCGCACTCAAGTCACAATATAAGGTTTTTCACTGAGCCTTAATACAAATAGATTTAAACCTTATACGTAACATATTTGCAGCTAAGGACACCTAATTTACTAATGTATACCCTTAAAGAGTTAAAATCGAGGACTTGAGTGAATTACCTACTGTAAATGCTGCAAAAATTATAAAGTCACATATATAATACGCAAAAACAAGAGTTCATTCACAAGGTACAGTCAGGACTTGGTCAAGTAGGCTGCCCGGACTTCTTCCTTGACCAGTTACAATGTTCAACCCATATTTATGAACCTCCAGCACTATCCAGTAAAAAAATTAGGGTATACCGTTCTAAATATTTAAATTAGGCCAAAAACAGACAAAAAAATAGTGAAACATAAGATACTGTAGTTCAAAAACAACTACATTTTTCTGTCCTATTCTGGAACCTCTTCAGTTTTTGGCCTCATTTAAACATTAATTTAAACTTACAGACGTTAATAACTACTATATCCCGTTCTACCCCGAATCCCCCTAAAATTTATTCTAAGATTGGGCATTATCCACGCATTTCAGTCGAAATTACTGCAAGAGTTTCTAAATAGATTGTATTCTACAGAGTAAAGAAGAGATGCCTCATGCTTGTTTTATTATTATTTTGTATCATACTAAAAATGAATTATTAATGTGTTAAAGACCCGTAAACCAGGGTGAAACGAAACAATAAGAAAATTAAATTAATTGTTCATTAATTACATCTTACTGCAATTTCAAACACACGACTACACTTAGCACATAAAAAAGATTAGTCTTTCATTAGTTACCTCCTATTTCCGCATCCTATTTCTTATTCTGGACCTCAAGATTATTGAACACTATAAATTCGTAAACGAGAACTTCTTTTCGTGGATTAATATTGCACGTAGAATGTCTACGTCATATTATTTCCTACAATTTCTCAGGTGCTCCGTACTAAATTTATATAGTCTAAAGTATTTACGTTTTATGTAAATTATATTATTTTCAATATTTTCTCTTGTGTCTGTGTATAAAACTAATATATTTTTCAGTTTTATGAAATTTACATAACATTAGTATCTCTTTTCTTTAAAGAATATTATTTGGCTCATATTACTACAAGAATTAATATTTATAATAACAATTGAGTTTTCACACGAGGAGCATAAACATTCAGTTTGGTTAAACGAAACATAATTCTTCTTCCTCTTCTTTGGATTTACAGCTCATTGAGGGCCTGGGCCTACCGTGTCGACTGCAGACTGTCATCTTGCATGACACATTCCGAATTTGGAGTGACACGTGGTCAACGAAGAACTTTGCTTCATTTAAATACTTTTCCTTTCTCAATCGTGGATATACAGATTCATCAAAACGTACCGATACCCAATAAATTACAATCGCTGAGGATTTACTCAGTGTATGGTGGCCAATCAGCTATATTGAAGACTGTATAAATGGAAATTAATGCTGGGTTTATAATTTATACGCACAAACGCAATGAAATCATTACCCAACATACAAGGCTTCTAAGTAGTACACTTGATTGATATTGTGTCGGGGTGATGAACAAAAGGAAATTGAACAAAATAAGTTTAAAAGAGGAAAGCAGCTTTTGTTACTATCATTTTACCAGCGCTTACATTTTATAATTCTGAGGGCTATAATCAAAAGTATAGCCTTCAGCAGCATCAACAGTTAGTTAAAACCTTGATCAAACTTCAGATAATATGTTCGCATGCCATAAGTGGTTATCTAGAGGTTTTGATTTTTTGTATGAAATTTGCTGCGGTACCTTTCCAGAAATATATTTTTGGTGTCAATGTAATATGTATAACGGGTCAAGTGTGTTTCAGTAGGAAATAGCTTATTTTGTAAACATATGTTGAATCTCAAACATACAATTTGAACGTATGAAATAAATTAAAAGCCTCAGTTTAATCTTTAAGAGAATACATTCTCTACTGTAATTTTCTAAGAAATGTTATTTGAATGTGCATTAAAATATACTTACAAAAGCAATAACGAAATTTAGTTAAATTTTTAGTCAATATATGTATTACGTTGAGCAGGATGTAGGGGTGCGAAGTTGTCGCGGGGCAGTTGGTCCAGGTTCGAGCCCTTGGCACATCAGCGAAAGCAGATTCCTTCTTAGACGCTAAAGGCTGCACACCAGAAACAAGTCTCTCTGGCGTCTCACTTTACTCATCGCTTACCAAAACTGTCTAAAATCAGGACACAACATTGGCCTGCTGAGGTTATTACCTAAAGAGCACATTGAAATCCATAAACCTATATAACTCTTTCTCCGGCGCCAAATTTCCGCCTATCTTTTGCCGTTCTGTCGCAATTTCCATAGTACTATAATATTTATTTATTACCAAAAAAAATACTTTACCGGCAGTTTCAGGTATTACATAAAATTAAACAGTTCACTGTCGCATCTAAAAAAAGAAATTAAATAGACATATCATTAATTTATTTATTACCATCAATTTACTTTAAAATAATGAATACTGTTATTTTTTTGTTCTATTCAGTTCTAAGACTGGTCTGATGCAACCCTCCATTCTAGCCTATTCTGCGAAAGCCTATTCATTTCTACATAAGTACCATATCCCACAGCCTTCATTATTTGCTTAGCATATTGCATCCTTGGCCTTCCTCTTCTGTTATTACTCCACACGGTTCCCTCTAATGCTAATTTTACAAGATCCTCATGTCTTAAAACGTGGCCTATTAATCTATCCTTTTCGTCAAAGTCCTCCATATTGTTCTCTCTTCTCATATTCTACTTAGAACTTCCTGGTTAGTTACTCTATACTACCATCTCATTTTCATCATTATTCAATAGCACCACATTTCAAAATCATTATTTTTCCTTCCTGCAACTTCTACCGCACCAATATAACGCCACACGCCATACGAACATTTTTGGTAATGAATTCATAATGTTTATAATTATATTGACCGTAAGAAAATTCCTCTTTTTTGCGAAATACTGTCTTGCCTGTGCTTTCCTACTCGTTATGTCTACTATACTTCTACAATCCCTAGTTATTATGCTGCCAAAGTAGCAGAATTCCTTAACTTCCGTAAAAGTATTCTTTCCCAATATAACAGCCTTTTTTATTCCACTGTTTCCCATGTCACACTACATTACCTTAGTTTTCCCTCTATTAATTCTCATGTTCCAGGACCACGTTCATGCCATTTATTATGGTTTTCAAGTCTTCGTCTGACTACCCTAATAGCGCAATATCATTGGCAAATCGCGTGTCTTTTGTTTCTTCTCCTTGCAATATGATTCCATTTCCATCGGTGACCACAATTCAGGCATTACCTTTCGTTTGGTAATAATTTATAGACTATTAAAGTTTAGACTGGATTAAGTATCATAGGGTCTTTTAGCCTCTCGTGAGTTTTTTGTATTCTCGAAGGAAATACAGTTTATAGTGTTGTAAACGTATGTTTCAAGCGAATTTCCTCTGAGAAACTTAATGTTCTCAAGAAAGAACCAAAAGTACATTCAGAAACCTGAAAAGAGCTTAAGAATTCTTCTACTGTAACCATTTGTACGCTAAAACCTGTGTAAAGTTTAAACTCCCAATGCATAATTATTTTGAGCACTACTTTGCTGCTTTGTAAGAAATTATAGCTTAGTTTATAAAATATCATTCTTAATATATATTTTCGAAGCAAACTGCGATCTGAAGCTCGTGATGAAAATGTAGCAGTGGAGTAAGTGAAGGTTACAAAGTTTTGCACCTGCCCTGTTAAGTATACATTGCAGCTACATTAAGATCCATTACGATAAATTACTGTGGTGAGGCATAGAATAACCTCCAGAATTCTAGTCCCGCTTATAAGAAGAAATAAATGTGTGGGATAAAAGGGGGAAGACCCCTATCACGCGAATAAACGCCCCTTTTGTTGAGTAACGAATTATATTACGAGTCTTGTAATAATAATTGTTTCGAAGACATTTTCAGAAAAGACTAGAGTTTTCAGGAAAGAAGGAAATTAAAAAATAAGGAAAATTGCGAAAGAACCACGGACCTTGAATTTCTCAATAGTTGGGATCTCTTTGTATTATGACTTCAAATCTAAAAATGACGCGAGTAAATCAGATGAGTTAATTTTGGTGCATTGTAAAACAATTAACACGGTTCATAGAAAATTCACAGAACACAGATTGAATTCCTGTAATTCTAAATTACTGAAAACTAATTAAATCCACTGCCTTTATCGACAACGTAAATTGCTTTAATTTGATTTGTGATGCTGTACCTCAACTTAAATCAACATAATTACGTTATGTATATATTGGTATTGTAATACGTTTCGCAGAACAAATCAAACACTATAAGAAAGAATTATTCAACTATAGTGGTAGGCGTGTACCAAGCCTGAAATGAACGGCGAATAAAAGGCTGTAAAATGTTAAAATCACGCAAGTTTCGTCGTAAAAGAAACAAAATAATAATAAAAAACAATAATAAATTGGAACGTTAAGTGAGTGTTGAATATTCCACTGTAAAAGTTCCACTGCATCTTATTTATTCTACTTCTGACAGAACTAAATAAATATAGCTGACAAATATATAAATATAATTAGAAGAAATCCTTAGATTTAAGAGTTCCTCTGATACGTGCTGCACTACCTCATATAAAGATTTGGTGAAAAGTTGAGTTCAGAATCCATATTTATTTTACAGTTAAAATTTTGTGGTACAACATTTTCATAACCTTTTATATGTTAAAAATTACAACATGGTGCTATAAATAAAAACAAAAATTTAGAGTGTAAGGGAATGCACATTATTGAGGAAAAAGATTTGAGATTTACAAATATTGAAAATTTATTGTAGAACTGTTACCTAAAAAGTAATTTTGTAAACAATAGTTGAAATTTTGGACAAACTTTAAAAAATGTAAAGAAAATTAGGATTCGGTTTTAAGTAAGTAAGACGTTTTTCCTTATTTTTAACTTTGCCAAACTTGATGAAAATGAGCCTTGAGTTAAAATCAAAAATTACTGCAATTCGTATTTTGATGTTACAGCTTGACTTGACAACGAATAGTTAGTTCTCTTACCGAAACGGTATATTCCAAGTATTAAAGCCAATCTTTTTCAATTAAAACTATCACTCGTAATGAATAGTAAAATTCATCTTTCGCGAATAATTTTGAGTGTCTAATTGGAAAGAACTAAATACAGTTTATTGTTCGCTTAACAATATCAAAATTCCAGGTTTACGTTGTATTCATTTAGCAATAATTTTTTGAATAAGAGAAAAGAGAACAATATGGAGGACTTTGACCAAGAGAAGGGATAGATTAATAGGTCACGTTGTAAAATTAGCATTAGAGGGAAGTGTGAGGGTTGAGAACAGAAGAGGGAGGTAAAGGATGGAATACGCAAGACAGATTAGGGAGGATGTGGTAGTTATGTAAAATTGAAAAAGCTTGCGCTGAGTAGGTCAGTATGGAGGGTTGCATTAGACCAAGTCTAAGGACATTTAGTAAGTCTGATTTCCTGTTAACGTAGTGTTTATGAAGTGTAACATTTTAATTTCATGCAAAATAATCACAAATATGTCGTTATATTGTTTGCGGAGAAAAACATAACATATAGAACGGAAGTTTGGGGAACAACTCATGTCAACAGCCGAGAGACGTCTAAGCAATAATCCAGAACGGTTTAAGTGTTCCGAGAGCGTTGCTTGCGAAGTCGAGCATGCTTAAGTTGAACCATCTGGCCAAGAAAATAAATTTTATTCAACGGAGTATGTAGCAAACTTCAATGGTTCCCAGTTTGGGTGACGGGACAAATTGTAAGTATGCAGCGATTAGCCACTTTTAAAATGTAGACTGAAATTTGGCATTCCTGGAACCGAAATCGGATGAAGACAATAAAGTTCCAGTGGTGACCGTTGAGTCCATCAGCTATGAAAGTCTCGAAAGAGAATGGAGTCCAGCCACTAGTCCAACAACACGAGCTGCTGATGTTTTCTGACGCTCTTCTGATTTGCGCCTCCTGCACTTTTCGTCATAATTCAACAATACACTGGCTATTCACCACAGCAGAATCCGCCTTCTCAGTATTGGTTAATAATTTTTTTGCCGAAGTATCGCCTTCTCAGAGCCCTTAATTACTCATTAACATTGATTAAATATAAATTTCTCTTGGTTCACCCCACCAAAGACTGTGAAATTTAGTTTCTTTGTTTTGTTTTTTATATGCGAATGATCTAAAGATTAATTCTTTTAAAATTAAGTTTTTTCATATAATTTCGATATTAATTAATAATTGAATTTATTTTATTTTAAAATTGTACCCTTTAATAAAATTGCTAAAGTAATTTGAAAAATGACCCTGTTTTTTCGCCCGTTTAGTTTTAAACTGCTCCGTCAAAAATGGATGGCTTCCTCGACAGTTTTCCCCTGACTCATAAAAAGCCAAAAATATTTTTCACGCAAAAGCGACAAAACAACACACAAGCATGCATTAACGTATACGGAGGCTTCAACCCATATCTAGAATTTTGAAGCTCTTTTGAAACAGTTTGAAGAAAACCATGACGCGGCAGAATTCAGTTGATCGGCAAGGAAAAGAACGGTAATCATTGTTCAGGAAATCTGATACTATTCAGACTTTTCAACCCATTAGCGCGCTCCTTGTTAATTAGCGATTTCACGACTAAGTTACATGGCTATTGGATTAATTCAAGACAGCAGTGTTGAAGAAGAGTCAGCATATTCGTTGCTCAATTAGTACTTAAGTGTATACACTTACATTTAATAAAGATTTGGAGGAGTTATTCATACATCAGACTTCCCCGCAATTCAATCTCGTCTTACATATAAGAATGTACAGACAACGTAACTGAATTTACAACACTTTCATCTTCCTGCAAGAACATATTATTCATTTTATAATTATTTTCCCACCAATATTGGACAAAGTTCTCGTAACTGTATTAGATAATTAAAACAAACATATATACGTCATATTATAACTCGCAAAATAGAAAGTACTAATTAATAGTAAAATACATTACTGAACATGTAAATGATGAGATATGTGACTGAAATTTATTTTACTGCACTTATTTAGTATTAAAGTTAGTACTAATAATTTCTGCTATTTAGTGGAACATTGAAAAGAAAACGGATACTTGAGGGGAAAAGTTTTGGTCCATAGAAACAAAATCGGTCACAAAGACTGGACGAAACTTCAAGAATAACACAGCGCGGATGTGCATAAAGTGGGTGGAAAACCTAATAAACAATGGGATATTTTATTATAAATTATGAGCGCCACTTGATGAAATTACCACGAACAAAAAAATTGAAATTAATTAAATAAATTATATACATAAATACCACAAGAATAAAATGTAATATATTATAATAAATACAAACTATAGTTGCTTATTTTAAATAACACTCGTTTTTTCTTAATTTAAGTTGATGAGCTAGTAGGACAATTTTGGTCAGCAAAAAAAGGAAAACATCTACGAAACAAATCAAGTATGGGAAACCATTTGACACTTGTGCCCGAGTTCTTGAATTGCTTCACTACTCTACAGATCCAGTTATTTATAATTTATTTTCTTCAATCCCAAAAATACTTTATTACTCAGAATTAGTGACTTACCCATAAAGGAATAGACTCAGAAAAATCATGGAAACGGTTTATATCTTTAACTAAATTGTAATTACCGAATTGTGGCTCGTTATACAACGTATTATGTTCGTGAATGTCTTAATAAATGCTCAAGTAACTGGGACTGAAGTTTCATTCTGATGCGGTTATATTGTCTAAGCAAATCCATGCGTTGCGTAATTTTCCTTTATGGCTCTGAATTATTGCGCTGTTTGGCGTAAGTGGTGAACTTTATTGCTACCACTAAGACAGTAGTGTGAAATTATGCCTTCGTGTTGAGAGCTGCGTGGATTGTGAGAGCGTGACGCAGATCCTGTCACTCGCGTGCTGCGCGCTGCAGAACTCTCAGGAGAAAACATCTCAGAAAAAAATTTTTTTTCTTGTACATATTTATGCATTCTGTTGTTTGGTAAAATTTATTATCCTAAATATTTCATAATAAACGTTATATATCGCAACTATATTACTAGTTTACTTATTGTCTCCTTATGCGCGGGATGCAATTATAAACCAAACTCCGATGACGTCATATTACGTAACTTATCCGAAATAAAATTATATTTTTCTCGTGGTTAATACGTGATTTCACTTGCAACCAAATGAACTACTACACTACAAAATGAATAAAGTTTTCATGAATTTTCACATCTCTATTAAACAAGTTTGAATAAACCAACACAAATCAAACGTATTTAGCCTTAGTGAAGTGATTGTTAATATCGACTGTCAAAGGCTTCCAAGCGAAGTATTTTCATCAATCTCTGTCGTTTAAAACCCGGCCCTCTCCATATGTATTTATTTCAAATCAGGTAAGCTTCGTTACAGTATCTGATCTCCAGAGACGACACGCCTCCCCACCAAAGATGATATACTTCCTTCCTCAAGGATACATTTCCTTTGTAGTCATACTACAACATATTTAGAACCACCTACACCAAACACAACTTCTATAAAATTTTTATTTGGGCTGATTATTTCAATCAGCATTAACGTAATCAACTGTAAAATGTATTCCATAATAATTTTGTATTTTCCGTCGTAAGTTTTACTATGTATGGATGTAAACAATTAATTCTCCACGACTCAACAACAATTATATGTACGCCACCATTATAATTGATCTATTTATAGTAATTGTGTCATTTGATACCTGGATCTCTATTGACATTTAATTCTCAATAACCTTGATCTTCTTAGGAAAATTTAACTGACTCTCGCTCAGCGGCACATAACTGCATGCTTTAAATTCGACCGATTTAATGACGTCACATCCAGACAAGTACGTATTTATCAAGAATAGTACATAATGCCATAATTTATTAGTGTTATTGAAATATACCGTAATAATTGTATACGTCTTTAAATACACATGAGGCTAAAGGGGATTACTATTCCCTAAACGTAATACGTCACGAGTTGACCAAGACCATTACTAACGGTGACGACGCAAATATTATTAGCGATGTTTACCGCGAATATAATTATTAAAGTATTAGTAACTTAAAGATTCAATAAACTATCTGTAATTTAAGAATTTTCGTAGACAAAAATTTATAATTTAGTAGCAGAGTTCCTTTCATATTACACAGCTTTGAAATGATTTTATGAACTGCAAAATTGTAATTTAGTAAAAGATTTTTCGTCTTTCTATACAGCTTTCAAATTATTTTAAAGACTGTATCGTTGAAATATTTGTAATTTAGTAACAGAATTACCTTCATTTTACATAGCTTTTAAATGATTTTCAGACCTTAATCAGTGAAAAATTTGTCATTGGTATTCTGAATTTGATATATTGTACAATATTCGAATTATATGTAATAATTTCAACTTTATTTTCAAATGAAATACAGCCTTTTTTCATTTAAATTTTATTCCTTTTATTTCATTCATCTCCATATCGTTTTCCAGGTTCGTCATTAACTTTTCGATAAACTCGACGGAACAATGCAAAAGTGAAACGTTTTCCTTTTCCTCGTCGTTCTAGTAATCGAACAAGTCTCTGATTTCTCTTTCGACAATCGTGTGCAGTATTTTCTTTGCAAATAATAATAATGACAGATTTATTGCTTTTGTGTTCTATTAATTTTTTGTGAAGTGCTCCTGCACAATTTCTCCAAAAGTTTAGGTAAATTTAAATAATTAAAAAGACGACCAATAAGTCAGCATATAATGAGGTTACTATTTAATTAATATTAATACGACGTTTCGTCTCACTTTTAAGACTTCATCAAGCATAAAATTTAGAAATTCATGTCCTTTTACTCCTTGATTCCCTCGGCCGAAGAAATGTCCGCGATACCAAATTTCTATAATTTAAATACTTCAATATATTTAATAAGTGCATAATATATATTACGGTCACTGTCCATCAGAAACAGTATAATATACTAATTTCATTTCAAAAATATTTTTTTCTGAATTTATTACGTTGGTTGAACTGTAACTATAACCAACTCATTTTCATAATTTTGGATAACTCGAATAACTTGTTTCAAATTATTTTATTTCTGGACGCGACTATGTTATGCATAAATCTTCTCGAATCATTTTTATTATAGTTTAAAAATATACAGTTTGTAGAGTCTTAGAATATTATCCGAGAGATAACGCGCATGTTGTAGCCTTACCGCCTTAATTACAGTGCGTAGGAGTAAATACACGATAAAGTGTATTAAGCGCAATTGCGGCCACTTTAAGGTAGACGCATTACAGCGTAGGGATGGGATGCTTTTGATCTGCTTTTAAATGATTTGTTAGCGGGGGAACTGCAGTGAAGTTGGTCCCCCATAGCCGTGACAATGAGCTCTAAATATACACAGGCCCTCCTCCTGGGAGCACAACCAGACACGCTCTTTAAACCGAACCTAACTTTCATTCGCATCGGGGACCGAGCCAATTCAAATATAGAAAGGACTGCACACACTCTATCAATCATGCACACCGAACCCTCTCTCTCTCTCTCTCTCTCTGCCCCCCTTCCTATTCCCTCTCATACATCACATACAGTCATCAAACATACACTCTGTAAAAATTATTCTGATTAAAAATTTATCATTATTCATGTTACCAATAGATACAGTGGGAAAAACTTATTTGTAAAGATAACCACCATTAATTGTGTTACACTGGCTACGCGTTCGAACAAAGAATTGAATTACGGTGACTAAAAACCAATGTGATACTGCAAACAAATTTACTTTTAGGAGAAACAGTGTGCAATTTGCGTAATTATTTTGACTTAATTTTAACTTTCAACATGGCTCACCTAAACCTTCGTGCGACAAATGTTTTGAAAATAATTAAACCGACGTCTTCTTAATTCGAGGAATACGCCTACATTCCTTGGTTCCGTAATGCAATCATTAAGTGAGAAACTAATTATTAGCTTTATTGATTGGGCCAACGCGTTTCGTTAAAAAGTTAAATCAAAAGAGTAGGAGAGACTGGTGTATCAAAGGACAGCGAATTTTTTCCAGTGAAGGTACTAGTGAAAGTTTCAGCTATTTGGTTTAAAGCTTTGATTATTAATAGGAAATAATGAACACCGAAAAATCGGCATTTATCGTGTGATGATTCTTAGTTGTTTTTTTCCTAACGATTAAGTTACTTTTCGTCATTAAATCTAAGTCCATCAGCATCATTTAAACATTTACAACTAAAATGTAATTATTATAGTGTAAAGTATGTGTTATTAGCTTTACATTTTGATAATAATTTCCACAAATCTATTAATGACTCTGGGGGAAAATTAAATTTATTTCAAAATGGCGATGTGGTGTACCTGCGGACACAACTTTCTTTCTACTAAAGAACGTCCGCAGGTAGATCACTTTATATTCGTTTACAAGACACAAAAAATGCGAAGAAGCAAATAGGGAAAGAAGAGGCCAGTTCTGACCAAGACTGTATTTGAAGAGGCGGTGTTAGATATTTTGCAAAGAGAAATTAGTATTCGGTTGTACTTTTAGAACGTGGCGTTTCTAAATATGCAGTGGCGCAGAGAATTAAAAAAGCACAAGGAATCGGGTTGAGATACCTTCAAATATCAGTTGCTCATTAAGTGGAACAAATTGAAAAAATTTAAAGATCATGATTTAAATTCTTGAAAAAGTAAATTGGTGGTGAAAAGATTAAATTTGTTATGCAAGAAGATCAATTTAAAAAAACAGAAATTAATGACATTAAATTTAAATTACCATCTCCCTGAAACGAGGCCAGACCTTCAATGCCCTGTGTCGTTCACTAGCTATAACATGAGTTATTGGTTTTAAAATGTTAAAGAAATTAAATTTTTTTACTGGTGCTTTTGCTCTTCACTGTGTTTTTATTTAATGTGTGTACATATATTTTAGTGTGTTATTATTTTAATTCTTTCGTTTGAATGTCCACTGTAAATTTTTATTTTCATGATCATGTCCTTAGGTACAACAGGTCTCGTCTTTTGTTACATCAAGACGTTGTACCAGAGGACATATTGCAAGGTTTGAATAAATGAAATTACTTTAACTGGATTTCTGTTTTTAAAGAAACATTTAAAAATACCAATTGGTTGCCAAAGGATTATAATTATCTGTAGTATATTCAATTTTTATGATATAAAATACTGTATTGAATAAAAAATTATAAACAAATTTTGTCCATCGAATCAGTTACAACGTGTTTATTTACTTAATTTAATATTTTAATTTATTTTCCCCATAATCCAGGAACAAGTGGCACACGAAATTTATGCGCCCTTTAACTTTTATTTCAATAATCGTGGCAGTCACGGGTGGAGTCAGATTCTAATTGTCGTTTTGCCGTAAATAGTTTTAGCTGTGTCTAAGATGTCGTGGAGAGGTAAAGTATTATCGCTGGGAAAAAGTTTCAATCTCTATGAAGATGTCGTCGAGCGGGATGCGTGATAAGATTTAATGTAATTGATTTATGATTGTGAGATATTAAAACCAATAAAGGTTATATGTTCAGCACAAATGTACGTAACTTTTGATTGTGGAGCTGTATTATCTTTTTGGAATTCGGCGAGAAGGAAACGTTGAGATAATTGTTTGTGTTCAAAGTGGTAAGGCAATTAAGATTATGTGCAGTGGAAGATATATATTTCCATCGCAGAAACCATAAATTATTTAATATAAGTAATCCTAATGTGACGAGTCTCCTGCTTTGAGTAAACAAGAATCAAGCCAGCTGTGGAGTTGCTATTTGTCCGAGGAAACTAAAACAGCAGGCGTCCAATACAATAACAGCATTTATTCTGATAATAAATGCTGTTAATCTACATGAAAAATTAGTGTTATCAAATACCCACAAGGGAAAGGTATTCCACAACTGAGGAGAAATTGGAGATGTCTATCTGTACTGTAAAATGCGTTGAGAAATTTTAATAATAATAATGGATGAAGTTGAATTTAGTTGGACTTATCAACGACGTTCTTTACAGTGACTGAAAATTTCTTCAGTAAAGTATCCTCTAGTTCTAAACTTTCTTTCCAAAATTTCACCTGTGCATTTTCACAGAGAAAAAAGTGCATTAAATATTGTATACTTTAAATATACTGGACAAAACGACGCTATTAATATTTGTTAGTAATGGACGTGGCTTGTTCGAGGTGGGGAAGAGAGGGACCAGGTCGTGACATACGTTTGGGGATAAGTATTACCCTTTAGTCATTCTTTTAATTTAAACTAAATCTTAGAATCAATTTTAAAAATCTACGTTAACTTATGGTGGGCGGATCTGGTCTCCTTTATAAATAATTCAGAGTACATACCGTAACTACTATGTCCTATCAAATTACTCAACTGTCCTCCGTTTTAATATGAAACTATTACCTCCATTTATTCATTAATACGTCACAGCTGGAACTTTAATTCCAAGAAAGAAAGAAATACGCAAGTCAAATTTGTTATATATATTATAAAATAGGCTGATTTATCATTTATTTCAAAACAGTCCTATAATATAACTTATTAAATTCTAAGAGGTAATAATCTGAAGAAGACTACAATAGGTGACAGGAACGTATTTATTATCAACTTTACTGTCCACAATTTTTCCATTTAAATGGGTTATTTGAACCTTCACCTGCAAAAAATATGTATCCATGTATATATATATATATCAACAGATGTAAATTAGTTGTTTTATTACAACGCATTTCTTAATTATATTCCATCTGTTGCATTATCCTACTTGCCTAGTTCGGATACACCGACCGATGACGCAATACTGACGTCACGTCGTAAATTATCATTTACAAATAAATGCTCATATTGTGATAAGGTATAGGTATATACTTTGAATAACAACTTACGGATTTCTTTGTTAGCAATATTCTCCCAAACTAAATCCACTCCCCTCTTAGATATTAAGACGCGTGTGTAACAGTTTTCTATAACTTTTATTTCGTATCCAGACAGCATACAATTTTCTAAACCCCAACGATGCAAAGAGTCTCTGAAGTTAGTCACAGAACATCTACACACTGAGAGTTAGACCAAAGAACCTTCGCCATTAATCTTCTTAATAACTTTCCAACCCGTGCTCACACCTACCTATCGATTTAATTCTCCAATAAATTTCGTTTTGAAAATAACTCTGCTATTCTAAAAGGAATATCCATAGAAGAAAAATAATAGTATTTTATTAATATGACAATTTTTGAAAATATTATCCTCATTTTGTTCTCTGTTGCTATTTTTAATTCTTTGTTTACACACGTAGTGTTTTCCATTCATATGAATACTTTCCGCAGAAAATCTATCTATTTTCTTAAACTATCAATGAAGTGGTACGAACAACAATCAATACTACATAAAACCAGGAAAATTGGAAGGCCTATAAGAAAATTGTACTCTCATACGCCTTTGACGTCAATTAAATATATATCGTCGTAATTTAATAAAGTAAATTTTCTGTGAACATTTTGACTGTAACCGTCGTTGGACGCAGTCCACCACAGAAAAATGATCCACAACTGTAATACTTTTGTGAAATTTTAAAATTTACCTGATAAAGTTTACATAGAAGAACGAAACGTCGTAATTATATTAAATAAATAATAGTTAAATTATTCATGGAAAAAATTGCTATTTTTTATTTATTAAATTTACTATTAATTTCTTCATTTCATTTTATCTGCTACACGTGTAGATCTCCTGCACTTGATAAAAAATCAGCATTTTCATTATAAAAGTAACAGTAGGAATCAGAATTCTATCACAAATCATTGTAACTATATTCTACACAGTGCTCAGTTTATTACTTTAACATTTATGAATATAAAAAATAAAACGTGTTCGTTATTAATTTATTTTATTTTATTGGACTTTCGTGAGAACTAGGAAATGAGTTTTGGGAGAACATAAATTATCAACGAGAGACGAAAGTTAAATTTAAAGCAACGCTGTAAACATTATAAACTCTAAAGTCTGTTCGCCTCCATAAATAAAAACATAAATCATTTTTCTATGGGTATTGGCCACAATATTTTAACAGGAAACGTGAAAATTATAATCAAGCAAATCACAAACTCAGTACATTTATATATGTATATATAATATTAACTGCTTCCAAACTGTAGATAAATTTCTTGTTGATTGATTGTTCCAAGCGTCGCTTCTCATACGTTTTAGATCATCGATCCCGGAACTTGTTCAGTGCGATGTGAAGGTATGTATCAGAACATGTTCTCAAAACCAACTCTCTGTACATGAGGGAGCAAGTATTCATCATGAGTAGGCGTTGACAAGATGTTTTAACAAGTGACCTTTGAGCTAACATTTAGCTGGAAACGTGAACTGGGAATGAGCCGCCGACAAGGAGGAACAATGAAGGCTGGTCATAAAGCGATCTTCAGAATAGTTAGGCCATATTCCGTTATTTCACTAATTCCTATCAAAAAATATAAGGTTCGGAAATTATTCACATCTGTAAGAGGTTTGTCCATTTAAAATTTAACCTGATGAAGTCCACAAAAATGGATGAAGCGTAGTATTTATATGAAATAAACATTATTTTTCTGGCATAATTGGCTGTATTTTCTGTTTATTAAATTTTCTATTCTTTTCTTAATTAATTTAGGAAGACGTCATTTCACCTTGGATTTTTACGGCCCTTTAAAAATTAAAATGGAGACGTTATATCAAATTGAGGAATTAAAAACATGTAGGATCTTAATGGTGGATCTGTAAAATCAGTAAATAAGTCAGTACAAATTGATGTGATACTCAGATTTCCGGCTCGCGACTATTAGATCTCTTTTATTAAAATTTTTTTTCGGTAGCTAAATAAGAAATATATTCATATTTAAAAAGCATTGGAACAATTCTCACGCGTACTCTTCACTTCCACAGCGCCTTCATTGTTGAAAAATAGGAGAATCTTTCACAACAACCGCAAAATTATTGTCGATATATAATACTACTGTACTCATTATATAAGTTTTAGTTTGTGAGAGTTGTACACTTTCGACTGTTTTTTAGCAAAGAGTCTTTCACCCGGAAGACTGATTAGCTTAATGCTGACAATCGTATTTATGCAATTAATTTTTCCAACGCGTTTTGCTTCTAATGTTAATTTTGCTTATTCCGTTTGACATTTTACATGTTCCTTCCTACATTAGTTCCATATTACTGGCTGTTACCAACCGCATAATCTCCATATCTGACTCTGCCACCTCATCCTCTGACCAGACATCTGTCTAGACCTTCCACGTGTTTCAGGGGAGTAATTACTTCGTCCCGACCAACTATTAATTTCCTGTGTTAGTGATAATGCAACTGTATACGCGACCGGATTGTCAGAAGTTGACTGCCGGAAGCAGAACCCCGATAGCGTAACGCATTTTACACGTAAATTCTGTACCCTGATTAGCTCTGATGACTTATGAATAAAAAAAACTTGATACGCGACTAATGTCTGGCACGGTAATAAATGTGTATAATTTCGTGCCAGTCACGCTACTCGTACATAGCTGTGTCTAGGCGGTCTCTCCCCCCCCCTCCCCCCCTGGTGGAGAAGAAAACGCTGAGCCACTTAAGGCGGGGCTCATTACTCCAGTTACCCAAGAACCAACTTCAATGTAACGTCGTTTTATCAGCTTTGTAATCTACGTAGGCTTCAGGAGACCAAACATATAAAATATACTAAATTTTAACTGGTCTGTACACGACGTGTAAAAAAATAATTATAAATGTAAGAGTCATGATGGAGGCATTGGCAGGGATAAGTGTAGTATTTAGTATTTTATAAGTTTTTGAGCATACTTTTGAAATAAATAATCAAGTTTCCTTAGGATATGTTTAAATTAATTGTTTTCACGGGAAATATGTTGCAACTGTGAGACTTAAATTGGGGAAAACACAAAAATTCAGTAACTGGGAAAAGATGGAGGGCGGTTCACTTTGTCAATAGAATACTGTGGAAAAGAACCCGAAAGACCAAAGACATCGCTTATAGGTCTTTGGTTCGGCCTATCCTTGAGTATGGGGCGGTGTGTTGGGATGATATACACGCGTTGGACAGGGCAGGAAAAGAAAATATTTCTAGAGGCATCTTGAGGAGAACGAGGGCCAGGCTTTGTGCACTGTACAAAGCAAACCGGCCTGAAGTGATTTCAAGACTCGAATTCATTCACCGACATATGATCATCCATTTAAAATTAATCAGAGAAGACAACGAACGGACGTGGCTAAATACTCCTTCGTAAATAGGACCGTAAAAGACTGGAATGATTTGCCTGCAATTCTACTAGCGACGTTTCCGAAGAGTGGAAAATTATTTAGGGACAGAATTAGGGAAATGGTTGAACTTAATTTATTCAGGCTTATAATTAGTATTAACGTATTTCTATATCGAATGTTTATATTAGTATAATTTTTTTCTTTAACTTATATTCCTTTATTATTATGTATTATTATGTATGTTGCCACCACCAGGGCTCAGCCCATTGTAACGTAGTAAATCTATCCATCTATCAATGGGATCTAGATGTTATTTGCTATACAGGGTAAGTCAAAATGATGGGCCCGGTTTCATAAATTTATTCTGTGAAATATAATTAAACGTGTCATATTTGTAAGATATGAGCAAATAAAGACAAACTCTCAAAGTTTAGTTTCCCTCCCGCGTGGTTTGATTTTCTGCCGCTAGGAGTGTGCAGGAAGCAGTTAAAGAAAATGGCGGCGACTGGAGAACAGAAGTCGTCCTGTGTGCTTGATTACCATGTAAACAACTCAGTGATTAGTGTTCAACGGCATGGAAGATTTCTTCTTGTGGGGTTTCGTAAAGGATCATGTTTACGTACCACCACTTCCTAGAACAGTGGGTGACCTTCCTGCCCGCATCCCATTGCAGAAATTGACCGCAGCACACTACACAATGTTTGTCAGGAGATGGACTATCGGCTGGATGTGTGTCGTGTTACGCGAGGTGCTCACACATGGAACACTTGTGATATGACTGAAATAAACTTTGAGAGATGCCTTCTTTAGCACATGTTCATTATATTTCACAGAATAAAGTTATGAAATCGGGTCCATCATTTTGATTTAGCCTGTATTTAAGAGTTAAGTCAACCAACGTCGAAGACTAAAATTATTATTTCATATTTAACACATAAACTGTTAATCAGTTCTGAAGAGAAAGAAAACGATTTCACATAAAAAAAATTATAATGTTGAACGACTTGAATTTTCTCATTGTATATTTTGCAACACTTTTTCATAACTGGAACTCTCGTCACAACATATTGATTTTCCCACTCACAAAGTATGGAAAATATTTAGTAGCCGTACCCTGTGTGCCACCCCCCCCCCCCCCCCAACTTCCAATCCGTCGTATTTCTCCTTTACAATCTCTCAGATTGAGTTAATTTGTTTGACCCTTAACTAATACAGACGACCTCATGTAACCGAGCGTCGCAGCCTCACAACATATAGGTAATAATTAATATGCCAATCGTAGTAGCTGAGACACCTATAATTTTAATTAAATATAACAATTAACAATAAAATACAAAGAATGGCCTAAAGTCAGAAATAGAATAATTTAATTTCAATTAATACGTTTTGTCCCCAACTTTCAGGACTTCTTCAGTTTGTTTAGAAAAATTAAGTGTTGCTTCCACAACATCTGGTCCCGGAAATGTAATAAAATTTTAATTAATGAACTGAAGAGGTCACAAAAGATGGGGATGAAAAAATTTGATTCAAATCAAATTTATCTTTTTCTGCCTTAGAACTTTTATTGTATTTTATTTATAATATTATATGTTCAACAGTTAATAATTATATTTATCATTTTAAGTAAGATAAGTTTAATTATTTTGTTTATAACACAATTATCCTCAAAATTTTAACTTGTGTGTTAAATCTCCTTGACAACTGTCTTTTCTTTAGTTAACAGTTTACATGAGGGTGATCCTAAAACAGGCAACTCTCCAACTTCCCTTTAAGGAAGAAATTGAAAAGGGGTGATGTGGAAGGTAGAGCAAGGTAGCCAAGGGTTGACTGAGGCTCCGGGCCATAGTTTAAGGATCCTACTCCGTGTTTCACCTAAAGAGATGCAGGGAAAACCTAGAAAACCTGCATCAGGTAGGTCGGTCTATTGGGTATTATTCTCACGCCCTTCCAAATGACGGGAGACGAGTTTTCTGTGGGGTCGCAGCATACACTTCTCCGTGTCTCCACTAGTTTTATGAGACAGTTGGCCAACTTATCCAATGGGATCAGTAGACAACTCTTCCCTCATGGCCAAGGTCTTCGACCCCTGTACATATACCTCCTAAAATAGGTGAAGGTGTCTCGGCATGTGATAAATTTGAAAAAAAAACAGAGAGTATCGCACACATCCATTTAAGTGTACATGAATACGCATTTTAACTTTAAGAATTAAAACAAACTACTCGCATAAGTCTACTAACAAGGCCTAGATTTAAAAAATTTTTATTCTTCTAAACGTTACAATCCTTATTAATTATAAGCTGTTAGACATGTTTGTCTTTCCAACTTGATTCCTCCATCATCTGATTTACTTGATTTTTATAATAATACTAATAATAATGTCTACCTTTACGGATTCAATTTTTTTCTCATACTTACGTAGCACTAATTATTTAAATTACATCATATAAGGTATAAGACTCCTTATTCATATAAATTATGTTTCAATTTTTCTATCTTAATATTTTTCAGACTATTTATTAATTCCATTATTCTTTACTTGGGGAAATGATTGTCGATTTAAATAAATAAATTCAGTATATTATATGAATTATAGAAGAATTATATTCTGAATGTAGCGGCTCCTTTTTAAGTAAAGAAATCCTTCTTCAGTCGTAAACTAGACAATATAGCTGAATAAGATATTTAATGTAATACTGTCTATAAAGTAGGGAAATTTTATAACTTTTGTATATGGCAACTTTATTTCTGTCTTCCAGATTTGTAGGTAAATAAAAAAATAACATCTATTTTTTTAAATAAATATATTTTTCTCCAGAATAAATAGAAGTTAGTTTATAGAAGTTGTTACGGACTCGTAAACCCAAGTCATGACTAAAAGCACTAAATGTCATGGTTATATCTATATCTGCAAGTTTATTCGTGTCAGTAACTATTACGAAACGTTGTTCTTTACTCAAATAATTGTGATTATTGGAATTATGTTTAATAATGTAACGTGCATAAGCCATTCAGGAACATATTTCTGATGCAAATTAACACGAACCAGACGAAAAACTGTTATCGAAAATTTCATTGTCAGTCTTTCTGTAAGAAATAGTCTTTTATTTCACATTTAAATAAATTTAATAATAGCATACATAAAAACCTATCTGCAAATACATTTGTCAGAAATGAAAGTTCGTAATATTTTATTATTAATATAGTACTATTTAAACCTTACAATAATTTAAATTTTCTGAAAAATATTAAATTCAGTATTAACATTTTATAAAAACATGATGATGTATTCAAAATTGATTGTTAAGGTTGCAAAGCTTGTTACGTTGACCAAACGAAGCTCTCATTAAATCTCATATTAATAAGCATAAAACCTATTTAAAATTCAACATTCAAAATTATTCATAAGTTTCAAAACCCATGTATTTAAACAATCATATTATTATTGGCAATATAAAGTGTTAGGTGAGCGTAATATAACAAAAATTTTATGTTTAACTAATTTTTGTCTGTTATTGGCCTTATTTAAACTTATATTTTCAGCGTAATGTTACACATTACATCTAATAATTCGGTTATTAATGTGACAATGATTCCTTGTAATTAAATATAATTTTATTCACTGAATGTTTAAAAAGTCCACTGTTAATTTCATACTCCATTAATGCGGTCAATAGCTGTTGCGTGTCTGTACATTAAGCAGACTTAAAATTTTCTTCTATTTTATACATATCATATAAACTGTAAGTAATGTTCATTATACTTTTATACGATTATATTATAAATGTCATGTATGTAAAAGATGGAATTTGACAGACAATCAACAAGAAATTTCCATTTTTCGGTGGTGAGGTGAATTTCCACCAAGATCCACTACGTATATAATTGGGATTGTGGAGGAATATACCACCACGTTTTAAGATTTTAAAAATTATTTTGCCCCTGGCGAGTTTCCAAAGAAAAGAACGACACATCATGTCATTTTTATTATCGTTTAAAAATTATTTGTTTTAAAATTAACCCTTCAATAATTAATTTCACTGGAAATGGGTTAACTTAACTATCGAAGTATATACGATTATATATCATAGAAGACAGTTTATAATATAACTTTTAACTTAAGTAAACTGATAACTGAGTTCTACCTGAACCAGTGTAAGGAATCCTGATTTATCTTAATCGCATCATTGAGTGAGATATTTCGATCACGTATATTTTACGAGATATTAACAGATGTTAGGATAAGAAGCTATTACACATTATACTTGGTTAGTCTGTGCATTTTATGACACTATTCTGCACAGTAAATATATCCCATTAAGTTTTCGAATTTAATTTGAGTGACTGGGAGTAACGTTTCAAAAATGAAAAACTTGACAACCTCAGAAACGTCTTAATGTGACAATTCTCCTTGAAAATCGTAGACGTTTGTAATCAGTAGGCAACGTTACCTTAAAAATGTAATAAGGAAGAATATAATTATTAAATCTATTTAACGTATGTTGTAGTACAATTAATTTGAGAAAGGGTCAATTTAATTAACTTAAAAAATTTATACTCGTTACATTGAATGTACGACCACAGAGTAGATGTTTAACAAAAATAAGGATTTGTTAAATATTTGCGAAAAGAATACATTGAAGTCGAAAAGTATCTGGCATCAATATTTTTCATTCATTAAATTGTCTTAAAATTTATAGTCGCTTTCACTCTCATTAATGATAGAAATAATTGTGTTCATTATTGGTTGTAATATATTATGAATAATCGTTGATGTTTCCTTCACTATAGAAGTACTCAAAATAATCATTTAATTTGGCCATCACTCGAGAAAATTAAATTCTCATTCGCATAGCTTTATATAGAACCACGCATTTAACAGTAATTATAGGTCCTAATGAATCAGCGATTTAAAAAGAGGAACGGAAATCGTCAAGAAAACAAAAAAGTGTCTTGCCCTTCATCAGCCAACTTCTCTTCCCGCCCAGATTTCTTATTGTTCCTTCAGCTGAGTCTCTTAATACTCGTCCCAATTCTAATGAATTCCTTCATTCGTCTTAACTACTTTCTCAAAACATATTCTAAAACATGTGAAACTGACACCAAACGCTTCACTATACGCATTGAAATGCATTTTGTTTGGACTTAATTTCAATTTAAATCTAATCAATTAATGACCTTTTACAGACTTTATTCTTTCAATTTAATTATATAGAGGAAATATTTACAGAAATTTAAACCAAGGAAGGCAATTGATTCAGTTTCCATGTAATTTTTTAAATTTTTGCCTTAACTTCTTGAATAGGTCATTAATTATTTTATTAAATCTAATTGATTCTTAACAAATAAATTATGCCGGTGTAGCGAGTAGCGTTTCTGTCTCACAACCCAGAGGTCCCGGGTCCAAATCCTGGCATGGGCTTGGATGTTTGTGTTGTCATGGTCGAGAAGACCGGGATTAAGACAATTGGAGGATCGATACGCTGACCATGTGTCACTTCAAATTCGAAATGTGTCATGGAAGATGACAGTCCGCAGTCGACTCGGTAGGCCCAGGCCGTCAATGGGCTGTAGAGCCAACGAAAAATAAAAATATACTCTGAAAGAATGGTCACTTAATACAATTAAATTCTATAATTTCATCTCATGAATTTAAACACTGAAATAATGACAATCTTTAGTCCGAACTTTGGAATCTCATCAGATGTATCACCTAAAGTAATATGTAGAAAAATATTCATAATTTATTTGAATTTCATTTAAGTGAAGTTCAAGAGAACAAATACATAATTCATAAAATGCATGGAATGCCTACAAACATGATGAAGTATCGAAGATAGACTAAATGTGTTTCCTTATTTACATGAACAATGTCTTTCTCTAATTTCTTATTGTATTTTATTTTTAAGTCGCATCAATAGCTAACCATTTTGTGGATCTTACCTTCATTGTAAGGGTTACGCGATTTGGGAACACAAACACCCAAGACCATGGCAGAATTCGTACCCGGGACCTCTAAGGAACGACTCAGTGACGCTTGCCACTAGACCACCAGACCGGCATATTTTTAAGTGTATTAAAAAACATAACTTTATTTTTAGTGGCAAATTAATTTACTTTTTATACTCAATTTCAGATATATATCAATTCTAATTAAGTCTTAGTCCTGTCGTGGTGTTCACTTCTTTCGTTTGGTTTCCTTAGTACTTGTCGGTGTCGGATTTTCATAAGTCGTGTCAACCCAGTTCTCCTGTATGTTTTGCCCCTTCAAATTTGCTTCCACCACACTTCCTCGAAATCTATTTAAGTGGTATGAATGGTTTATGTCTCAACAGATCTTGAATTCCTGTAGATTTTGCTTTCGGCATTTTTTTCGTGCTTAGGAGAATAAATTGCTTTTCAATACCTTTATCTCTGAGTGGTGTAATTAATTACGAGTGACCGTCGCGGCAGAGGAATGATTTGTTGGATTGTATCGGAGCGTCGTCGCTGGTTGGCTGGAAGTGGGTGTGTTCCACGAGGATATCAGATAGGACTGGACCATTGCCCTCGGAGGAATTATCACGGCGAATGATAGATCGTACGCGTGTCTGCTAGGAAAGGCACTTACGCATTAGCCCCCAGGTCCTCAACATTAATGTTTGTCTCATTGCACGCAAGTTCAACAACCATCAGTAACCTCTCACGAAACGGACGCGTGTGGCCTTCAAAGGAAGGGGTTGATTTATCCAGGTCGCACAATTCGAAAAAGACAACTTAAACTCCTCTCGGAGAAATCTTCCGGAAAGCTTTTTTCAAAATGAAAGAGTCTGAGGCCCTAATTTCGGATGTCGTCATTTTGTACGATCGTCGTGAGACTGAAACGCGGGTTTCTAATGCGATACACGTGGTCGCCGATTTAGTCTTTAAAAAGAACAAGTGTGTAATAACTGTAACTACAATCATCGTGTCTTCAGGGTCAATGGATTGTCTCCAAAACTCCCTACTGGAGAGGTTAACGACCCGAAAATTAAAGCCACGGTCCATGTCTAATTTCTACCCTGATCGTTAAACTTTCAAAACTGCAGCTGCTAAATCGAGAAATAATTTCTGGATAACGTTGAATTCATTGATTCTTCAGTCCTAAGACTGGTCTGATGCAATCCTCCATTTTTAAAGACAATATATAAATATATATACTGATATGTACCTATTATTTTTTTCGCTAGGAGAAAAATTGTGTCCTAACTAAAATGTAATTAATAAAACGTTACAAATACAAGGTTTTTTGGCAATTTATTCTGTTTTCATGCAGAATTGAATGTTTCGTCCTTTCATTACTTGCTTTTATCTTATTTTTTACAATCTTTTCTATCATTCTTAACACTTAATGAGAAATTATCAGTTTGCTACATTTCTGTAGTTTGTTTGTTGTTTTGGTACTCAGTCCAAAGACAGGGCTGATGAAACCCTCTATGCTAACCTATCCTGCGCAAGCCTTTTAATTTTTACATAGCTACTATATCCCACATCCTCTCTAATCTGCTTAGAGCATCCCATCCTTGGCCTCCTTCTTCTGTTCTTACCCCACACACTTCCCTGTAAAGCAAATTTTACAAGACCCTCATGTATCAAACGTGGCCTCTTCTCTTGGTCAACTTCCTTCATAATGTTCGCTCTTCTCCTATTCGGCTTATAACTTCCCCGTTAGTGATTCTATCCACCCATCAGAATTCTCCTATAGCACCACGTTTCAAAGGCTTCAATCCTTTTCCTTTCTCCAACTCTTAACGTCCACGTTTCACACCCATAGAACGCCACACTCCACACGAACATTTTTAGCAACGATTTCCTATTATCCACACTTATATTGCTCGTAAATAAATTCCTCTTTATACGAAAGCCTTCCTTGCCTCAGCTATCGTATTCTTTATGTCTACTATACTTCTATCATCCCCAGTTATTACGCTTCCCAAGTACCAGGATTCCTTAAATTCCTTCACGCTAAAAATGACTATTATATTCAGTTTGTAAAGAACTTTACGTTTTGCTACACATGCTTGCAGAACCACGTATATCTTACACCATACGCGGAATGAATTCTCTGTACGATTGACAAAAATCAATCCCCGAGAAGCTCTTGGAAATCAGTTATCATTTTTATAATGTAATGAAAAAAAAAGGAATCTGAATAGCTCCGAAAGAATTGTGATGAGTTAAGTAACTATATAAGTTGGTAGTGCTGTTAGGGGTCAGAGTGCGATGACTATAACGTAATATTTGAGCACTTTATCCGCTAAGTGTTGCCGTACTCGGCCAGACGACATTCACACTAAGAAATTGGCGCTTTTCCATATCGTCGTTGAATCACCGCAGTATTTATAGCACTGGGGCTCAAGTTATACATTTTCCATCTTTTGCTTATCTCGGCTAGTGCATTCAAGCAGTGAGGGGATAGCGTTCCTTAGCTAATGCAAAGACGTCCGTGGGAAAGCGACGCGGGAGAGGATCACGCGAGATAAAACAAAACCACCCTTAACACACGCTCTTCTGTTCCTGTGCCATTTACAGCTGCTACTTAAAGCGTCCTTCCACATTCCAACGAAAGTACAAAATTTGTAGAACACAATCACGACCCCTATTCTCCCCGCAAATTCCCAAATTACTGGTAACAATCCAGGCAATGACGATCAACTTAAAAACTCTGTGATTCTTAAGACAGAATATATATTGAAATAATTTCCTCAAGTGTAAAGAGATCATTTCAAAAGTAATGTTTTAAAACCTACCGTCTAGAAATAGCAATCGCTGGATATATCAGCAAACTCATTGTCGATCCTAAGATATTTCTACACTCCACTAGAAGCCAAATATATTTGTTTAGATTAATTAATCGCTATGTGTGTGACATGTTTCTCAATTTTTCTTACAATGAAACTTACCCATATATAACCATCATAACCTGGTTTAATTTTCCTTATACTTATATATAGAACAGGCGATAAAGAAAAAACGGAATGTGGAAAAGGAATCCTACTGCAAGGAGAAGTAAAAAAACCCTACGCTTTTCCGATGATATTATAGTCAGAAGAAGACCTGTAAACCATAATAAATGGTATGAAAGTGGTCCTGGAGAAAGAGTACAACATGAGGATTAATAGAGGGAAAGCCAATGTAATGGAGTGCAGTATGAGAAACAGTGGAATAACAAAGGGTGTTAGATTGGGAAGGGATATTTTGAAGGAAGTTAAAGAATTTTGCTTCTTGGGCGGCATAATAACTAGGGATGGTAAAAGTACAGTAGACATAAAGAGTAGGATAGCACAGGCAAGGAAGGCTTTCGCAAAAAATGAGAAATTTACTTACGGGTAAAATAAATGTGAATATTAGGAAATCATTGCTAAAAATTTTCGTATGGATTGTGTCGTTGCATGGGTGCGAAACGTGGACGGTAGGATTGGCAGAAACGAAAATAATAGACGCCTTTAAAATGTGGTGCTAAAGGAGAATGCAGAAAATGAGATGGAATAACGAGGAAGAACAGAATAGGGGAAGAGCGAACAATATGGAACAAGAAAAGGGATGAATTAATTGGCCACGTTCTAAGACATGAGAAAAGAGGCGAGGACCTCCAGTTAGATGTCACAGTTGATGAGACATGAGGGCCTTGTAAAATTAGCATTAGAGGGAAGTGTGTGGGGTAACAAAACATGAGGGAGGCCAAGGATGGAAAACGCTCAACAGATGTGGAATGTTGTAGTTATGCTGAATTGAAAGAGTTTGCGCAAGATAGGTTAGCATGGAGGGTTGCAACAGACCAACCATAAGACCGAATACCACAACAACATAATAACATAAATTATATATATATATACAATTTATGTAATTATGTTGTTGTGTTCGGTCCTATGGCTGGTCTGTTGCAACCCTCCATGTTAACCTATCTTGCGCATGTCTTTTCACATCATAAAAACAATAATGTAGTTAATTTGAATTTCTCCTAACTATTGTTATAACCTGAAGAAGTCAAGAACGAAACGTCGTAATTTTGTACAATAATATTATGATGATGAAATTATTATTATAATAAACCTTATTAAATACTTTGTCTGACTTACCTCGCCAGACATTATAATGTAAATTGGCAGTAAAATGTCCGAGAAAGCCCTCTGGTGAAACATGGGAATGATGTACATTCACAAGTTTCACTCAATTATATTCCTTCCTTCCTCCATGGCTCTACAGCCCATTGAGGGCCTGGGCCTACCGAATCGACTGCAGACTGTCATCTTGCATGACACACAGTCAATTATATACAAATTTAAAACGTTTCACTTGTAATTTCTTAAAGAAACTGTGTACCGAACGTTGTATCGGTCTTCGGGAAAAACGTTACTGAATATCGTGAATGAACCTTTAGTTCAGTCTTTCAACACCGCACCTGAATAGCATCATTTAAATAAGATATTAATGGACCGTATTGTTGGCACTGCGAGAATTTTGGTCCTTTTTCAGCTGAATAACAGGCTCCCATGCAAATGTGAGACATAGAATACGTTCCTAAAGAGCTTTGCAGTTATGCGATCAGGCCATGAACTGGCCACTTCGTGAATGCGGGTTTAGCGCTTTCCAAATGCCGATTTATTCGCACAATAAATACGGAAATTATCTGCTTTCTTAACGCGAAATCCTTTACTGGGAGGGAGCTTTTATTGATCTGCCAATATTTCACGTAACTCTTTTATCTCGTCGATTTCTTCACGACGCTCTTTAACGGCGTGATGAACTGATTAAATTTCCCGACAGAAAACATGAAGTCGCTGATGGTATTATTCTACAAAAAATCCACTTCTGTATCTCAACAAATGAAATAGCTGAATTTAGAAATAATTCTCATTTTGAATACAAATTCGAACTTTTTCATCAGACGTTTTAAAAATTTGGTGCTCTTATACACAAATTTTTTCCATATTTCTTTCAGTTTGACTTTCTGATACACTGGTAGAGGGATATTTTCAGGCATATTTTGGATCTAGAAGTTCTTTTCTTAGTAAATACTATGATCTAGAATTACATTTGCACAATTTCTTTGCCTACAGTAGGCATTTACAGTGTTCAGTTTGTTCGTGGTGACTTTATATAACATTATCAGCCACTGTACCATAATGGTTTTCAGCTTAACTATTTCCAGGACACTTACAACATATATTTTTAATTACTGCCCGTCTGCATTTTCCTGTTGACTCAGCAAAAATGTTTACCATCCAGTATTGACAAAATAAATATCCATTTCAGTCAGTTTAACACAACTATCATTGGAAGTTTTGATGAGTACAATAATTAACCAGCATTTTTACCCAAATCTTTGCGAAAATCTTCATAACTTCCGAATGAATCTGCAGTACAAGTAATGTTTCAGAAATCTCTAAAGACACTGGAAACGTTTGTCTCTTAAGGGAGAAGATATTGCAGATAGGCTCACAATTTTCTAACGCGATTTCCAATCTGTGGTGTCTCGTGTAGAAAAATCGTATTAATCTTCGTTGCATATTTTATTTCATTTATCTACATTAGTTTACAATATTAAACATTCTTTACGAAGATTCCATAGAGAACAGATCCTCAGGTGTTCGCAAGGCACCTTTCTGGGGTAAACGCGGCATATAAACACACTTGAAGCCTGACAGCGCCTGAGGAGTCTCAATCCTTTGTCTGAAAGGATTTTGTGGCTCGGCGGGAAAAAAAAACAGGTCAGCCAAGGTCAGCAAGGTGGTTGACCCAAAAGATAGATAGTGGTGGCCCCTCCCAATTTTTGAATTTTTGGAGAAGAAGGGTAGGGACGTCAACCCCATTGGATAACCTGGAAAAGCGCGGAGACCAATGAGGTTTTTAAGGGGAAGTGAGTTCGGGGTGAGAAGAACCTCCAAAAATGATTCGGAAAATAGAGTGAAACAAAAAGTCGAACTGGCAAGCTTCAAGAAGTCTGAGAGCAGAAGTTATCTGGTTCCGAATGAAAAGGAAACGAATATGGAGACACGTTCCATGAGTCACATCAGAGACGTGCCGCTTCATATGCCTCCCGGAAGCTGCCGTTACGTTGAATCCAAGATTGCCGGTCAACCAAGAAACTAGGGGAGGATAATTGCAAAGTAATAAACAAAATGAAATAATCTCTCGCTCTGCTATACGTATAAAAACGTCATACAGCCTTGAGTAAAGTAGATCAAATTTCCTAAAGTCTCTTACTGTTATTTCTTTGGTTATGGCTCAGCTGGGAAAATAAAATACATTAAAATTCATTAATTCTAAATGTTATATTTGTTAATAATAAAGCTATTTAAATGTCAAATTTAAAGTTTATTGGCACCCACCCATTTAAATATATAATATAAATTCTTTAATATATTTATACATTTAAAACTAAAAGTATAAATCACGTCTAAAACGCTTGTCAAATCATCTATAAACCTCAATAAGTTATTAAAGGTTCATGATTATCTCAATAGGTCTCAGAAAATTACAACATGTAATTTCCTGAAATATATACAGTTTAAGAACCCGTTAGAAGACAAACAGTTATTTCAAGTTTTGTTTCGTTATTTGTTAGCTGCTTTTTTTGTTATGTGGCGTAATACTTTGGCTTTTATATATCGATACTGACGTATGCGAGCATCATCGGCTGACGTTACATTACGTCATCGACTGACGATCGCATACATGATGTAAATAATTTGTTTATTAATTTAATTTTAAGTTAAAAACGAGTTGAATTTTCAAATTTAACAAGTAAAAAAATATATATTCATATATCTAAATATAGGGTGACATGTAGGAAGTGAATTTCTGAGATTAATATTAAATTGCAACAAGTATTCCATTACGTGCTCTTTGGAAATGTAGACAATAGTATACTAAAAAATATACAAGAGACTAAAAGAAATAAAATCATTCATCGTTTAGAAGCCTAATGAGACGTACACGTTGTCAACAAAACATCGGGTATCGTTTCAATATTAATACACAGTTGAATTTACGAATTAATTTTGCAATTATACTTTCTTCAATGACAAGACGGTTCTCAACTCTGATCCTGTGGGAGCATCGAGATTACTTTGCTGATTCCAGACGTTTCTGAGGGACGAGGCTGCTTTTCCATCTTCGTGTTTTGGACATTCTGACCAACGATAACCGGCTGCAGCTTTCCAAATTCAATATTTACATCTGTAAATTGACTTTAAAAGAATGATTACGTCATGTATGACGATAATTTCAGAATGTAACTGTTGATGAATTAATTAAGTTGTGCGATTTCTGCTTGTTTGAGCTAATAGGTAATACTATTCCTCAAACGTACTATCTCATAGTTTCCCTTCATTCTACATACGTTAACAGACTGTGACGTCACTTATTGCCCACCAATCACAACTTTTTACGTGGGGAATACAACTCCACCGGTTCCTTAATGTTTTATAAATGCAGTCTTTAGTCTGGCTTTGTGTATGTGTTGAGTTATATGTAGGCCAAGGATTTTCGGATAGAGCCCCAACTATCTGAATTTGGTCTATCACTGAGGTGGACCGGGCAACAAAAACGACCAATCAGAGGGTTTGGGAGTCTAACGTTCTCACCTACGTATTCAACTGTGGCACACCTATCAATTATGTGAGGAAAAATGTAATGAATAAATGTAAAAATAATTACGGGTTTATCTTATGGTCGCCACTTGGTATTACGACCACGAATAAAAAGAAAAACAAATTATTCAAAGAAAACAGATCAAAATAAATTTTACAAAAGAAATGTGCCAAGTTAAACTAATATATTGCCGACATCGCCAACATTAGATTCTATCCTCAGGTAACCTTGTTTCTGTATGTAAACTCGAAAGGAATTTTTAATGTAAAAAAATTAATAAACTTAATGTCAGGAAAGAAACCTCCGACGGCTTAGCACAACAGGATTTCTGCCACGGGGCTGGATGCAAAGTCAGGCCACGTGGAGACATTCATCCGTTTTTTCTCTTCGCCTTCTCCGATCCTTGCTCCGTCAAAACAAAAGCGTCGCTCTGCTTCCTCTGCCAATTTTGTTCCCTCTCCCTTCGTTTACAGTTCTTTTAATTGGTGGAAAACTGGTCTTAGCATCACCATACATATCTGCTACTAATTTCCGTATTGGTTGGTGGAGGAGTTTTCTCCCTCTGCCTGCAAACTTGCCCTTCCGAAAAACTGTTTACCTGTGGGTTATTATTGGCTGAAGATAACGCAGGGAATTTCTTACGTTAAATTAAAAATAATAATTATATCAATAGGGAAGTGCGTTATACAACCGTGGATGAAAACTTACAGTAGTTTAAAACTACTAAATATATGTTAAAAGATAAAAAAGATTAAAATTATTTTTAAATAAGTAGTTGCTACTGAGAAATATCTCCTGAGAGAAAAAATTATGATTGCATGTCAGGATGAAACAATATGCTAGGTTTACGATTCACATTTATTATAAAATGTCACGTTGACCAGTATCATTTAATAATATAATTTTCATTAATTCACCTCCAAGTCCTTTTGAGGAAACTACATTGAAATTTCCGTTGGTTCGTGGAACGTAAACTTAATTACACGCTGCATAAGAGCCGGAAGCATTTCATCTCGGTTACTAATTCAGGGTTCGTAGATATTTTAAATCGGGTTTAGATATTTACACAGCACTAGATACACAAATACTGCAAAGTGCACTCAGCTCAGCTGGAAGCGGTCTCCGCGTTTTATTTTCCACTCGGGGAAACACTCGTAAATGTTGGGTTACTGTATACATCAAAATTTACGGAACGAAACTATGGCGATAAAACTTTAAATCCCATAAATTATACAACGCGAATCTTCTATCGGAAAATATTGCCTACCTATAAATCTCTATTGGCGTCAATTTAAGCGAGCAAAGAGACAGTACTCACGTTCATTTCGTAATGACGCATAAAAATACTACATAAAACGTAGAAATCTCTTTCTGCCAGACACACACATGGCCCACACACCACCAAATCAAGCAATTCGCATCTAGGTTCTGTAAATAAATAAAAACTTACTAACTGTTGGTGTCTCAACCTTAAATAAAATCCAAAAATTAAATATTACAGCGTCTGCCTGTAATTCAATTCAGTCTTTCCATACGGTTAACATTCCAATATATTTATGAAATAATACAGGCAAAAAGTTGAAAATTATTCTCATTTCTGAGATTGCTTCTCATAAAAAAGAATAACAATGAGGTAAATTCTTTTTATATTTACATCCAAATAATTCTTTATATTCTTTCCAAAATGAGTAACGAATTTTCTTCCTCGCTGCGGAAATTAATATATTAATGTCTCATCTGTCACCTCAAACTTTGTCTTATCCCAGATATATATTTCTTACTAGACGATGAACTGCATTTCCAGTTCTCATACTTGTCCTGGTTAGTGTTTTGATATTTGGATAATCAAATTCATTTTAATTTTACATTCTGCTTATTCCATTTCTTTTGGTGACCGGCTACATGAGGATGATCCAGAAACTGGCAACTTCCCTTTAATAGCATAGGAACCTCGGAAAAACTTTTAAAAAAGCAGAATTCTTTATCTATCACTTCGAGAGAGTTCATATTCTTGCTGTATTTTCGAAGAATGATCATTGGATTTGATACATTTCCTTATCGAGGATAATAAATTCGATCCTAGATGAAGAAAGAAAATTAAAAAGGATATATATTAAAATGGTGGCCTGCATAAAACCCGGATAATTGTTTTTTAATGCAAGATTTTCTACGCTGGAAGTTGATAATCAACAGTGACCTGCAACGTCGTCCCCCTTTCCATGTCTGAATATGATCCGCCAGATTTTGCGAAGCACTTGAGCCTTCCAGGAAGTCATTTTTTCCCGAAGTGTTAAAAAGGTACCGCCTTCCTTCTTGGATTTCTACCAGCGTCTGCAATATTTGGGCTCTCCGACGCAAGGGAACATGAACATTTCCAGAGATTTAGAGTATGAGTAAAAAAAAGAATGAATGTGAGTTATCTCGTTTCTCCGCCATGTTTCCGTGTTGACATTTCATGTTTGTGACAGTTTATAAAAAGACGTACAACATTACTTCAAAGTCTTAGGATGGTCGCATTTCTCTTGAAGTGTTCGAAAGTTTATTCTTTTAACTCGTGTTCTAATTGCACAGTATTTCTTCAACCATTTCTTTTGTGATCTAGATAGTTTTATAATCTACATAGAAAAATAAAATTTATTCATTACAAGTGACTGTTAACAGTTTTCAGAATATTCTAGTAGCAAATATTTAGTGTTGTTCTCAGTCACATGAGTATTTGATGCACATTTACACAATTTGTTACACCTGCACTAAACTCATTACTTCACTGATATTGGTGAATCGAAATTTAAAGAAACACTGAAAGAAATATTATTCCATTTTTATTTATTAATCAGTAGTGTCATCTAAATAAATCAGCATCAGTCTAATGGGTATTGTGAATAATCTTATAGTTGTAATCTGCTTTGGGACGTTGCAAGGTGAACCGATCGGGCAACAGTCTCTGCAACCTTACGTTGCTGAAACTGGAAACTCCGCTACCAAAATTCTTTTCTTTTAAAGATGCATCACCCGCAATTAAATACGCATTCCAGATTTGAATGTTATTATTTTATTGTTCCATCTTTTGCTAGACCAGAGACATGTTTATATCAGCAACGCACAACTACGTCGATGACGCACACGGGAACTCCCAAGGCCTCCAGAATCCTCTACTCCGGAACACTTTGAAAATTACCATCTGTTCACGTAATAAAAAACCTTCACAACTACGTAGCTTCGCTGAGCTTTCATAGCTACATACATCGGCAGAGATGTACCTCGTAACAAGAGCCTCCAAAAACGTACATATTAAACCAAATGTCCCAAAGATATGTCGACTACAGTGCAGAAATCTGTTTCATCCATGCCATGCCACGACACGTATCAAGAAAGAAACACAGCTGCTCGCCACAATTTCCGTAACAATTTTAAGATAAGAGAATTTTATTTTCAATGTCCTTGAAATGATCAGATACGACTGGGAAAAAGATTTCTAACTATTTTGCTAGCATATGATATTTTGGTTTTAATGAACTGAGGAGGTCCAGAAAGTTGAGGAGCGAAACATTTTAACTCAAACTGAATTCTTCTATTTCTGACTTTTGGAATATTTGTGTTATAGTTAGATTAATTTAAATATGTTATTTATATGTTCTTTTAGTTTTATTATTAGGAATATTCGATTTACTTCGTCGATACTGCAATAAATTATTGATAAAATTTCATATACTTGCTCGAAACTAATCCTTTACATTTTTGCTATATTTTATTGCGTCATTCTTGAGCATTTCGTGGTAGAACCGGGATACCCCACCTTTTTTTACTGAACAGTGCGGGAGGTTAGTAAATAGGGGTGGAAGAGGCCCTGGCAGCCGACTTGACCAAGTTCTGACAGCAGCTTGTGAAAGAACTTTAGTTTTGGCGTCTTACGTCTGTAAATTTATAATTTTTACAGCATTTCGACAGAGGTTAATTCACAAAACTCCTCTTTAATGAAATATATTCGGAAACTAGGTGTCTTTAGCTGCATATGTTATGTATAAGGTTTAAATGTACTTGTACTAGGGCTCGTCGAAAAACCTTAAACTGAGACTAACGTGCTGGGCAGAACGGGATACTACTGTGTAAAGCAAAATGAAATGTTTGCCTCATGAAAAAAGGAAAAACTTGCAAACACAACTTATAAGAATGAGTTACAGGGTGGTGAACCAAAAAATAATAGATTAAGAAAGAAAAGGAGGAAGAAAGAGGGAAAGGTTTTAGCAAAGATTGTGAAATTGAAAAAAAACTTATTTTGCGAAAGGAAAACTTTGTAAAGCGATGCATCGTAAGCAAAATAAATATAAGCAAGAAAGAAAAACAGGCGTTAAGAGTTTTCTTAAATTAAATTTCATTGCACAAATTGTGCATACAAAACATCCCCTCCCTGGGGGAGTGAATGAGAACTTTTTTTAAATATTCATAAAAAATCTAAATTCGATGTTTTAAGTTGTATTGATGTTATATTAAGTAAGTAATAAAATAAACTATTGATTTATACCTTCATGAAATGATTTTTCTTTATCCAGAATTTTACAAAAATTGTTGAACAATAAGTGTACATCTTTGTTTCAAACATTCCACGTTTTACTTTTTGACTTCATGACCTTCATTCTGATCAGTTGATGTTTAATGCTTGTCACTAATAATATCAGTTTTCAAACTTCTTCTAGAATAACGCAATACAAACTATTCGGGTCGTCGGCTGCTTTAACTTTATTCATACCGACTACGAAAATGACACTGGTTAAAGTAAAACCAAGGTTCTTCATTCCCACTCCTCTCCATTGCCGTAAGTAACAGGGAAATAATGGAAATCTTACCGCCTTCACTCTACAGTATTTGATTCGACTCTAATCTCTTTGTCAACATGAGATTAAAACATCACCGAGAGGGGCTCATTTTTAAAACATTACCTTCTCACGGCAGCTGCTTTATGACAGCTGAATTTCCTCATAAGCACCGCGACGAACCAGTATCTTAATTGAATAAACTTCATTCTTCAATGTCGAATTAATTGGTTATTATTAAATCAATATTCAGGCAATTCCAGTACACAGAACACATCAAAATTCAGAAATCCGAAATCTAAATGTAAAAACAATGCCAAGCTACGACAGAATGAACTAGCGTATGCATAGACGCGTAAGACAAATGCCACAGATTATTCAAACGGTCAAGCTGAAAATTTTTGATTATGTTTCTTACGTAATAAATCCAAATAAAGTATTTAAAAGATATTTGATTGGAAAACTAAATAAAATCTGTATCTCGACAACAGTGCCACATACGAGGTTCAACTATAGCTAAGAAAAAAAATCATCAAAATCGGTCAAGGCGTTTTAGGAGGAGAAGAACTGCGAAGACACACACACTGTAATTTTATATTTAATGATTAATGCGTCACTTCCAGCGAAGTTTCCAGCCTAATAAATTTGGTATATTCTACTTTATCAAACATACACCTTTCCTGTGTTACAAGGTTTAAAGTTGTGTTTTCTTGCCAGTTTATAACAGTATCCAACACATTACTAGAAACATTTTCTGAGTATCTCTATTGCTCTTTATCGTCTGCAAATAGAATAACCATTAGAATCTGTATTCATTAACTCATTAATATTCTAAATCTACAAATGCCATGAACTTAGGCCGGTTTTTTCGCATACTGTCTTCTAAAACTAATCGCAAAGTCAATATAGATTCTCTTGTCCCTATATTCTTCCTAAAACCAAACTGATTTTCCCTTATCTCGCATTCTATTTGACGTTCCATTCCATACACTAGTTTCGTTAATATTTTACATGCATGGTATACTAAACTAATTGTTCTGTGCTGTTCGCATCTATCAGCCCCAGCCTTCTTCGATATGGGTATAATTGTTTTTACGAAAATCTTCTGGGATTCTTCCTGTTCCGTATATTTCACAAACCATTCCGAACAGCCATGATATTGCTTCTTCGCCCGATGTTCTTATCAACTCTGCTGGAATGTCACGCTCTAAATGGAGCCACTTGTGCATTCATCTGTATATTATGGTCACAGATACTCGGTTTAAGAGTGCTGGAGAATCGATACGCTGACCACGTATCACTCCAGATTCGGAGTGTCCCATGTAAAATGACAGTTCACAGTCGATCGGGTAGGTCAAGACCCTGAATGGGACGCAGAGTAGAAGAAGAAGTCATTTAAATACATATAATTTATAATACTGGAGCTATTCTAGAACCCTGAGAAACGCCAACCAGAATTAATTGTTTGTCCATTTGAGTTCTCCAATGATCTCCTTTCCTTTCTGTTTGATAAATAATAATTAAGCCACTAATTAAAGATTTCCTTAATTACTTAGTCGTAGAAAGATCTAAAAAGATTACCTTATTAAATTTCTCTAATAAGGACGGTTACTGAAAGTTTCGTGGTAAATCGACATACAAAAAATTATGGAAAATTCTCATTTCTTGAAGTAAGAGGTCTTTCCCGGTGGATGGCATGTATAAATTCCTCTCGGGTTTCCAACCGGGTCAGTTGACGTTTCGATGGCTTGTTCTGCCATCATCTTCAGTCTGGAGACCCGGTTGGAAACCCGAGAGGAATTTATACTTCTCATTTCTTACTTTGAAACTATGTTACGACCTTTGGGAATCAAATTATTAATGTTATTTAGAAAATAATATGCAGGAGTCAGCAACAAGTTGTGGCACACCAGCGTTTTCCGTTCAATAAATCAATTTTAAATTAAAATTATATAACATTACATTTACTAAAAATTAATATATATATATATATTATATAAACAGAATAAATAAATTAAAATTTTATAACATTGCATTTATTAAAAATTAAAAGAAATATATATTACATTATATAAACAAACTAAATAATCCAACTTTAAAATATATATTGTCGGCTACTGAACATGTTACTCTTTCCCCCAAGGTTACCACATTTTAGGCTTGAAACTCTAATAAAAAAGGAATTTTGATCTAAGAGGCAAAAATTAAAACGTATCGTTGCAGCACTCACCGAAAAAAACCTTACCACCAGTAGGATTGCTTCCCAAAGACTTGCAGCAACACCCGGATTCTTTCAGCCACGTGGTCTTCTGCTTCTCTAGTCGCTCTTCCACCACCCTCTCTCCTCCAAATCTCAGTTGATAATGTCTCTCTTACTTTGTGCAAAAGTGTTTGCCTCGCTCCTCTCACCTCTCCCTTTTTCATTATAGTTACTCTAATTGGTGTAAACAGGCCTCAGAATCCCCAGCCAAATCACTTAACCGCAAAATACTGCTTGGGTCTGCAGCGTTGAAGGCGGGTTTCGGGAACCTGGCTGTCTTTAAATGGATGCTTCTTCATATAATTGTTTACCTGAAACTAACCATGCTTGTACCAGCCGCACAATTATCACAAACATATACGCTAGATAAAATTTAGAATAATAAAATAAAATAATAATTCGTTAACTGGGGTAGCATCACATTCTAGCCGGAACTCACTCAACGAAAAAAATAAACAACTTAAATTAAATGAATAGAGGTGTACGTTATATAAAAGACAAATTAAATATGCGCTATAAAGTTTAGTAGCATTTAATGAATTATGTATAAATTACTTCGTCCCATACATAATTTTATTAGATAAATAAAATTCAAATTCCAACTTTTATTGCATTTCTATCGTCTTAGGTTTAGTTACCTTCCTGCCAACGTCGGCTTTTCTGTATGGCAAGGAGCCAACATCGGCACCGGTGTTATGAGTTATGAGTTGCTTTTCTAGTCAACTTACTAGTAAAACTAAAGTTACGTCATGATCTCCAACTCTCAGCTGTTGGTCCACGTAAGCTGTGTACTTACAATGCCGCAACCTCGTCTTGATCATTCTTAATTGGCACTTTTACAATGTCATACACATCGACGGATACAAATGGAAACAGCACAGAGCTCACAGATAACCGACTCTCAAAACATTCGAATATTAAGCTCAATAATCGCAATCAAATAAGTCTTAAAATAATGGGATAAATGATTTGTTTCCGCTGAATCTTAATTGAACCTACGGTTTCGCGCAAGAATATTGTCACTGTATTACGTCCATGAGCATCAACCTATGTTCAACATAAATCAGCGTTTTTCATTTTTGCCTCTATATAATGGCATTAATTATAAAGTTAACAACGTTATAAGTATAATTCTACAAGACAAGTCTAATTTAATAGGAAGTCGTGAATTCTCTAAAATCACTGTCTATCCAACCCACTCTTCCCTGGAAACACATAAAAAAAACATTTTCCACCATCTCGATTTTGCTGCACATTTAATCATTGTATTACTTTACTTTCTTCACATTCTGATAAAATCACCTGAGCTACAATTGAAGCATTTCTACTTCCTTGAATTAAATATTAAAATTATAATATTATATATATTTCTGCAATCATGTACAGAAAATTTTATGCAATTACTTTTATGTAATTTTACAGTTCTCATTTTTTATATAACTACGAACGTACAAATTATTTGAATCGTATTATTTTTAAATAATTAGTTTAACTGACATTTACATATTAAATTAGTTATAACAGCCTATTTTTCAGTTTTTATTTAATTTAAATAATGACGCTTTGTCTCTCATTTGAGACTTCTTCAGGTATAAAAATTTAGCTGGTCATGAACCTCACTCCATGACTCGAAACAAGAATTGCGTCTCCCTTCCTGAATGCAACACACAAAACACTTTTGGGTTCCGAGAGTTTATTCCAATGAAATGACGAAGAAAAATATAAGTAGCTCCAATTTCAATGTCAGTTTCTCAATTAGAATATTTATTTCCCTACATTGTTCTCACGTGGAGATATTCATAATAAAGATCTATAAAATCGCAAAAATTTGGCCCATAACTTAAAGATTTTAGAATGTTAAATTAAAGAAATGTAATGCACCTTCTGTTTTTTTAATTAATTTTACACATTTACTTAATCTCCTTTGCAGTTGGCGGGAAGCTTTAAATGAGTTAAAATAAATTTAAAGTAAAAAATAGATTTATTTAAAAAAAACAATAAAAACAAGCAAAACAAACAGAACATAACAATGAGACTACGCGTGTGGTTTTCGGCTTTTGGTGGTGGAACTTGTGGTACACGATCCAGGTTTATACCCACACACACACACATATATATATATATATATATATATATATATATATTTCCTTTCAATATGCTTATATTCTCTGGCTGGTGTGTCTCCGTCGGCTTCGACCTCACACTGGGCTAGGACCTTTTCTGCTGCCGGGATCAAACTGCAGACTCCTACCTGCTGGTGACTAAAATGGCTAGTCCACCACTCATCTACGACTGTATGATCCTTTTGCGTCGCTTTCTCGACTGACTCCTAAATGTCTTCCTGCCTCCCTATCAAAATTCAGCTTTTACCGCTATCCCTTAGAAACCTTCTCCAATCACGTTTAAATTGCCAGGGCGAGTTTTTTATTTTAATTCCGCCCATTTCGGGGTCTACACGAGTAATTACAGGTCCACATTAATTTAGCTTGAGAGAATCCTGGATTTTTAAGAATTTTCAGCTCCTTTGTCGTGGTTCACCGTACCTTTACACGCGCAAGACATCTGTAGGTTGGGTATTTCCCCGTCTTTACCAGCCAGACGACGCTTCGACTAAGAAAGTTATTGCAAATAAAATATATCCCCCCAAATTTATATGATATCATTATAGAAGTTCTAACAATTTAAGTCGAAACTAAACGATTGCTACTATATATTTGTAATGGCATTTTATATGGTCTTCTCCCATCGGGCGCCAAATTTTGTAATAATTTAAATTTCTCCCCCTCAGTTGGACGTCTGTTTTGTACTAATTAATGTTTTATATTTATGTCCAGTCTCCTCAAAATCTCTTTCTCAACCAGGAAAACCCCTCACAATCTTTTTCTGACCACTGAACTCACGCCAATTTTCTCGCGCGCTTTTAAAGAGGCATCACCTTCTTCGTCCTTACGAATTTCAGTAGCGTCACTATCTAGTCAGTCCCTTTAATTTATGCCTGACCACGCGTGGACAAGGCAAAGGCCCAAAACACATCTGCCATTTTAGACCTGCGTCCCCTACTCGCCCAAAACTGTAGTCAGACGAAATAATTTAAAAATTCCCCGTTAATATAAAATAAAATATATTGTAATACGAACAAATATTAATCATTAATAGATACATTTCATTTTTCCTCGTTGGCCCCGGCAACCAAACCAAAGTAATTAATCCTCTCTCAGGCTTTCTCTTTCTGTTTGTTTAAAATGTATTAATCAAATTACTGTGCAATAATGTAAACGATTCTTCTGCGTTTTTACATAGTAACGATTTTTATGGTCTTGTGCTTCGTATGTAGCCGGTCATTTGAGCTTTTCTCCCATAACTTACTCGTAGAATGTATTCACAGCACTTCTCTGTACCATCTCACTTCATATATTACCTAAATTGCCCAATACGCTGATTCTACCTTCAGTTATTTTTTTATTCCTTATTTTTGTGTCATATCTGCATGCTTTATAGTTTATTTCAGTAATTCTTCTACCTATAAATTTTCATCTGAGTAACTCCGTGAGAAAATTGTATTCCTTTTCCACAGGACAGTTATTGAAGTTCAAATAAACAATATGAATTTGATACATAAATTCCACAAACGTATTTATTCATCCAAAATAAATTAAAACCAATTATTTTACTCCTCCGAAGGGTAATTCCCGGAAGATTGAAAAAAATGACATGAAACAATGACGAATCAGTTACCTTCCACCTTTAAGAAAACCTCAGCAAAATTTCAGCTAACATAAATATAACAAAAAATTAAAAACTAGTGGACATTTTGCTACCCTAAAAGATATTCCAGAATATTCAAGAATCGATTAAATAATACGATTTCAATAAATCAGTTTACGTACTCTGGCTCATTTCGCTAAAAGGCAAAATAAAAAATCGTTTCCATCAGTTTGTTTACCCTGTATGAAATAAATAACATAATGAAATAGAGCGAAATGCAATTCGAGCAATCAAACGCACACGAAATTGTTCATTGTGAAATTTGCGACGCAAATTATTATGCTAATTAATAAATTAAGTTCGTTTTCATGGAAACGTAAATGGTTCGAATTCAATTACGTACAATTGAAAAAAATGATTGTGAAACATAAATTTATAGTGTCGTGTTCGCTTCCCCGAGCCATTTAAGAGATAATTAATTTGTGGAGGTCAGGCTTTGAAAACAGTCAAATATTAATCTGTGGAAAATCACAAAGCTAAGGAACAATGTGTGATTTTTTTAAAATCATTATAGCATAATGAATAGAATAACACTGTAGTTGTAGAATCTGATTATCTTTGTTTAAGAAATAGCAATTATGATCGAAGAAAATACTTGAATTTTAAAAGTAATATCAGCAAAAATATGGAGTTCTTAAACATTCAATTCTCATTAGGATGTCCACAAACGCTAACACAGGGGGAAAAGAGACGCTTTCGCTATTTAGTCTCAAATGTCTTATATGCTGCCGCATCCACTCGTAGTCACCGTTACACAAAAACTGAACTCGCTTGTCTTGTTCTCATTGTCTTCCTCTGACGCATTTCCACCCCAACAAAACCAAATAATTACTAGTTACATAAATTATCTACACATAATTATTGCAAGTCGTTTCCCTGGCATTTATTTATACCACTCAAATGATGGAATGTCAGTGTTCGTCGAAGCAACGTCGAAACGATGGATTCGAAAAAACCTAGGCCATTTAGAACCTTTTTTTATACATTTTCCCCCAGTACCCGTTTAAATGAGAAGTTTCCTACAACATAAACGGCATAGTGAGGATCGCTATTCAACTCATTATTACAATTTTTACATAATCTCAGCCGTTTTGGCATTATATTTACATGTCACCCACTTGCATCCATACCTGTGGGTTACTCTCCCTGTCATGCTGTTAGGTAGTGACTTAAACTATATCGGGAATGACACTATTGATCCCGTCCTTTTAGCCATAACTTTAGTCACCCTGCCCATCAGAGTGATAGGAATGAATCATTCTCACGCCGTTTTGATTTCACGTTGTAAGTTTTATGCGAATCAAGTTTGACTGTAATTCCTCCATGCACTTCAGAGATTATATATAACATACGAGAATAAAAATACTTTTTTTCAGTATATAGATATCGACTCAAATGATCGTTTCAACGTTGTAAATTCTGAAAACAAACAAAACCATTTTTACGACACACGGTTCTTCCTCAGCAAATCGAGCCGGCTAACAAATTGCTCAACAGTATACACATAAATTTACATGTTGCACTTGGCGAAAATCCAAAATTTCAACTTTTGTTTTGACGCGTAGAGGATATCGTCGTAATTCTTGAATTGACGGAAATATTAATTAGTGTTGGAAATTTCCGATGTAATTGATGTTACTATCACGTTACTTGCAGTATTCTGGCATAACGCTAATTATCGGCATCAGCTAGATGAAAGTTTCTTTATTAAAATGCCGATGAAGAGGGCAAAGATAGTACCTGAAACAATAACATGTAAAAGGTGGGAGTTACTTAAAATATAAACGAATTTCATTAATTAATTTTACAATTTACTTATTTTTCTTTATTCAAATATCTATAAAAATTGAAAAATGAAAACTTAAATATTGAAAAATGATGATGGCCTAATTTAGGGTATTTATTTACATAAGTCTGGATTACTTATTAGGGCGATCACTGTGGCGGAAACAAACAAACGGGTAGCAGAGATCTCGCTTATTACTTTGAACCGAAAACGAACCTGTTTTGTTATGAGCTCGAGCAGGTACTAGACTATTTCTGGGAGGTCTGTGTGTTCCCCATCAGCATGCGGCAGGTACGGATTGGGGCGATTTTCTTCAGTAGGGGGAGGACAGTGGATTTACACTGTCCGGCATCGAGGAAGCCAATTTTTCTTCTCTGAGAAGACAATAGTATCTCAGCCGAGAATTTTGGCTAAGATGGTAGAATTTATGGTGGTATTGTATTTTTGCTTGCCGTTATTTCCTGAAGCCTATTCTTCTATTCTCACAGCGGTTTTTCTTCCTCTTTCCATCCATCTTAATATATTCTTCCTTCTCCTCTCTCAGACCTCATTCTTTTTTAACCTTTGAAGCGTGAACTTCTATCAGTACATATTCCTTATCCTTCCTTCTCCTCTCTTCCCTGAACTTATTCTCCTTCCAAGTCAAGTCGTTAACTGCCTTTTTCGTCTCCTTGCCACTTCAGAGCCAATCTCTCAGTCGGCCCTCTTCGTGGTAAAACACCACCACACGTAACTTGTCTACGCCGTTTATGTTGTATTTTCCAAGATCGTGAGATCCGAAATTTCTAAGGAAGGGACTGATCCTTGGGAAACTTCTATAGGTCATCGTCCCCTGGCGGTTGACCAGCCTTAATCGTCAACCTTTGTTTATAGGCACGAATTTTGCAGCCACTGAATATTTGTACCTATTTTTATAAATATAAAACAACGAATTACTTTCATAGGCTACAAATTCAATAGTCTTTCGTGTGGTCGAAGTCTCTATTAAGCACCAGAATTGATTAAGCAGCATTTACTGTACTCAGAACAACATTATTAAATTTTCTGAGTTGCAAGTAAAATTAATTAATATCCATTAATAACTTTCTATGTATATTAAATCAATTAACGTCTGTTGTTCCAATAACTAAATGAAATAAATTAATGACCAGACACAGACAAAGATTTCATTTATTTGAATCGACGTGTTTTATTGACCTATTAATCCAAAGTTTTAATTTCCTACAATTTTCTGCATCATATTTCTCCTTAATTTGAAGATCTGGTCGACTAGTAATGTAACCACTAATTAATTATTGGAAAAACAGACGTTAATTGAATTACTATTTATAACGGACACACGACCGATGAATGTGTGTGAATCCATGACTAGTCGTGGAATCTTCGTTCAATTTTCGGAGAATTATGGTGCATGAATTGTAGGAAATTAAAACTTTGGATTGATAGATCAAGAAAACAAAGTCGATTCAAGTAAATAAAAACTTTTTCTTTATCAGGTCGTTAATTTATATCATTTAATTTTTTATACACTTCAGTCAAAAATCATCAAACTTACTTCATATACGTTTCCTAACTTAATTACTTTCCAATTTTTCAAGTGCTTATTTATTTTTCTATTTCTTGTAATGAATTTTTCAATAGCATGTGTTCAATTTGTATTTTAAGTGAAAAAACATGAATCAATTATATGAAATGTCATTTAAATTAATTTCTCAATTTTATTTTGTTTTACTTCTCAACTTGGCTCTACGGCTCACTGAAATCCTTAGCTTCCGAGACGACTCCCAAACTGTCGTCTTACTTGACACGTTTTTGATATGAATATCAGCACGTGCTCAGTGTGCCGTTTATCCTTCAGTCTTGTCTTGACCTCGGTAAAAATATTCATCCCCTGTCGGGGTTCCATCAACTGTAGTTCAATCTCGCAATTCTATACTATATTTAATTGTTAATTTAACTGTTAATTATGAAAATTGATATATTTTATAAATATATTCGTTGGGCGTCACTAAGATACTTCATATTTATAACATCAAAATACTTTCAAACATAAATATTATTTAACACAATAAAAATAAATTATCCTAACAGTCAAAACTTGTACTAAACATTGTATTATTTTATATAAGTAATTATAAATACATTAAACTTTATTTAAAATTGATGGGCATTAAAGGAAAAGTCTTATAATATTACGAGGGATATAAAAATATGATTCTATTAAAATTTCAGCTAATTAAACTTATCAGGTACAGGAGAAATACCTTTCAGAATTTATGTTTTTGCGAGAAATTAAATTAATATTAATATATTAATGAAATTAAAATCTCTTTTTAATTCTGTATCAAACTATTTTACAAGCATATACTCTCATTCAATAAATACTATAAATGTTTGCGATGAATTTGATATGAAATGTTATTTTGGGATTTAAATATGCGTATTATTGGTGTAAAATATATTATGGGAGCCTCTACTTTATTATTTTCAGCAGTGAAATACATTCTACGTTGTCATACGACGGCTGGGCAAGTGACGCAATTATCAAGGACCACAGACACATTGTATAATGTGACGAGTATGATCTTATCTTTATCTTTTCCAACTCTCTGCATTATCTTCACTCATAGCCCGAGAGATATAAAGACGTTATCTCGGGATAAAACGAGATGCAGAACTGCATCAAAGCTGTCGTCTGAATGGTAAATAAATTAATATGTATGTATTTATTGAATCTTCAATAGGGCAGTTACTCGGTGGCAAATACATGTAGTTACAATAGGTTTACAAAAGGTGAAACTAAAGTAAATTAATATAGTTATTTTGAATAATTATAGAAGTAATTAAATTAAACAGGCCTGTAAACAGTTCTCAGTTATAAACCAATAAAAATATTTATCGAAGTGTAATTAGGAGAAACGACAAAACAAATAAATTCCAGTATAAATTAGTCCTGACCTATGTTTTTATTTGAAAATAGATATCATCTACTATAATAACACTTCACTTAGTCGATTGTTTATGGATTATGAATCTATCACTTCACTCACTACATTATTTATTATGAGAGATTAGATTTAATAAACGTCCTTTCTGCAGACGTATTTTCTCGAAACACTATTTCAGATAAATTTTTCCAGTTATTTATCGTTCCATTTATAAATGATCCTTAAACTATAGCCCGAAGGGCCCTAGTCAACCCTTGGCTACCACATTCCTCCTTTTCAATTCCCTTTCTATGCTATGAGAGGGGAGTTGCCTATTTCAGGATCACTCTCATATAGTTTGTTGCCGAAAAAAAGTATTTTCCAACACCCATTTTTGTTACTTTTTCAAAAAAACATCATCAGTCTTCCCGTACCATTCAATCCCGAATTCCCCTAAGTCTAGCTCCTTCCTTTCTTCCTATCCCAGCAGTTTTACTTTACCGCTCCCATATCCACAGTCCTCTTCTGTGTTCTTTCTAAGGATTCTATCTGAGCATGCTGCTCCATTTTCCATTCGTGGGCGTAGTAATTATATATATCATTTATTTGGACTGTTCATTTCCCTTTATTTAAAAAGTGCAAAGTATTTCACGCCCCCACCCCATATTACTGCCCAGATACTTTTAGTTACTTTCCTGGACCACTGATTCCCCATCAATTTCATTTATTTTAATTTCACGTGTCATGAGATTATTTGTATTTTGTCTAATAATAACACTTCGGTGTTACTTTTTGTTTTCGTACAACACAAGAAATCGCTCTCAGCTCCGTGTTGAAAAACATAGTTTACGTCTTTTTGAAACAAGTATTCATTATTCCGGTATAAATGTATACAATACTCTTCCGGAGGAAGTAAAAGCTTTAAAGGTTAAAAAATTATTTATAAAGAGTTGTAAATCTCTGTTAGTGAATGAAGCGTATTATTCACTGAAAGAGTTCGTAGATAGGAAGGACTACAACAGTTTGCTGGTGTCCTATCAAATTCTCCTATTATTTTAACACTATACTAGAATTTAACTGCTGACTTATTTTCTTTTTCATGTTCGATGGGAACCTACGCACGATCTTCTGCTGCCTCCTCCGTTGACTGAAAATTGAAGATTGAATTTTATCTTTCCTCTTTTGTCCTTAAATTCTTAATTGTAAAATTTTGTATATTTCTTGTAATATATATTTGACGTATCCTATTTCCCCAGCCGAGGACTAATGGATTGAATAATAATAATAATAATTTAAATTCTTGCGGCATTGTCACAAATTAGTGTCCACGCAACTGAAGTAAGAGTTTATTGAGGGTAAAGTGAGATGATGTGGCGACATTTTTTTAAAATTCTGTTTTATAGTGGCACCGACATCGAGATCATTAGCGACTTGCAATGTAAGTAATTTTTTTATTTTTCTTTGTTAGGTATTCTCAGTCAGGGAACTTGAAACAACACGTAAACACCAGGTCCTTGCCAGGAATAGAACCCAGGACCTCTGGGCGACAATTGTCTCTGTCACCATTCTCATAACGCCAGATCGGTTCCCATTTGAAGAGACTATTTTCTCTGAGGCAACATTCAAATCTAGCGTGAGGTACAATGACAATCCATGTAAACAAGCATGTTAAACGTAAAATGATTTACATATTACGAATTCGTTCCCTGCATTACTAAACATAATTCTTAAACATTAAATCAATTAGCGTCTGTTATTCAAATAATTAAATTAAATAAACTACCGACAGGCACAGTTCTTATTTAGATGAAACAACGTTTCGTCACCACATTTGAACCTTCTTCAGATGTTCTTACAAAAATTAAAATTTAAAATATTTACATTAAAAATTATTTATTATTACTAATGTAAGTAATATTTTGTTATTTTAATAATTTTAATGCAAATACATTGTAACTCATGTTTTTTTGTAGTAACGTCTCAATAATTACCAAATGTCATGACGAAACGTTGTTTAATATAAATAAAAACTGAGTCTGTAAAAGTGGTCGTAAATTCATTTAATAATTATTTCAAATTTCTATTTTAAAAAAAATAAGGCTTTATTGTTAAAAAAAATAAACTTCTCATGGATAATTTACATCTATCGGTTACATACCACGAGCTTTTCGAGTTTTCATGAGACATATTAATCACTTGTCCGTGATCTTTTTATATTTGATAGGTAAGAAAGGTTTAAATTATTGGAATTATAACACTTGTTATACTTTCTATTGGTACTTTCTCTTTCTTCACCTTACTTGCACTTGGTAAAAACTCTGTTGCGATGTGATATATTATTCCATTCACAGTTTATTGTCAATTAATTTTCGAATTTCTTATTCTTTTAAATCACTCCGTGGCGTAAAATATAACTAATACCTTTTTTGGTTACAATTTTCGCTTACGCTTTCATCCTGTCAGTTATTTGCTTTTCTTAAAATACAACTGTTTTTTAATTTCATAATTTGGTATTAACCACAATGTGTTAAATGTGTAGTAGCCTCACATTAAAACATTACTGTTGAATTTATTTTGTTCATATACAACTTTCTTTTATATTTCTTCTTTATGAAGGTTATTTTATTCCGACCACGTACCATGAACGTAGTACATGTTGAAAGCCTGGAATCGCTGTTTGTTAGACTTAATTATTTTGGAAGTTAAATGTACCGATTTACGGGCATATGAATAGCAATATGATTTGCAATTTTTCTTTCATTGTGAATCATAATTAGAATAAACAAAATTGTAAACTTGTGTATTGCGTGTTGCATTCGACAAGGGATGTTCTATTTCTGCAACGAGTGTTACTATTCACGATAGTCTCGGTAATGACTTCAACACGGCTCTACCACATCAGGTCATGATGACGATAATTAAACCAAGTCTGAAGTACATCGTTTGCGCAGGGAGGGACAAGTTCCTTTCATAACTATCTACTGGCTATGTCATCTTACATGGGAGTCATTAAAATACAGTTTTCAAGGATCACCAATGAAAATCACGCTGATTTAAATAAAGGAATTTTCCAGAAAATATTTAAAAATTATAAGAACTCCCTTATGGGATTTAGTAGCGGTAATACATTGCGTTGTTTCCAAAAAGTAAAGACCCAACATTTATTAGATTTTTTTTTCAATTCCATTAGACCTCGGTTGAGTAAATTGGATGATAATTTACATGAAATTACAAATATCTACTAGAAACTATATAATGCTAGTCAAGTACACAATATTTTTGCTTGACAATATAGCAAAGAATACACCAATTAATATGATTATTCTGGGTATCTAGTATTAGGAAAAATACACTCTCTCGCTAAGTACTGTGCTGTGCGCACCTTCTGTTTGGAGAGAGAAATTGTGCGTGATTTGTTTACATCATTCATCAGAACAGTCCTAGGTAAGAAACGGCGTAGTTCTGGGATTGTAATCCCAAATATTCTACTCGTCATTAAAAGCTTCCGAGTTAGTTTTGTGTGGCCCAATTGTGGGCGAAGCTTTCATCCAGGTACAACAGTATCTGCAGCAATGAACCCGTCTGAAAATCCGAGGTCTTCCTACTCTGAACTTATCGTATCTGATCGTCCAACACGCAGTTACGAACGAAACGACAGAATGAATACCACTCAGACATTATGAACCCGCTTAAAATTCGTTATTTCTCATAAATTGTAAGAAATAGTTTGTGCGTGTTTCTTAGCAGCAAGAATGACGTAGAAGCTATAACTGCTAATCACAGATGAATTGTTATAATTGGTGGTACTGTTAACATTAGACCTCTTATGGTTAAGATGGTGAGAATTATTATTTCCAATGTATGTCCCATCCTTCTGAACGATCTGATTATGAAAGTGTTAACCGAACTGGGAATCTCTCCTTAGATCTCTGGACTAAGAACAAACGCGTCGGACCGCAGATTCTCTCATTCAGGACACAATTCTTCATGGATCCCGATGAGGCTCTCTAACCAACCCTCGTCTCATTTGAGAACAGCTTTTTCAGAGTATTTTCTCCCCCGAAAATGACAATAGAAAATGCCATTATGCGAAGGATTGCGTACTCAAGGCTGCTACAACTATAATTTTTATCCCCACATCCTAGGATTACGGTCAGTCTGAAAATCCCCTGAATCTGTGCATATTCTCGCCAGCAAGAAGAAACCCTCCTCAAATGCCTCGGGAGAATCTGATTTTCCTAACCTAGGACAAACTACTCAAAAGAGAACACCGAAAACGACTAAGCAATCCCAAAAGAGTCAAAATTCTACAATTTTGGAAGACGCCATTGAAGTTGCTAGCGATAGCTTCAACACACGGTGCCTGGATCTCTCGGTCTCTTTTGACCTTGTGAAAAGTGCAGTTGTAAGTGCCTTTGGTTCTAAAAACCCTATGTTTATTTTAAGGGTTTATAACCTATCTGCAGAAAGTATGCTGCGGATTATTACAACTATTCACCGTGCCATTAAAGATAGGGGCACAAAATCAAAGCTTACTAGGCTTAAAAAGGCAAACAATAAGCGGGCCGAAGGTGTTTTCACGGATTCGGACTCGTCTTAATATTTTTGAAGTAATCATATATTTCGAAAATTTAATGGAACCGTAACGTTCTGGCCTCCATTCTAATGCAGTTGACATGACAAGTGCTTTCTTTCAGAAATAACCTAGAAACAATGAGATATTGTGAAATAAGAAATTAGTATTTTTGTGTATGATTTATTGATGTAATAGTATTTTTTACGGATTCCAAGAACAATATTTCAGACTTGTTCGAATTGTTTGTAAATGTAAATGTTTTATACTAGCTAATATTATTTAGACAGGATGGTTTGTAGCTAATGACCATAGCAGTTGGTGCGACATTAAACTCTAAGCAAAAATAAAATATACACTTCGAGCAAACGCGGTTAATTTGACTAAATATTTTTAAATATGCAGTATAATATTTAGTGTATGCTTACAAGAAATATTATTAATAAGAATAAAGTCCTTCAGAGCAATTAAATGTTCAAATACTAAATAGAAATGGAAGTAAAGAGTAATTCAAAATATGACAAACAGACGACGGACGAGTCCCTTCTGGGAGCTGAACGACGACAAATCTGACGTTCCAGACCGTATGTGCAACAACAAAAAAGAAAAGAACAGGAAAAACTGAACATAAAGTATGCAAGTTATGAAATATAATATTTTTCAAAGTAACACACAACCCTTTTCAGGAAAAGAAGAAACGATAGAGAAATTCTTGTGTGGAGTAAACGTGCCTATTCATAAAATATTCTAATTCTGATTCACAAAACTGTTGGACTTATTATTGTCCTTTACCATTGGAGCAAGGCTTAATACGTATAAGTATCCCTTCTCTGGTAAGGAGCAAGGTGATGCCTGTCGGGTCTAGAGCTGGGTGATCAAGGGAAAGGTATTTAAAAATGTACGTCATGTCTTAATAGGACACAAAATAATATATAAATCAATTAAAAAAATACAAAATGCCAAAATGATAATTAAGATTGATTTCAAACATTTTTATTCTATTCATATTTATAATGAAGAAGGTGAAAAAACCTAGTTCCTTGATAAAAGGTTACGCTTTAGACCTTCTTTACGTTAGTTATTTCTCACTAAGTTTAATTTCTGAAGTGGCTATGAAAAGATTAATTTTATTTAACAGTAATATAATTTAAGATATTAATTGCTAACTATGAAGCCGCAAAAAAATTTCTAAACCCCACTGCTTTAACTTCTTAAAAAACTTTATTTTATTATTGCAAAATAAAAATTCTAAATTGAAAATTATCTGCCTACAAAAAATTAAATGTTACAGGGAAAATAAGCCAGAATAAAATGTTTAGTAGAAAAATTACTAAATATTCAGACAAATTTGTTGTACATGCACTACGTTTCGTCCCTACATTAGAACTTCTTCAGATTTTAATCAATTATGAAATATTAAAAATATACAATTTACATTCAATTGTGTTCAATAAATTACATTTATGTTTTGAATTTTAAAAATCATACATGTTGTTGTTGTGGTATTGTCCTAAGACTCAACGCTAACCATCTTGCGCAAGCCTTTTCATAACCGCATAATTACCACATTACACATCCTCCCTAATCAGCTTAGCGCATTTCATACTTAGCATCCCTCTTCTGTTCCTACCCCACACACTTCCCTGTAATGCTCATTTTAAAAGGCTCTCATGTCTCAAAACATGGCCTATTAATCAATTCCTTCTTTTGGTCAACGTCCTCCATATTGTTCACTCTTTCCCTATTCTCTTTAGAGCTTCCTCGTTAGTGATTCTATCAACGCATATGATTTTCATCATCTCCTATAGCACCACATTTCAAAGGCTTCTTCCTTTTCTTTCCGCAGCTCCTATTGTTCACGTTTCGCACCCATATAACGTCACGCTCCATGCGAAAATTTTTAGCAACGATTTCCTAATATTCACAGTTATATTACCCGTAATTAAACCCATCTTTTCCGCGAAAACCTTCCTTGCCTTTGCTATTCTACTCTTTATGTCTACTATATTTCTACCATCCCTAGTTATTACGCTTCCCAAGTAGCAGAATTTCTTAACTTACGTCAAAATATCCATTCCCAATCTTACACCTTTTATTATTCCACTGTTTCGCATACTACACTCCAGTACTTTGTTTTACTTCTATTAATCCTCATATTGAACTCTACGACCGCGTTTATGCCATTATTGTGGTTTCCAAGTCTTCTTCTGATTCCCCTAATACTACAATATCGTCGCCAAAGCGTAGGGGTTGTATTTCTTCTCCTTGCAGTATGATTCCTTTTCCATATTCCGTTTGAACTTTCTTCATCGCCTGTTCTATATGTAAGTTAAACAGCATGGGCGACAGACTTATATTCTGCAATTTTGAAGACAGCAAGGAAATAAAACTAAAATCCGTTAAATTTAAACGGAATTTTTTCAACTTCGAAATAAAACTAATTGTTCTATAAAAAATTTCATGTCGATAATTGAACTATATGACGCTGAGAAGAAGAGAGCTCTTTGGGTACAGTTCTTAGAAAAGAGTAATTGTTGAGGTTTCCAAGGAAGAGCACATAAAGACGTCAACCCAATGACGGCGTTGATGTAAAGAACTATTGTGGAATATGTTGGCGAGCTGAGTGCGCCTTCGCCTAGCCCAGGGAAGGATGGACCTTTGGTGGGTAATTTTAGAACTGCGCCAGTGCGAACTTGACCTTCCGCACCAGCGCAGCTTAAGAGCTGGAACATGACGTACGTTCCATTTAGAAAATTAGCTTGTTCGTGTAGCACGCTTTTCGATTGCGTGTCTCGGTCACTTCTCGTGTCTCGTCATACACAAGAAGTTTACCAAAGTGCGCGTCGCGTCGCGTCCTGACAAAGTAGCTCCTTCAGCTCCGCGACGACTCGTCCCTTGAAATACTTAGATGAACCTAGACAAAATAAAGTATTTTAGGATTCAAACACGTAATAGCAAATAATAAATAGAAGTAAGTCCATAGAATATTCAACTGATTTCAAAAGCTTGTGCACAGTTTCTCGGAGGAAAGTATTATAAAGGCCTTGCATGTACAAAAAAAGTAAAACATCAAGGATTAATAAGTACAAAGAGATTTTTTAACATTAGTACTTAAAGATTTTAGGTGTTGGCCATACCAATAGCATAAAAGCAAAAACCCATAAATACATTTCCTGAAATAAAAAAAAAAGAGAAAAATAATTTGTAGATTCCTAGAAGCATTCAAGACACAGTTGAGAAGATGAAAACATACGAACTACCGGAAAATATTTTCTAATCATTCCTTTCATTTAGAAAATAGTTTTTACGGAACTATTTACCAAAATCATTTTAGGAGTTCCTCATCACCCCACATTATTATTTATAAAATACATAAAACGAGGATAATTTATTCTTTGAACCTCGTGCACGCGGAAATAAGAATTTTAATCTATAAATGAAGTAGTAGGTCACCTATAGCCTATGCTATTAAAGGGAACTTGTCTGTTTCAGGATAACCCTGTGGCAGTTTTCTCTCGCAGGTATTTCTTCCCAGATTGACTGCGGGGCTCACCTGACTGCGTTGGGAATGCCTCGTGCTCTCTCTGGGCATTTTTTTCTATTTTAGGAGGTGTATGTACTGGGATCGAAGACCTTGGGCATACGGTTTTGTCCGCTGATCCCATTTGATTAGTCGGCCAACTGCCTCCTAAAACTAGTGGAGACACTGTTGCGACCCCACGCCAAACTCATCTCCCGTCATTCTTAAGGACGTGAGAATAGTACCCACTAGCACGACCTACCTGATGAAGGTTTCTATGGTTTTGCCTGCATCTCTTTTTGGTGGAGCGCCGTGTAGAAATCTTAAACTACAGCCCGGGGGCCTTAATCAACCCTTGGCTACCTTGCTATACCTTCCACATCCCTCCTTTTCAATTCCCTTCCGATGCTATTAAAGGGAAATTGCATGTTTCAGGCTGTTTCAGCTCTCGCAGGTGTCTCTGGAGGGACTTCTGGGTTGTCTCCTCTATCTGGTAACAATTAATTCATCATAAATAAATGATAAAATACTTTACATAAAATATAATACATTAATGTTTTTACTCAAGGATCTTTTAGTAAAATACTGGAACATTTTCAAACAGGATTCGGAATTTTTATCTCGCCTATTCTACCAAATTCTTTTCATATGAAACATTACACAGCTTCATAGCACGTCGGTACAATGTTATTGCTTGCGCAATTTGATCGAAGTTGCACGATATACAGTGTTTAAGAAGTAAACAATCATTTGAAAAAAATCGTAGCTTTATGAGTTTAACCCGATGTGAATTGACAATGTACTGGTAAAATAGGTAAACTCTGGAGTTTAAATGATAGGTTGCCTCGTCGATGGATCGGCCGTACTGGACAAAATAATTCAGTTCTACCTCAGTGGCCTCCAAGGTCACAGGACCTCACTGCATGTGAATTCTTCTAGACTATAAGAATAATGAATTTATGTGTGACCACTTTGAATAAAACTAGTTGAACTGCGGAACCGCATACCAACAGGAGTAGATGCAGTTACTCAAGACATGCTAGTGGAACCAATTAAAAAACCGCACAAAAATAGGCCGCGCATCTCAAGTGAGACATATTGATAATCTCGAGTTGTACTTTATAAAAAGTTTATAAATTCTCCTTTACTACAAAATTTGACAATAATTTTATATATTCATTATTTTTCAAAATATTTTTATGCCTATACTTTTGTTATAAAGGAACCAAACATAAGAAGTTTGAGAGCATCCCAATGAAAAAATTTAATTGGCGAATCTCTACATCTCCTTCATGATCGATGTTGAATAAATTTTATAATTATGGAACAGTTATAGGGTAAGATTTTTATTACTGATAATATTGATAAGACTAGATACTTACATGTCTACTCATATTCAGGTAAAAGGAAACATAATCCGTCAAAATGAATAATTGTTATTGCTACTTGATGGCGTCTGTTCTTTTTAAGAAATACTTCAAATCTGTAATTTCACTCGAGTTATTCGTAAAGACAGTATAATTTTAACTATGATTAAAATATTGTGTTTCGTAATCCCAACTCATAAAACCAAATAAGCTTACATTAAAAGTTTCAATTTTACATGTAAGAAGTAAGAGGCGTCTCAAAATAATGTGAACGGAAATCTCCTTCAAAAATCTTGCATTTATTATTCACTAAGAATGAGAGTATTCCCCTATTCAAACAGAATGGAACAAAAGAATCTTTTTAGAAGCGGACGATCACAGGTAAATTATTGAAGAAGTTAAAGGGAGGTGAGGCGATAGAAACAGAAAATCGATTTCTCGCTCTTAGTAAAATGTTTCCACCTCATAAAAGATACAAATGCAAATATTTCTCAGCGCCAACAGGGAAGTAAGCACAGGTTCTCCTGAGGATTCACGAATGGAAAATCGAAGGCTGAAACATTCCCATTAAGATAAATTTACAGTAATAGCTGATTATATGACGGAACAAAAAATCCAAAACATAACATAAAGCATCATTTAAATTATTTAATTAAAACTTCTGCATTTTGAAGTGTGTCACGCTTGATGTATAGTTTTTTCCAAGATTGACTAAAAATATTGAATCAGAGAACAGAAGTACTATAATGAATATAAGGGGGTTATATTATTTTTATAATGAAGCATTATTATTACAATGTGAATAATATTAAATTTTACATTTATTTTAAATGTACACTAATTTGATGAATCTCCGTTTGCATAGCCGGCTTTTTTATCATAAAGACTATACATACAGTATTTACAAAATTTATACATTAAATTTCTTATAACTAAATACGTGAGTTCTAACTTAGGGTCGTCTAAACGGACCTTCCCATAAAGAAGAATCACTAACACAAATCCTATTTGGAATTAGCAGTTCCAGAAAATCGGCAAAAGGTTACAAACAGTGGTAATTACCTTATCTTCTCAGCTTGCCTGGAACTGTTACTGGGCCCAACCAAACTTCCGCGTTGAACTATGAAGAGCACTTTGGAACTCCGGATTGGATCACGCATTCATTCCTTTATTTAATTTCCTCGGCCAGGACAATATCCAATTTCTTGTTGCCCCCTCTTAATACTCATCTTCAACTACAATGTAAGAACAATATTAATATCCAATCATAACCTGCTTAAATGTTCAATCTGAATCACCACGTCCTTAATAATCTCAAATTCCACATCCTTAATGTCCTAAACTCCACGTCCTTAATCTCCCGAAATCCGTTTCTCCTGGGGTTTTTAATCATTTTCTCTACTTCCTTGTTTCATATTCCGTCGATCATGGAACTCGATGTTGTCCAATAGCAATTATTATCTGTCCTTTCTGGGAGGAGCCGTTTTCCCCCCTGCACCAACGTTTATTCGTAAAATTTCCATCCTCCTCACCACCCTATGTAGCCAAATTTCACGGGACTTGGGAAAAACCCCAGCCGTGTCAGGGTCTATTACCCCTGACAGTAACCTTAACTTCTCTCACGCAGCTTGCCTTTGATTCCGTACTGCTTATTTCCTCACGTAGTTGTGTTTTTCATTACAGTACGTTTTCATATTATAATTAAATAAATGAAAATTAATTTCATAGCAGAAATAAGTACTGATGATTTGTTTCAATTCTTAATCATATGCTATTGTAACATAATACTCTGTTATCTGGAGAATATCATAAACGAGTTCTAACTCACATAGATATATTTTACTTAGAGAACTTGGACCTCCTACGCGTTGGCATTGAGAAGTGTTTGTATTTTATCTAGAGTAAGTTTGAACCGTCTTACGAAGAGTGAGAGATCGATTTACGCTGAGTCAAGGAGCAGATATACATTAGCAACATCGACTGAATATTACTTCGTGCTTAGTATGTTGTGACTTGAGCTTCAATTCCGTCCAAGTGAACGGGTTTAGCAAACAAAATCTAACGAGTAAACTACAAGAGTGATCCGAAGAGTAATAATACGAGAAAACTGTAATAACCCTATAGTTATCACAAGAAAAAATATTTAGCTTTACAATAATCCCAATAAAGTAATATTAGAGAGGGCAGGTACATTCTAAGTGAAACACGAATCTGTTAAGCAGGCAACTGATTTACTTCAGGCCTTAGGACTAGGAGAGCCTAATATCCCAACTATTTTTTGAGAGTTTACCAACCTCTTTTCCAGGTCAATGCCTGTTAGATGCTCTGTATAAACAGACACTAAGGAGTAAGATAAGCCTGCTCCTCATCCCGGAAAATCATACGCTCACACTCCTCGTATCCCAAAAATGGTTAGGGCATTATGACTATATATAATAAAAGAAACTTTTATCAATTACGACCCATAAATAAACCGTGTAAGACACGAATATCACCACTAGGGGTGGAGGAGAAGACTCCATAATTTGCAAAATGGTCGATACTATTGTCGAATATCTATTTTACTGGGTAAATGAGACTCATAGTGTGTAACAGCGATAATGTTTTTGTATAATATAAACCGCATTCGGGATGTGAGGGAGTACTTATATGTGGGGGTGGAGGGGCATTACATAACAATATCGTGAAAACAAATTAGAACGGTATCTATTCCAGGGTTAATTTTAATTCGGACATTTACAATCTAGGTGAAGTTATTCTTCAACCCCTGGATGTGCGGAAGGAAGGGATGAAAGCCTGATAAATCATTATAGTACGAACACAACCGAGTTTTGTGTCGTGTGTGAGGCATCTCTTACGATATCGAGTATATTTTCGTCTCTCATAAAGTACCGGGGAATTAAATATTTTTTAGATTTTTAATTTAATTTACTGTGATTATTAAGCACCAGTAGATTAAATCATATTCCATGAGGTTAGATATGGTAAAGTTTCACAGTGTAACACTCGAATTCACCAAGAGCTGATTGACGAATTAACCGGGAATTGACGGGCTCCCTGCTAGTTCAATGTGAACCATACTGTATAGTTTTCAATAACGATAACGTTTGGCACTCACAAACAATATGGGAATAAGACCAGTTTCTCGGGTTTCCACCCGGGTCATCCCTGTCAACGTTTAGATGACTTGCTGTCATCATTTTCTGGCTACGACTTGTAGTTGTCTGTGGACAACCTTTTTCTTCATCCCGTGTGTGCTTACTGGAGAGGGCGACGGAATTCTGTATGTCTTGTGTCCGTTCTCCTTAAAAACTGAATTTTCTAGTTACCTTCTCCTTTCGAGGCGGAACTAACGTGGTCCGTCTCTCGTAAATAGCAGTCATGTTTGGAAAAGACGAAGGAGGTAGTCTCGGGATATATTAATTTCTGATGTGAGACGTTATTTTGGGGACAAAGAAACACCACCCATAATGTGTCCATCGAGCCCGGGTTGTGCAGAGGAGAGACAGAGAAGAGAGGTGAGGGCGTCAGCGGAGCCGTGGTGGGGGCGCGCCATATCGATCACTCTTTTTTTGTGCAGGGTCGTTAGAGACCCGCTCTAACCATCGCATCACCGCCGTGTGCCAACCACCATTTAAATACCATCTCTGGAACACAAAACTAAAGTCACCAATTACTATAGTGGACTTGGCTAATTTACGGCCAATTTAAATATGAATCTTGATTCACTTACTTTTCGAGTCTAGTGAATAAAATATAATATATATAAATATTACAGGTAATAAATAAATATTTTTGGAGGTATATATTGCAAAGTACGGACATTTTCTTTTAAAAACTAAGAGTAACATTATAGACATTGTTTTGTGCTATAATGTTTCTTCGTAATGTTTCTCATTATTTTATTTTAAATAAATTGGTTATGACATTATAGCAATTTTTGAAAATTTCTCCCACTCCAAACTAAAAATAAAAACTATATATATATGTGTGTGTGTTTTCCCCTGAGAAAATTGTTCAGGATGCAATTTCTTTTTAAACTGATAAAAAATACATCAGCAGTAGAATTACTAATACGTAGCTGGATTGTCAGGAATGAAACTTGAAGCGGTAAAGTAGAAGTTGGCATGTTACTCAACGAATACGTAGCGGTAAATTCCATGTCGGTAAAAGAAAATGGTACCTGCAGCTTTATTACAAATACTTATTACAATTTCATGCGTCAAAAAAGAGGATGGGATGTATCTCTGAGAAATTCTATGTAATTTAAATTGTATATACCATTCGATGTATTTGATCAATGCGTTCTCCAAATATTGACGTGTAGATAAGAAACTTGGACGATAAACTGCGCAAAGTACTATTTTCGCCTTGTTGGAAAATGCCGCTCGAGGAATTACTTCCAAACACGTAGGTTGTAAAGTCTGAACTGACAGAATGCGAGAAGACGAGAAGATAAGAGAGTTCTAAACTGCATCTCACAATATCATAGGTGACCGAGAGAACGGTCGTTTGATATGCGATCGATCATTAAGATAATGCAAGGACCACGCTATGGAAGCAGGCTTATCTATATTAAGACTGAATAAAACGAGTCAATGACAAACGCATAAGATAAACGTATAAAGAAGATTACTCGACGAAGACGGATTAAAATATTATACATTACTTCCGAATTTAATCGCAAGCACCGTTACACATTCATATTTTAATTTGTCAGTACATTGTCTGTATAAACTGAATTCCATTTTATATTTAGTTTATTGTGTCAGTTATAAATTCTCCACTACAAGTAAATATGTTGAGTAATATTTCAAAATTTTAATTAAATTAATAGAAATAAGTAATTAATTTTATCACTGTATGTAGCTTCTGCCAATGTAAGGATGTGGTCAGGCGACAAGTCTCGATAAACTGGCGCCTTGTCTAGCTCTCAATCTTTGCTAATTTTTATCCTAAATTTCAATAAATACTTACATGAAAGAGCATCGTGCTGTAACAATATGTTGTCTATTATCACTTTTATAGCAATTTTTCCTACTAGCATCACGTATTGTTTCAAGTGGATATTCATGTTATTTTCCCCAATTTTCTAGTCCTTCGGTGTTAATTTTCAGGCTGCTTAATTCCTAATGTTAGCACTTTAAATATTAGTAAACCATTAGAAAAGTTTTTCCTTTATAACGTCGGGTTTATATATAAAAATAATAAATAAATAAATATATATATATAATTTGACAAATATTTTATTTTTACAAGTTTAAGAGTTCTTTAAAGAGCTTACTTTACAGCTCCTTTATGTATAGTTGCAGTTTCTTAAAATAGAACAATACTTTCAGTAACTGGCTATTTCTTCTTACTCTAAAATAATGTCTAATTCTCCTAATTTTATAACCACTTACACCGTATGGCCTTGGAGTATTTTGTTTGTCTCTTTTACCATGAGAATATATTTTAAAATATATAAAGAGTAGATTTTAAACATTTGTCTCGAAGAAATATGAGTTTACAGGAAGCAATACTTTTTTTAAGTAAAATGTAATTCTAATAATTTTTTCTGAGTAGCTAAAAAAATGCAGCACATCTCGGAATTTCTATTACATAACTAATATGGAAATATATATATATATGCTAATTGAGGGTTAATTTTATTGCATATTTGATTAACGTGTACAACCCACATAAATGACCAAACCTTATTGGAATTAACTAAATTTACCTTTACTTCCAATTTTTTTTCTCCTTATTGCAGTATCATTTTAGAACTTTCTTTGATTGACTAGAAGTTTATTAAATATAAGGTAATTCGTAATGCTATGGACTATATTTGCTAATAATGCGGCCAATTCAAAATTGTTGTCATCAGAATATCCATCCTATACGCCATCGTTAACATTTGGCGTTTATGAATTGGGAAGTAAGGCGAATATGATTACTTTTTAGAATTGTTTCTATTAATTTTTCACAACATTTAAGTTTGAAATTCATCTATTTATAATTTTTAGATTCGTTTGTATAAAAACTAATTGACTGCCTGCCTAATGTAATGGTTGGAGCGCATTTCTTTAAAAAGCTTCCACTGTGTTTCATCAGATCTTGAATTATATACTATTATACTATCCCAAATATTAAAAGCATTTTTCGTTCTAACCGTTATTTTATTACGCCGGAGGCTAAATTTTCTTTAATTTTTAGCACGATTGTTTCTTCCATCGCTAAAACAACACATTTGGCATTTTTTGCTCAATAATATTTACAATTTTTATTTTCTGAGATTTAACTGTTGGTAAACTCGTCTCTTTTTCTAGACCTAAAAAGTTTCGTGCATTCTTTGTTCAATATATTTCCTGGTAATCGACATGTCGCATCCCAACCGCGAAATGACATTCATTTAGACGATTAAATTTTGAAACTTTTCTTTTAAACTGGCTCAGATTTAATTATAATTTACTAAATTGTTTCTTAAGCAAAAGATGTTGATATATCTTTTTTGAATGGAATTAATTTTTTTAAGAAAAAGTGTATTCTTTTTCTTTTTTCTGGGGAATTTTATAAAAGATTTAAATAATAAATTTTCTCTTTCAAAGAAGACTAGTCCATTTACTACATCCCTTACATGCAGAAAAAATTCTCTTTGTTTAAAAAAGTTGGCATATTTTAATCCAACGACAAGGAACAAGTTTTTGTATGAAAGTTATGAATCAATATCCCAACGCAAATATCCCTTTGCTCCAAGATTGTCGGGGTTTGTAATTAGGCTTGTATTTAGTAGCCAGTGACACGCCCACCCTTATAAACGTACCAGTATGTTACCAGGTCGCTTCTTTCAAACACTCGCCGCAAAAGCTGCTTGTTTCCGTACTTCGAGACGCGTCGGACCAGAAAACCGCACGACAGATTTACACACTCTTCACTTCTCAAAACACGGCATTTTGTCACGCACAATTAGATCGTATATTCCAATGGCACTTCTGCTGTTCGCGGCTGTCACGTTTCGTGTAAACACACAATTAGCAAAGTACAAAACGGAAGCCGTCAAGAACAGAGCCGTGTAAACAAAGCCTCTGAGCGTGAAACACTGATCCATAATTAGAATACTAATACAGAGAAAAATTATAGTTTTGGCAAGTGAGAAAATATTGAGGCGAGACATCCAATGAAGGCAGGAATGAAAAATAGTTCAGATCTCATTCTTATTATGGCCTTTTACTATACGAGATTGTTTTGATTAGCTACAGCGGTGAAACAGTTTCTGATTTAACTTCGCGTCCTTTGATGTGAAATATCAGCGGTGAAACATATTTTGTCACTTATAGAATCACGAAATATCCGGGATGTTCCGGGATAATAAATAATTACTAAATTGATAATTAATAAATAAATAAGGAAAGTAAACACGTGCAATAGTGTAGCATAAGTTGATAAAATGATTTTTTAAGTAACACTGCTGTTCATTTGGCGTTTAACGCTGCCTTAATGTGACGTGCATTTTATTATTTTTAATTTATAAATATATTAAATAATTTAGAGTATATATTTTGATGGGTGGGCGCCAATAAACCTCAACTTTGACATTTAAAACAGTTTTATTATTAACATAATTGAAAGATTTAACAAATTACAATATTTAGAAATTAATTAATTTTATTTGCCCAGTTAAGCCCTTACTAAAGAAATAACATAGCAAGAAACTTTTGTAGATTTAATCCACTATACTCAGGGCTGTATTACGTGTTTACACGCATAGCAGAACGAGAGATTATTGCCTTTCGTTTCCTCATCGTCCCCTGGTTGACCGGCAATCCTGGATTCAACGCAAAGGAAGCTTCAGGGTGGCATGTGAAACGCAGGCCTCTGAAGTGGTTCAGAAAACGTGCCTCCAGTTTGGTTTACTGGTGTCATTTGAGCCAGATCGCCTCTCCTCTCTGTCTCCTTGAAGCCAACCAGTTCGATTTTCCGTTCCACTATCTCTTCTCTGATCTCTCACCTGTGACTCTTTTCCGTATAATCTTTTCGAGGTCCTCTCCACCTCGAACTCGCCTCTCCTAAAAACCTCATTGATCTCCCCACTTCTCCTATCTTCCCTAGGTCCTACAATGGGGTTGCCATCCCTACCCTTCCTCTCCAAAAATTCAAAACTTGGGAGGGGCCTCTAGCCATATTTTGGGCTGACCACCTTTCTTACCTTGGCCTTGACCTAGGTTTTTCACCGAGTCACAAAATATTTCCAAAGGACTGAGACTCCTCAGACGCCTGTTAGGCTTCAAGTTTATGGCTGTGTTTGTTTGCCCCTTCCGGAACGTTGTACATAATGTTTAATATTAATTTAGATAAATAAGTTAAAATATACAACGAAAATTTATAGGCGTCACATTAATGATCGGGGATTGCTACTGTATAGGGCGGGTGATAATTAACGTGTTTAAAAATTAATGAATTCATTTTACAATTATGTAATTTTTTATTCAAATATCCACTCGGGGTCCTCTACTAAAATAATTCTAAAACTCGAAAATATGATAATGGCTAAATTCAGGGTCATATTTGTTGGACGAATACAGACAAACAGTAGCAAAGATCGAGAGACCTCACTTATTACGAGCCGTAAAACGAACCTGTTTTGTTCTGGTATGATCTCAGCAGGCGGAAGTCTGTGAATTTACAATGTTTAGCGTCGAGGAAAACGATGTTTCCTCATCCTCGAAGATGATTTGGTCTAAGCTGAGAATTTTTGTTAAGAGGGTAGAATTTCTGGTGTTTTGCGTTCCATAAGTTTCTGAAAGCGTCTCCTTCTCTTCTCTGCGGATCTCTTTCTTAATACAGAATATGAATTTAACTGTAGTATCTAGACAGCTTCCCTCTCTGATCTCCTTATTCATTCTAGTCTGCTGCGTCTCTTTTCTTCTTTCCAGCTAATCTCTCTGTCACCCCCACTCTACGTGACGTGTCTACGCCAATCCTGTTGTGTGTTACAAGATCGCGATCTCCATGAGCACTATGGAAAGGGATAACCCTGGGGTATTTTCCACAGGTCATCCTCGTCTGATGGCTGACCAGCCTTAATCCTCAAGCTTTGTTTCTATGTACGACCCTAGGACACTTCAACGGCATCAGACTAATCCTGGAAATTCCCCAGCCGCTCAACCTGTATCTAAATGTTTCAGTCTAATTTTATTATTGTTGTATATGAAGAGAATAATTAATTGGGGAGTATATAACTGCGCTGCACGATGCATATAGAGTGTTCGTGAGTGCAGCAAAATATTCTATCCCATATACCACAATTGTATTATTTTCCCATTAATGAACATTTAATAACCTATAACAGGTATTTAATCTATGCGTATATATATGCATAATATTACTGAAGATTATTAATATTATTAAAATAAACTGTTTCAATTCGGTACTCTTCAAGAAACGTACATACACAAAAGGAAAATTTGTTTACAATTGGTGTAATTCCTGAAAATAGATTTAATTGGAAAAAATAAATACTAATACGTTCAATTCTACAAAGGGAAGTTATTGGGTTCAATTCCCTATCGATCGAGATTTTTCCATCTTGATTCTTTAATGCAGTTTCATTACATTTTTGGTTGAGCTTTGGTGAAGCAATTTCTTCGGTTCTTGAATATTAATATAACAACAAATAATTTATTTTTTTCGTCCTACGCAGCTAGTAAATATAGGGTACACTTCCAATATTATCCTGATTTCTATTCCTCCCCTGATAAAAAAAACACACACAGGTTATCTATCTTCCAAAGTAAAGGAGCTTTTTTGACTTTTACCACAGAACGTACACGAAATTTAATATCCAGCTGCTATCGAAATTACTGGACACCGTGAACAACCGATTTCATCCCCCGGGATTACTGTAATAGAAGAATCGCGTTGCTGGGGTAGCAGGCAGTGAGTTTTTCTATCATATCGCGCCATTTATCTTAATAATTAATGCAAGCATTGAGCTGAGTTCCCCTTCCCCTGGATTCGGTGGCGCTATCTCTCGCCTGATAAAGCCTCAGCCTGGGGGCCAGGACCGCTTTCACCAACCATCATAAATCTTCTATTTATTTTAGAGTTACCCCTGTAACTCAAACGACCTCACGCGAAATTTTTACTTTATTCCTAAAATCGTATTTTACTCTACAACATACAATTGTGAACATGTTTGCGACTAAAAATAGGTACGAGATAAAGCAGAATTCTTTAAAATATATGGCGTCATTCGGCATTCAGATAATATCAATTTCATGTTCTATATCAGTCCCTTCCTAATTAGTAACTTAAATATAACTGATTTATTCTCAATAGTTTTATAATGCAAGGACCAATCAAAAAAAATTTACAAAGGCTTAGAGGTATAAAATATCTGCACTTGTAAAAGAAATTTAAATAATAATCTATGGTCCAAATACTTTCTGTCTTTTCGAAACAAACGGATGAATTGAAATCTTCACGCGTGGGAAAAAGAGGAGAACCTTGTAAATATTCCTCATCAGGCACTTTCAACATGAAGGATGGCTCGTTAGAGATTCCTTTTGAGGGTTGCTATCTCTGAAGTACGCTTTCTTTCCGATAATGTGGATGGTGAAGTGTCCCCTTCCTTCGAAATACCGCCATATTACTGAAGGGTTTCAAAAAGAATCTACATGTCTAAATTAAATAAATAGGTGTGAAATAATAATAGATTTTTATTTATTGTTAAGATATTTGTATAACATATTAATTTAATTTAGTAAAGGTATCAGAATTTTGATTCGAAATGACAGTACACGGTTAAGAACATTGATTATACTCAGTATCATGTTTTGTATGGAAAATCCTCCTGATTAGCTCGAAAATATTTGACGCAACCCTAACGAGCATCCAATTAGGTACGAACCTCAAGACTGAAGTACTCGATATATAAAATTAGCCTGAGTTTATTGATCGTGACGATTCTCGTCTCATTTCCCCCCGTATTAACCTTCAATCCTCCCACTTACCCTCATACACAATTGAGAATTTTCAAACTCTATTAAGTTGACCGCTCAGTTTTCACACATACCAGATTCCTCCCTAATTTTTAATAGTATTAAAATCATAATTCAAATATTTACTAATTCTTTAAAAGACAGTGGTACCAATATGTATAAAAAATTCCTGGTGTTCTTGAAGCGAAAAAGATGCAAATATGGCACGCGCCCTGGCAGAATCTATGAGCATCAATAATTAATAATCTTCCATAACGTCCTCAAGGAAAATATTTTCAGTTTATTTTGAATTGTTAGTTACAACTTCAGAAGCTTTTGACTCATTTAGTCATAATTAGCTGGAATTAACATTACATTGACTGAAACATACTGTGAGAGTAACTTTATAATTTACATTGCAAGATTCCACATTTACCTAGTACTTATATATATATATAATATATACCTTAAACTTCGATAGTCATTGTTGCCTCATTTTTATGAACAGTTGAGAAGTGGGAATTATTTGATCCGAGCACTCAGCTGCTCGAAACTCCTTGCCGTAATGCACAAAAGTAAGAAATATCCTTCCTTGTGGTTCTTATAAAATAGACAGTTTAGGAGACAGGAGAACATAGTTAAATATTTGTGATAGTATAAAAAATAAAATTGCTATCGAGAATAATATCCATAATAATGGAATGAAAAATTTAATTCTGCAAGAGATTAATTTAGAGCATGCAAAGGAATACATTTTTTTTAAAAGTAAGAAACGGAATAATGGGTTAGAACGGGATACCCTTTTTTTGCTGGTAACTGCAGAAATCTAGTAAATAGGAGTGGAACACGGTCACTGGTGAAAGAAAAAGTCCTGGCAACCGACTTAACCAAGTCCTCACTCCACCTAGTGAATGAACTCTTGTTTTGGCGTCTTACATCTGTGACTCCATAATTTTTGCAGCATTTCGACAGAAGTTAAACTAAAGCACCAGCTCGTTTTTAACCCTTTAATGGTATACATTCGTAAAGTAGGAGCATATAAGTTACGTGTTATGATTGTCTTAAAACTCTGTGAGAAACCTTAAGCTGAAACTAGCTAGCGGGACGTAACGGGTTACTATTGTAAAAAGCAAAATGTAATGTATTCCTCAAGAAAAAAAGAGGAAAAACTGAACGGGTCTCCTTATAATAATGAACTACGAGATGTTGGGCCCCAAAAGAATAGATAAAAGAAAGAAATAGATCAGGATAAAAAGTAAAATTGCTGGCAAAGACTGTGCAGTTACAATAAAATCTCTTTGCGAAAGAAAAATTGATAAAACGATCAACCGTACTCAAAATAAACATAACAAAGAAAATACAAAATTTTAAGATATTCCTTAATTTAAATTTCATTTTATTATAAAAATTGTAATTATAAAACATCCTATCCCCTTCTGCCACGAGGGTGGGGCACAACGGGAAATTTTTAAGTTTCGTTTAAAAAATCACCAGAAATCTAAATTCATTGGTTTACGTTATACTGATATTAGATTAACTAAATAACAGAATAAACTAATGTTTTATGCCTTTATAAAGCGAATTTTCTTCTTCGAAAATTTTACCAAAATTGTTAAAGAATAAGTGTCACGTTCCGACCCGACTTCCCCTATATCTTCGCTTAGGAATAGCACTTGTACACTTAGAAAAAGTATTTCAAAATTTATAAAACAGTGTAATGTTCTGTGTATTGAGGAACTTTTAATTTCAATTCAGATGTACGATCACATAATGGTTTTTCATAGGAATAGAAAGGTAAGACCCATAAATCTCTTGCGGTTTGCCGATGATATTGTAGTATTAGAGAAGTCGGAAGTGGACTTGGAAAACATAATAAATTACATGAACGTGGTCCTGGAGGTTGAGAACAACATGAGGATTAATAGAGGGAAAACCGAGGTAATGGAGTGTAGTATGGGCAACAGTGGAATAACAAAGGGTGTTAGAATGGGAAGGGATATTTTGAAGGAAGTTAAGGAATTCTGCTACTTGGGCAGCATAATAACTAGGGATGGTAGAAGTATAGTAGGCATGAAGAGTAGGATAGCACAGGCAAGGAAGGTTTTCGCAAAAAAAGATAAATTTACTTACGGGGAATATAAGTTTTAATATTAGTAAAACAATGCTAAAAATGTTCATATGGAATGTGACGTTATATGGATGCGAAAAGTCGACGGTAGGAGTTCCAGAGAAGAAAAGAATAGAAGCCTTTGGCGCAATAGGAGAATGCTGAAAATCAGATGGGTGGATAGAATCACTAATGTGGAAGTACTAAGCAGACCAGGGGAAGAGCGAACAATATGAAGGGCGTTGACTAAGAGAACGGATGGATTAATAGGCCACGTTTTAAGACTTCAGGGTCTTGTAAAATTAGTATTAGAGAGGTGTGTGGGGTAAGAACGAAATAGGGAGGCCAGGGATGGAAAATCTAAGCAGATTAGGGAGGATGTGGAAGTAATGTGAAATTGAAAAGGCTTGGTGCTAGAAAGGTTAGTTGGAGGGTTACATCAGACCAATCTTAGGACTGAATACCACAACAACAATCAAACTTCAGAAATAGTGTTTTTCCTTGTTAACTTTTCCCATCTGTTTTGAAATGAAAGGGTTAAAAAATATGAGAAATAGAAATTAAGAACCGTATTAAGATTTATAGATGTGAAATGGAAAATTTGCTCAAGTAAATGGCTTTGCTATTAAACGGTTTAATTAAAATAAAAATTATTTTACGAAGTCGATATAAAAAGAATAGGAAATACAGGAAGGACAAGAGTAGAATCCTTCTACATGTGGAACTATAGAAGATTATTGTACACGCAATGCACTGAAAAACTGGGGCTTAATATCAATAAAAAATATTTTTTAAATATTTGAAGTGAGGTTCAGTTCGCCCAGTCGTAGTGGTAATAATCAAAATAGGTCAATATAGATAAAAAATGTATTAAAAAAGCATTAAACTCTTTAAATCAAAAACATACGTCACAAAAAGATCAAATAAAACTTGTGTATTGTGTAGGTGGTTCACAGAATTATATATCGTGCGACAGAGCAAGATGGAGAAGCGCATCAAATCGGTCATCGTATAACGATTACTTGGAAGAAAAGTGTTTGCGTGTCAACTGAGGGGAAGTTTAGGGATGAAGTAATCTATTCGGCGTGTAGCAGGTGTTGCGTGGCGATGCTGAGGGAGTCGAGGTCGTGAGATCCTTTCTTCTCCCCCTGACCTGATCACAGGGGAGAAGGCGTGGGAGTCGAGGGTCCAACCAATCATTCCTGCGGTTTACGAGTGACAACTGTTACCAACGATCATCTGTGGCCTTGTATTTGTTCACGCTGTAATGAGCGCTCTGGATGATTGCCCAATGAGGAAATAGTTATATCAAAAAACTGAACGTTTGCATTTCTCGCATTTACCATGTTTGCCTGAGGCAACATTCACAAATTCGTCTGGAAACGTTTCATACACTTCATATGCACAATAATTTAGGAATGATTAACAACAATCGTCTATTTTTTTTATTTGTTCCAGGACAAATATGATTGATCACAGCTGTTATCGATCGCTAAGTCGGTGAATATTATCTACACTTATAATTTGAAATCCTGTAATGAAAACCCCAAATAATTTGTTCTCCGAATTAACTTACCATTTCCACTTAATTTTTAGTAGTAGAAAAAGACAGATTAGGGGTGAGATAAGAAGAGTTTACGAGTCATTTGTTTTATTCGTGATTTGAAACCAGGAATTCATAGCAGATAAACTATTTGGATTTCCGGTGTTGCCCGGCAATTCATTTATATTAGCACGGTGCAGTATTTAATTCTACAGTTATGTCTTTGTCAACAGGTCATTAAGCCATGAGATAGACCGTCACATTATTTTTAAATTTACTTTTCCACACCCCCTCTAATCAAATTCGCACGAATGAACGGTGAAAATAAAATGTTTTATTTAGGAGGTTGGATGTAATGCCGAATCGCAATGTACGAATCGTAATTCAAACAATGTTTCACACTTCACTTTTTTATTACCGAATTAATCGACAAATAACACACTCAGTATGCACGCAAATACACGGAATATATGGGAACTAGGCAATCTGAAATCTAAATGTCAAACAATGCCAAGCTACGATGCAATGAACTTGCACATGGATCATGTGATTTTTTATGTGAGAAATCCAAAAATATATTTTAAAAATTTGGGTGTGTATATTAAAAATATATATCTGGTTCTCGACATCAGCGTCACCTACCGGGTTCAACTAAGAACCATCCAAATAACTCCATTAATACAACCAAAAAAATATTCATCGAAATCCGTCACGCCGTTTAGGAGGATAATAATTACTAATAACACGCACACCGAAAGATTGTCGTATCAAGTTTTAAGAGCCATGTGACTCTTTTACGAATCATAATTTTAAAATTCTATAACAATAGCTTCTCACTTAGTACGGCGTTAGAACAAATCTTCACGTCATTTACCTCCTCTTGTTTTATCTGTTTAATATCTTTTACGTTAGCGTCCGGCTGAGTCGTATCAGGAACTAATGAATAGCAGATCTCAGTGTGTTCGTGCCAAGTGTGGTCATTAGCGTGCGATCTGGAGGACAGAAGGCCGTCTCCCAGCGCTAATTAGTGACATTACAACTAGCTTAGTCACAGTCGCTGATTCTGCGGATAAAGAGTGCGATTCAACACCGATCTCGAATCAAAGGCTCGCTTTCACTCAAATCAATTATACATACAAGCTTATATTCCATTTGTGCTATCATATATACTGATGAATTTCTCAACCCCCCGGCGTAAATTACTTTAAACAGTCACCAATCAACTGGTTTATTATTCTGCCATGACGAAGGATTGGTTAAAGCAACGCATAAAAAAAAATTACTGGGAACGTGACTCCACCGAACGCAGTTATTCTTCACGATATTTCATTATTCATTTATTTGGTAAATCTTGTTTCTGTTATAATCGTTACGAACTTCATATGTCTGTTTTCTCCTACATCGTTCTTCTTAGCCAGAAAATGGCAAAACGTCTTTCAGACTTACGCGAGCTGGTTTTTTATTACCTTGTAAAATTCAAGTAAACTCGATATTGCAAATGTGCCCTATTCGTTAGGAACTTAACACTGCAGTTGTACATTCTACTTTTAATTTCTCTAAATGCGCCGTAACATATTTGAAATATCATATTGATCGTAGCCAACTAGCGAACGAAGCATTACCTTCCTTTCAGAATCTAATAATTATACCAGCCAAACAATTTTTTATCGTTAATAAGGCTAATGCAATCTGCTAGTTTTTCTGTAATCATTTCAAGATCCTTACTTCTCATCCAACATCCAAAGACAATTATACAAGTTTACATGCCCACAAGTGCCGCAGAGGAAGAAGTGATTGAGAAAATCTACGAAGAAATTGAAGAAATAATAAAGTATGTAAAAGGAAACGAGAATTTGTTAGCAATGGATTATTGTAACGCAGTAATAGGAAAGTTATGCAGTTGGGGACTTGATGAAAGGAATCAAAGGGGAGACAGGTTAGTAGAATTATGAATAGAGTATAAATAAGTTGTGACAAATACCTGGTTCAAAAATCGTGAAAGATGACTCTATACGTGGAAGAAGCCGGGGGACTCGGGCATTTAGCAATTGGACTACATAATGGTGAGACAAAGATATAGGAATCAGGTGCTGGACAGTAAAAACTATCCAGGGACAAATGAAAACTCCGTCCATAATCTGTTGAATATGAAATTCAGGCTGATATGAACTCGAGAAAGTAATTAAAGCAAAGATATGGAAATTAGAAAAACTGAAACAACAGGAGGTGCTTCAGAGTTTCAAAGAACAAATCAAGAGTAGATTAACAGAATAAGGAAAAATAAACAATATTTAAGAGAAATAAGCACCCTTGAAAGAAGAAATGACTAGAGCAGCCGACGAAAAAGAAATAGGAAGAATAACTGAGACCAATAAGACAAAAGCACAGATAACACAAAAATAAATAAAAATGACTGGTGAAAGGAGTAACTATAAAAACGCAAGCGATGAAAATGGTAAAGAGCAGTACAGACGCATGAAGAATAAGATAGATAGGAAGAGCGAAGCAGCCAAAGAGACTTGATTCCAAGAGAAATGCAAAGTGGTTGAACATTTCACGACCAAAGAGAAAGTATACACAGCTTATAGGAAAATCAAAGAAAAATTGGAATAGGGGAAAAATATTACTAATAACATAAGGATAACGAAGAAATGGCGGAAAGATAGTAGGAATATCTAGAAGAGCTGTATCACTGTGAAAATATAGATCAGTTAGTAATAGAAGAAAAAGAGGAGGTGGATGCTGAAGAGTTGAGGGTCGGAGTTTTACAGGGATCTGACAGAACTGAGCAATTGTAAAGCGCCAGGAATTTATAACATTCCAGCGGGGTTGATAATATCATGGAGCTAAGAAGCGTTTCAAGATAGTTTGCGAAATCTACGAAACAGGAAGAATAGCCGAAGATTTGGTGTAACAACATAATTATGCCTATACCGAAAACAGAATGGGGCTGATAGATCGAACAGCACAAGACCATTAGTTTCTCATGCGTGCAGAAATTTAACGAAAATAGAATATAGGAGGATGGAACGTCAAATATAATCCAAGTTAGGAGAACATCAGTTTGATTTTAGGAATAATGTAGGGGCAAAAGGAGCAATATTCACTTAAGAGTCTAATGTAGAAGACAGGATAATAAAAACAGGTCTACGTTCATTGCATTTGTAGATTTAGAAAACGCCTTTGATAATGTGAATTGGAACACATTACTAAGGATTTTCAAGATGACAGGAACAAAATATCGAGAAAGAAGAATTATTCATAAACTCTACAGAAAGCAGTCAGCTGTAATTAGAATTGAAGGTCAATAAAAAAAATCAAAAAGGAGTAAGACAAGGATGCAGTCTGTCACCCTTGCTGTTTAACTTACATATAGAAGATGCGATGAATGAAGTTAAAACGGAATATGGAAAAGGAATCATATTGCTTTGCCTATGATACCTTACTTTTAGGGGAGTAAGAAGAATACTTGGAGTCCATAATAAATGGCATGAACTTGGTCCTGGAGAAAGAGTTCAACGTGAGTATTAATAGAGGGAAAACCAAGGTAATGGAATGTAGTATGGGAAACAGTGTAATAATGAAAGGTGTTATATTGGATGGGGATATTTTGATGGAAGTTAAGGAATTGTGCTACTTGGGCGGCGTAATAACTATGGATGGTAGAAATATGTATGTGTATGTATTTCCAAACTGCAAAGGAGACAAAGTGTAAGATAAGACAGAAGAAAAAGAGAAATTTACTTACGGCTTATATATTTGGAAATCATTACTAAATATAATCGTATGGAATGTGGTGGTAAATGGGAGGGAAACGCGGTCGATATTAGTTGCAGAAAAGAAAAGAATAGAAGCATTTGAAATCGGCACTCACGATACACGTCTCAAATCTTTTAAATGACAAACTCAAACGTTTGCCTTTCATCCCTTTCACTCGTTTTGACCCCCCCCCCCTTTCCATAGAAGGGTGCGGAAAATCAGATGGGTGGATGGAGTAACTAACCAGGACGTTCTAAGCAGAATAAGAGGGGAGAACAATGAGGAGGAATTTGACCAGAAGAAGGGATAAATTAATAGGCCACGTTTTGAGACACCAAGGTCACTTAAATTAGCATTAGTAGGAAGTTTGCGGGGTAACATCGGAAGTGGGAGGCGGAGGATGGAATACGCTAAGAAGAATGGGGAGGATGTGGGATGTGGTAGTAAAGGCTTTCGGAGAATAGGTTAGCATGGAGGGTTGCATCAATACAACACACACTCTTTTTATTCCAATTTCTTTCCGAAACTCTTCCTCTTGCTGTGAAATATTTAGTTGAACCCCGATACTCAACCAAGAACATATCCACATTGTGAACTTCAATAGGACCTTCTTTCTAAAATGTTATTCATTAATAATAAATATTTATTCGAGGGAACTTAACTGCAGACAGGAGTAGCTATTAATTCGCTAATTATATATGCATATATATATATATATATATATATATATATATAAACTCTACTGCACACACTACGCGTAATAAGAATAAAACATTTATATAATATTTTTACAAAGGCTTTTTACTTATGAATTATAATCTCGTCAACTGTCCTTATCTTATTTGTAGTATTACACAACGACCTTGAACTTCATCCAGTTTTTCTGTAAGCGTCTTCATGAATATTATTTTACTGTGAATGTTTTTAAAATCTTGGTATAATTTGAGTACGTATAAAATTGATAAATGAATTCCACTACTCAATGTTCTCTAGCAGACATGTGTTAAAACTTTACTTCCCTTTCAAAAGCCTTTCATTCGGCATTTTACTTGTCCGGTAAGTACTCGTACTTTGGACGTTGATGCCGCAGTTGATCAGTCGTGATCTGTCGATTTTAAGCTGCTTGTGATTTGCCTAGGGACACCTGAAAATGAGTTCAGCCGAATTACAACTTGAATGTATGGTACAATTTGAGCTTGTGTTTCATTTAACTCGGGGAAGATTAAGGTATCTGTTGACGAATGACGACCGCCTGCCTCCGTGGCTAATTATTGGCCGGCCTTGTGAAATTAATGAGGAGGATATCTGTGTGAGGAGCTCAACTGCCAGTCTATCGCCGGTGTCAGAGGTCGGCGGGCCTTAGTCATGACTGCTGCTCCCACAGGCTTCCTCGTCGCCAACCAAACTACACATTACGAAACACTTCGCCATGACAAATTACAACTTCAACGAGTCTCTCTGTGAAATTGGGGCTTGCAAAATCATTACACTCGTCTGCTCTTGACTCTTGGAAGCATTATACACCTTATTTGGCGTATTCTCTAGACAGCAAACGCACAAATTAATATTTTTTCTACTACTTAAAGCACTCTGACTGCCAAAGACTAAATAACTGTGAAATAAATAAGATTATTTTGAATTTGGATTTTTATTACTTAAATTTAATTATAATATTTCGTAGTTAAACAAAAAACATTTTAAAATTTTATCTAATTGGAATGAATAACAAAAAACTACAATATTTCATACAGCCTACAATTACACCTGCTTTTGTGAACTACTTATGTTTATGATAATTGTGCGCTCAACATTCCTGGTCATAATTATAATGTAATGCTGCTCCCAATAAGTCCCATTCAGTTGAATTGTCCGCTTTTTGCTACTATTCTCAATACTTCAAACACTATATCCGCTCCTCTTCCTAAAACTTGCCATCTAACTTTAGAATGTTTCCTACTCTTTAACCTTCAGTCTTCATCTCCCCGCCTCTTTCATCCTACTTTTGTCAACTTTATACCTACTAACTGTTGGATTCGCTTCTTCGGCATCATTATTCAAAATTCATTACAACTAATACTTGGCCAAACTTTCATTTTAATATTTTCCTTAGGTACCTCATTCGCGAATTTCAACCCTGACAAACATTGTGATGTTTAAACATTCGTATCGTTATAAATACGTACTAAGCTTCCACAACAGTTAAACATGTATTTCGTTTAATCTTATCGATTCGACCAAATCTGGAATATACTGTCATCCTATCTGACAGGTCCTGATTTCCAAAGACAACATAAGTAGCTATTAATTCCCAAATTCTTATAACTTAAATGTTTACAACTCGTACTTAATAATCCAGCAATTTTCTGTCACAACTTTGATTTCAGATCGGAATATTTTGTTTTACTGACGTTTCTGGCAATTGTTCTGCATCCGTCACTTGTCGGTGATTTTTCCCAGGGCCAAATCGATACTGCGCAAATTTCACAAACATGAAGGATTTATTCTGCTTATGATACTAAAACAGGTCAAGTATGATTAACTGTCCAGTGAATGAACATTACTCATATAAACTGCCATTTTGAGAAATTTTTATGTTCCTTGAGGGAAAAAATAGTTTCATTGGCCTCCTACTGGTGGAATCCAATTATTGGATGAAGCCATTGTTTATTCAACAATTATTGGATTAAGCCATTGTTTATTCAACAGTTTGTTGTCAGCCAGAGCCATATCTCAGTCTAAAGATAAGTGCCATTTTATTGCATCTATAATCCTAATTTTAGATATATTTTATTAAATTGATTGTACAGTTATTACATATTTGGTCAGTAAAGTACTTTTAGTTTTTTAGGTTTGCTGTTCATTCACGAGGTTCTGTTCATTCACTGAGTATTTCGTATATTTTCTACTTAAATGTCCGTTTAAATAAATTTATTTTGACCAGAGGGGTGGCGGTGAAGAGGCGATAATTACAGAGATTGGTGTCGAATTCTGGGTTATGGAAGACACTGACTTTTATTCTGACATGCAACATGTCCTAAGGGTTCCTGTGAAAGGGGGCTCAGATTAAAGGAGCGCGCAATATACGAGCAATTTTTAACGAACTTTGTACACATTTTATGTAGGTTGGGGTTTGTTGGAAAAAATTTACGGGGAATTTAAAAGATAAATGAGGGATTTATTTTAAAAACTAAGAAAATATTTCCAAAATTCGGAGGTACGGCAATCACAATCGTTTATTATTCCACTGTTTCCCATACTATAACCCATCAACTTGGTTTTCCCTCTATTAATCCTCATATTGAACTCTTTCTCCAGGACCACGTTCATGCCATTTATTATGGTTTCCAAGTCTTCTTCTAACTCCCCTAAAATTAAGATATCATCGGCAAAGCGTAGGGGTTTTATTTATTCTCCTTGCAATATGATTCCTTTAACGTTTTAACTTCCATCATCGCCTGTTCTATATATTAAGTTAAAACAGCATGGGCGACAGGCTGCATCCTTGTCTTACTCCTTTATTGATTTTCTTTTCTTGATCTTCAATTAATTATAGCTGACTGCCTTATGTAGAGGTTATGGATAACTCTTCTTTCTCAATATTTTACTCCTACGCTCTTCAAAATCCATTTCACATTATCAAAGGCTTTTTCTAAATCTATAAATGCCATAAATGTAGGCATGTTTTTTCTTATCATGTCTTCTAAAATTAGCCACCAAGTCAATATTGTTTCTCTTGTCCCTACATTCTTCTAAAATCAAACTGTTCATTTCCTAACTCGCATTCTATTTGTCGTTCCATCCTCATATATACTATTTACCCTAATATTAGGCATGCATGAGATACTAAACTAAATGCCCTGTGCAGTTCGCATCTATTACCCCCAGTCCTCATAGGTAAAATTATGTTTTTACTAAAATCTTCTGGTATTCTTCCTGTTTCGCAGATTTCACAAACTATCCACATTCATGATATTGCTTCTTCGCCCAATGATATTATCAACTCCGCAGGAATGTTATCTATTCCTGGCGCTTTACAATTACTGAGATCTTATTATGAGTTATATTTGACTATTTGAGATTCCTCTGTCGTTGAGGATGAAATCCTGTAAAACCTTTGTGTTCCCCTGAACTATAGTATGCTAATGTCATAGCAATTATGAGACCAACCCCATGAAGCCAAATGCAAGCAATAGTCACATACGAAAACATAATGTGAAAAAATTGAAATTCTTAAAATAATAATAAAAGAAATATCGTCACTTTTCCCTAAGTTTGTAAAGAGAATAATAAACATTTAAATTTTAAATGTATACAGATATACTGTAGATATTAATTACCTAAAATATAAAATTATCTAATTCTCGGGAGAAAGCAAATTTTTATAAATGAGTCAAAAAAATATTTTACTGTTGCCTTTTGATTTACGGCTCTGTAGGTGAACAGCAACGAAGTAATCTATTTGCCGTAGACTTAAAGATTCCTAAAATACCAACGGTGAAACGTAAATTAGTGTGGTGACGAGGCAGAAACCGCAATGCAGCACGTCGTATAGGGATCGTTAGTTGACGTTACCAGTTAATTAGGAGTGTTCCATTACTAACAGGAAACGCGGAAATTTGTGCTCTAATGCAATTGGATCGTAAAAAAGTAAATAATCGCAAATTTCAGGAGCGGGGAACAACATGTTGGTCGCGGTCAATCAGCTTTGAGATACTAAATGTGAACATAGATTTGTTCCTGTTCTTGTTACAGATTCCCTTCCCACGTTTTAAGTTGAGTGTCTCTAAGACAGATTCCATTCAGGTATTTTGTCTCCTGACCACTTGTAAAGCTATAGAGGTTCCATGAAATACTTCCTAATTTGGTTTTGCCAATTTTCCACAGATGGCTAAGACTAATGCAAAGGTACGTAATTTCAATTTGTGAAATAATGGATGGGAGCCTTTTAAATGACAAATATACTGATTTTTATGTTAATAAACAGTACAACGTGAGGAGGATTAATAGAAAGGGAAAACCAAGGTGATGGAGTGTACTATGGAAAACGGTGGAATAACAATGGTTGTTAGATTGAGAAGGGATATTTTGAAGGAAAGTAAGGAATTCTGCTACTTGGGATGGTAGAAGTAAAGTAGACGTAAAGAGTAGGATATCACAGGCAAGGAAGGCTTTCGCAAAAAAGAGAAATTTAGTTACGGGTAATATAAGCGTGAATATTAGGAAATCATTGTTAAAAATGTTCATATGGAGTATGGCGTTATATGGGTGTGAAACATGAATGGTAGTACTTGCAGAAAGGAAAAGAATAGAAACCTTTGAAATGTGGTGCTATAGGAGAATGCTGAAAATCAGATGGGTGGATAGTATCACTAATGAGGAAGTTCTAAGCAGAATAGGGAAAGATCGAACAATATGGAGGACATTGACCAAGAGAACGGATAGATTAATAGGCCACGTTTTGAGTCATGAGGGTTTTGTAAAATTATCATTAAAGGGAAGTGTGTGGAGTAAGAACAGATGAGTGAAGCCATGGATGGAATACGCTGAGCCTATTAGGGTGGGTTGTGATAGTTATGCGTAAATGAAAAGGCTTGCGCAGGAAACGTTAGCATTGAGGGTTTCATCAGACCAGTGTTAGGACTGAATATCACAACATAAAACATATATTTAATTAATCCGACTCACTATTATAAATAATATACAGTTGATTTGTTTCGGCCCCAGCAGCAACATGAAATTTTATGATATTTTAATTAATGATCTGTGGAGGTCCCTAAAGTTGGATCAAAATGTATTCACATTAAACTCTTTTATTTCAGCATTTATTTATTGGAGTAGCAACAAGAAATTTTATGACATTTTAATTTATGAACTGAGGTGGTCCCGTATTAAAATTAAATAATTTCTGACTTTCTTTGTGTACTATTTAAAATATGTCCCTTTTTACTAGAACCTGGTATTTTTCATATAAAATCTCTACGACCAACGTTCCATACATTGATGTGCTGTTTCATTTTCTCGGAGAGTGGAAGGTCTGAGTCGTTGCTAATAAGGATGATGGTTAGTGCCGTAGTATTGTCTTAACTGTGGCCTATTGTGAAGGAGAGAGGCTATTGTTGTCGGAACTATTTGAAACTGTAGTATAGGCTTAGAGAACAATTAAAATAGTTCTTGTGTCTTTAAAATTATCTCAAGTTATGAGCCAATAAACTGTTAGGGTTCGAGGAATATATAAACATAGTTAACATACACAACCATCTCTTAAAGTCTACTTACGAAAAGCTTTAGATTATCTACACTTCTTTCATGTAAAATTAGTATATTCATAACTCAATATATATATATTCAATTCATTTTGCATTTCATTTTAAAAAGTGTTGCAAGATAAAACTATGTCTTCTTTCTATACATGAATTGCTATTCGCTAATAAAATAATCTCAATTTTACAAAAATTTATTTATTTAAGAACTGAAGATATCTCGAAAGTTGGGGTTCGAAACGTTTTAAAATGAAATTCTCCTATTTCTGACATTTGGCCATTCTATGAATTTTATTTATAACCTCAAATTTAATGCTGAATATAATTATTTGAATTTGTATCAATGAATGCAATTTTGAATTAAATTTTCTTAAAATAACACATTCAGAAAATGGCGATGTGAAACAAGTATATACATTGTAAAGGATGCAAAAAATGAAGCATTTAAAACCTTTATTAAATGTTATGTTTCTGCCACAACATCGTCCCGGATGTTTATAAGATTGGAATTAATGAACTGAAGAAGTTCCGAGAGCTGGGGACGAAACGTATTAATTCAAATTAAATTGTTCTGTTTATAACCTTTGGCTATTTTTTGTATTTTATTTATAATATTAAAAAATATTTTAAAAGTTTGATTTCATTTTGAATTACGGACGCTGTTGCGACAACAACACGAAATTTTTATAAGATTGTAATTAATGAGCTGAGAAGGTCCCCAAAAGCTGGCGACGAAATGCAGTAATTTAAATTTAATTTTTCCATTTCTGAATTTAAGGCAAGTTCTATTATTTTAATTACACGACGTTTCGTCCATAATTTTGGGACTCCAGGCACAAACAACCCAAATTCATTACATTCTAAAATTAACTAATCACCAAAAAAAATATTTAGTCAATTATAAATTAAAATTTGAGATTATTTCGTCAAAACTGAAGAAGGTATAAATTAACGAAATACTGTCAATTTTTAAACAATAATTGGTTGTAAATTTGTCTGCTTTTAACTTCAGAAGCAATTTGATTACGTTCGACTGTACCTGAATAACTCCCAAATTGTGGACGAAACGTAGTATTTAAATAATAATATCCTGACTGTGAATTGGTCGTTAATTTAAATCTACATAATACGAAAATAAATGACGAAGTCTATTGAATTCTCGGTATTCCGGAGAAACATTTTTCAGAAACGACTTTTTTTTCCAACTTAAACACACTTGTATTTTTAGATGAATGATGACTGCTTTATGAATCAACAAACAGACTGGTGCATTTAAAGATTCTGTGACTTTAAACAGTGTATTTTACTTCGCCATATAATAGTGTCAGTCTTACGAAAAAATAATGAAACGTTATTTTTCGTTGGGTTTTGAAGTTCGTCGCCTTGTTTGTGCGGTGTGTCTATTTTGCGGGTATTGCGGTTTTGAATCACCTGACGACGACCAAAAGGATTGCAGAAACGGTGCGTAATATTTATTTATCTCTGAAATTTGGCTACTTCTTATTATAATTGGAAACATATACCTTACGGTTCTGATGTACTAATCGTTAACAACTAATGAGCATTTATGTGAGAGCAAAAATGGATGTATCGGATATCTTCATTATTTTTAAGTTAATTGAGAAACACCCATTAACTTACAAAACAAATAAAGGTTTCAAGTGGTACGCGGAAAATGAAAAAAATCGAAGTTTATGGGGCCGACAGGTTCGCGTTAAATTATTGTTAGGACTATCGTTTCGTAAGCCGAACTTTTCGACTCGTTCGAAACTGCATGGTTAAAACGCTGCGAATGTTACGCTAATTGACATCCTAGATGCTGGTTTCTTTTCTTATTAAAATTCTCTTGTATCCAATTAAGCTATTTCGGAGGTTCTTAGGATTATTCATCAACACGTTTTACCGTTTTATATTGAAACCAAATAAGTTGCAGCGACAGCGTGTTGTATGTATCCGAAAAGAAAAGTAAATGGATGTACGAAAATGTACTGTTGTAAGGAATCGTGATTTCTATACGGATTTACCAGGGAAAAAAATCAGACCGAGTATGAGTTAATTTATCTAATTAACATGTATTGAGGATTGAAGTGAATAATCTGAGTCACGTCGAGGTGGTGAAATGGGAAGACGTAGATCATTGCTTTAAATATATATAAATAAGCCCTAGATTCTGATTTTGCGCTTTATTGTAATTGTAACTGTGTACAAAACATGATCTGTTAAAGAAATGTGCTGCTTAAGTTCCGTGAAATATATGAAATATGAATATGAGTATTATACGGTTTGGAGTTATTGTAAGAAAACTTTCTTGAATTTGCAATGACGGAAAACCTTGGTTTTCATATCAGTCACAAATAAAAGCTAAAAATATCTTTTAATTTTGATATCAAGTACATTAACACGGAAAATTTTTAAATTTATATATTAAACAATTTTTTTTTCATGTTGACAAAATAAAGTTAAGCACTGTAGATTCAAGATTAAAAACAAATTAGGCCTAGAGGGGAATATTAATCTCAAATGTATACGTCACGACCTGGCCACTCCCTACCCCGAACAAACCACGCCCATTAACGGTAACGTCCCAGATATTAATGGCCCTCAATTGCAGCAAATATTTAATCATGTTAATCATGACATGCAGTTATTGAACAATTTGTAATTTAGTATTTTAAAAATTTTATCATTTAAATGTAATTTTGTTTAAAAAAATTTCTTCATTCTGTAGAGCTTACGAAAAAATTTAAAGATTATATTCGAAATTTAGCAAATTATTTTCCTTTATTCCACTTACAGTTTTCAAGTTCATTTAACTTTATTATTAAAATATTTGAAATGTAGTAAAATATTTATCTTTATTCTATACAGCTTTTAAACATTCCAAATGCTATTTTGACATTAATCTTCAACGTTTTGTTATTCAAATATTTGTAATTATATTTACGGAAAAAATAGCTTAGATATTTGTAAAGGGATCTTATAAAGTAATTTGAGAACACGTGAATGTTATTCGATTGTTTGTATTTGTGTTGCATAGTTGTAGGTTTTTACAATTTCGTTCGCCTTTTTGAGGAATTATCGGAACTCGATGATACTTATGGGGTGCAAGGGCGAAGTCAATAGGAGAGTAATGTCAAATTTAAATACTAATGACAAATTTCTTACTTTTGTGTTCCACGAGGGGGGCTATTTCAAAAAGGAGTTCAATGATGATGATAATTTTCTCCTTGTTTTTATCAGTCACACAATAAAAACTATTTCATTTTTGATTTCCAAATTTTATTCGGAGCTTTCGGCAATTGCCATAATCATCTATAAAATACAAAATTTGAAACATTACAATTTTTTATTTTTTTAAAATATAAAATACATAAATAATTAGTAAAAAAATTCCTTGAAGAAATTATCTCAAGGAGTTCAATTGTGATGCATAAATGTTTCATTGTTTCACTTTTTAATGTATGTGTGCATTCTCAAATCAAATATTTACACGTGTGTATAACTACGACCAGGACGTCACTAGTTGTGCACCAATCACGTGTGAGGGGCGGGGCTTCATGTGGGTACTAAAACTCCACGAGTTTCACAAATTATTAAACTTACTTATTGTAATGAACAATATTCATATAAATTTTGTTTTTATAATATTTCAATTAATTTATCTTTTTAATTTAGATGACTATAGCATATGCCGAAAGCTTCTCCACAAATTTTTGATAAAATTTATCATTATAACTAAAACATAATTGTTTCTTTTATTAAATTTTGTGACTGATTTCAAACCATGGGTTTTTCATCATTGTACTTCAATATTAAAATCATTCAATTAATACACAAAAAACTCCTGTAAGATAGCTTTCTGCAATTTTTCACGCTGAGAGTATTAAATTATATGCGACTGAAACTCACAAATGCAAAAAAGTCCCTGTAAAGTAATAAAAATTACAGTGATGGACTCTTAATTTTGTAAAAAAAAATTCAAGTCAACTTCAAATCCAGAAAATACGTGTCCTCGCAACACTATTAGTAACTTGAAACTAAAAACAAGCGATTTTCCAGTTCACTGTGAACATGAAACGAATATAACACGATAATAATTTTAAATTGATGAAGACCTTCATTTAATTGCAGTGATAAATACAGCAAACAATTTGTACAAGTAATTAAGATTCCATATTTTGAACATTGAGATTACTGACAAGTGTCACCGAATAATTAAAACAAAAATTATACGTATCATAATTATAGTAAAAATAAATTTGTGTTTCACGTGAAGGCTGGATACTGTTAATTTACAAACCTTAGGGTAACGCTCATCCGAAAAATTCTAATCGTACTGCATCTAAATATTGTGACTACAAAATTAAATACGGCTGTGGGCGTATATGGGCACGAAACTTCTTGGAAGTATAACCTTGACGTTATAACGTTCCGATACCTTGAGCTGATATATATTTTAATATTAACTTGTCCGTGGTACATACTCGTCACTACACCTGACTATTTGTTCATTTTCTTTGTCAAACTGTCTATACAAAGTGCTCAGATCACTCATAAATTCTAGCAAATTATCACCAAAGAATACCGAGCCTTAGACAGTAAAAATGCAATTCGCCTGAGAATGTGTTATATTGCTAAGGAAATGATTGAAGTCTGAAATTCTTTTATTCATATCTCGGATAACCCTTGTAGCCATAGTGACTGTGTGTGAATATCGAACACGGAGGAAAATTAGAAAATATAATCGTATAACATTTTCCTCCTGTCAAAGAGATGAGAGGTAAAGATAGTAATAAAGTTAAATTCTGAGAAATTATTCATAATGTAAACTTTCGTCGCGTTACATACCATTATCTCACATGAAGAATTTCACACGCCTCTGTGAGAAGCAAAAATAATCTCTACGAACTGAAAAATAATTAAAAATTCTAGGAATTCGAATTGCAGAACTTAACAACGATTCACGTTCAAAACAAGCGGAACATTTGTTCGGAGAAAATCATATTGGTCTTCATCCTCAACAAACAAATCCATTTCAAAATATATGTACCATATTATAGGGAGATAACTTCAACACCTAATGTTGGAAAATATTCTGCTAAAAGTCGTCCTTTGGACCAATTTCTCAACTGAATTGACGACACTATCTTCATAAAGAGAAAGTACGAGCGTCAGTCAAATATAAACGGGAATTTTTAAAATAATTTATCTGAAAACAGTATAATTTCAAAAGAATGTATATTTTTCTACATAGTTTCCTTGTACTGAAACATTTTCCCCAGAGTTTTGGAAGTATCCTGATTCCGTCGTCATAAAAAGCTGAAGGTTGAGTATTTAACCAATTGAGCACAAAGAGTTCAACCTCTTCATCGCTGTTGAACCTTTGACCTTTCTTCAACGGTCCAATCACAAGGGGACAAATCTGGCCTGTATGGTGGGTGTTCTATGTGATCCCAGTGAATTTCCTCAAATTTTGACTGAATTATGCGTGCCTTTCATTGTGACGAAGGAGGATGGCGCTTTTGGTCGATTGTCCAGTAGTTGATAGTAATATTCGGAGTCCACTGTTTGGTGTCCGTGGATGAACTCGACCACAAGAATGCCTTTGAAATCCCAAAACACGGTGGCAACAACTTTCCCTGCAGACAATAGTGTTTTGGCCTTTATTGGTGCAGCCTCATGTCTTAGTCGCCACTCTTTGCTCGCCTTTTTCGATTGATACATATAGTGATGAAGCCATGCCTCATCACATTCTCCTTCGTCATCATAACGAGCCTGTTACAAATCTCCAAACAGACGTTTTTCTGATCAGGAGAAAAAAGTTGCATCGCTGAGATCTTTATGAAGCCAAGTTCCTTTATGATGATCGAATGTTTCCTCCCGTGACTTAGACCAACTGAAGAAGCAATTTCGTCAACGGTGAGGCTCCGGTCTTCCACCCTTACTGCACGGATGTTGGTTTCTGTGATGGAAGCTCGAGAACAACGCTCGTGACTGATTTTCCACCATTTCTCGGCCTTCAAAAAGACTGTTGTGAAACTCGTACACGCGGTTTTTGGAGTGTGTCTTCCCCGAATTGTGCCCGTAATCTGAAGATCTCACTCCTTCTGTCGTCAGTAACTTTATGTGCAACGGAAATTTGAACCTCTTGGTCTCTCATTGCTCTAGTATCGACTGAATGAGACTAACTTTGGCAGTGTAGTGGAGTGGAGAGATCCCTCGGACACTCCTACTAGGCTTAATAAAAAAAATTCCGTTTACGTTTGACTGGCCCTCGTAGTTTTATAACTCTCTAGTTTTAAGGTTCTCACATGTCGAGGTTACTTCATCATTTCAGGGATGTGTAAGTACTGAGGTCGAAGACCTTGGGTTTACGGTAAGTTTTCCTATTGTAACAGTTGGCCAGCTGCCTCCTAAACTTATCGAGGCACAGACAGGGGAATGCTGCGACCACACAGCAAACTCCTCTGCTGTCATTCGAAAGGCGTGAGACAAGTACCCAGTAGCCCGACCTACCTGAAGCAGATTTTCTAGGGTTTGTCCTCCATCTCATTCAGGCGAATACCAGATAACCCGGGGACCCTATTCAATCGTTGACTCCCTTCCTTATATAGATACATATATATATGCACATTTTATATTTGTATTTTTGTTATATGTATTTTCTTTAATATAAGTGTTTTATATGTCTTGTTCTTGTATATATACAGGATGTCTTGTTTGTTGTTTATTAATGCATTCTACATTTGTTACATTTATGTTTTATGTTCAAGAAACCAATAAAAAAATCAAATCCTCTCTCTTCTTATCCCCCCTCCTTTTCAAATTCCAAATTCCCTTCATACGCTTATAAAGAGGAGTTGCCAGTTCATGTATCCTGCTATCCCTCAAAACAGTGTTAACGTTACAGGGCAATGAAAATTTAGTGAAATTGTAATATTGCCTACTATGTCAACATTAAAAGCACTTTGTGCCTGCACTGTGAAGTAAGTTCGGAAATTGTACAAAATGTGTAATTAGTTTTCATACATAATGTTACATGTTGGGCATATGTTTATAGCCCTATGATGGTAATAGAATTTACAGAAATGCTGGCGTAAAAATAATGTCTTCTCATTGACCTCAAAACTAATTATAATTACCACGCAATGATATTAGGTCGTAATAATTAACACCACTCCAAGACTATCGCTGGTAAACGTTTGTAAGAAGCAATAATGATGTTCAAGTAGCGTACTGTACTGCTGTGATAATGATAAATTAAATGCATCCCAAATGTGCGAGACTAATTACTTTCCAAGCAACGAATTATATTTGTAATATTTTTATAACCGGGTAAGATTACTTCAGGTACGTTCAAGTGATTGAGAAATTAAAAATAAATTTATTTGTTTAGATATCTGTATCTTAATTGTTCTGAGTATTCTAGCACGTTACATTTTATACTCATTGATGTTGAAGTTTGTAAAGTAGAACTCGAAGTCATCCAGTTCGTCGTTGAAGATGCTTTCTGTTCAATAAAAAACTATTGCAGGACCTAGCGCGTAAATTCAAGCTGCGATGAACACCTGTTCAAAGCAATCCATTGGCATCCCTTTTTTTATAGCATGTAATTGTCTTGATTGTATGCACACGGATCCGACAGAGATAGTGCGCGCGATGTCAGAGATAACAATGTCGCGCGTCGTAAGCACCGCGGCTAGTTGTGACAATTTTTGTTAGCGCGAAGATCGTGGTTCCTCCGAAATAAATCGAGTTCGATTTTATGTGGCAACATAGCATCCTCCATAGCTTTAGGGGGCGGAGAGGGGGGATGGCGCGCAAAGGCTCGCCGGCTAACATAAACAAAAAGTGCTCGGTGTTGCCACATCGTCGCTACTGCCGAATCGGCTACTGCATTTTCGTTTCTGGCGGGCAGAAGGCGGCGTTGAGCGAGAGAGACGGAGCTACACACACATCTAGCCAGACTCAGGAATGCGCCACCCACCCCACATGTGCGCCTCCGTCAAGGTGATCCTTATAGGCTACAATCAGCCACACTCGTCACCATCAAAATCTCCATATCTCATTCCCGCTGCGATTCAAATTTCGTCAACCTTTAAACACGCAGGGGGTTGACACTATAAATCTAATAATTAAGAATCTTAGTTGAATTAAGTACTGTAGAAGGATGGCCCTAGACTGCATCATTATCGTTGGAAAGCTTTGGGGCGCAAGTTTTGAAAAGACGACCAGCTTAACCGATCCGATCTGAATTGAATCCCCATCGGTCACATTTTTAATAACCAATTCGGGGAAGAATACAACTTGGCATAAATTTGATCGATAAAGTCTATCAGATTCCATTAATGAATTTGTAATGCGTTGTCTACCAAAGAAACTCCGCAGATCTTGCAAATGGTTTAGAGTATTTCCAATATTTCATGAAAATTGGGCAGCAAGGCCGTTACACCATTTCTCAAGAGTTGACCAGAGTAACATCAGTTCAACACTTCCTGCAATTGGGAAAAGCAAGCATATGGATGCACACCAAACAAAACTTCACTGAATGTTGCCTTCTGTGCTTCATTCGTCTACTGGGGAAAGTTACATTTCGATATTTTTGCATATATCTAATATTTACACTGTGTGGCTCAAGATAAAAGTAGATAGTATTAAATTATTTTTTTCTCGAAGACTTCAAACAACAACAAAGTCTTAGGATTCAATACTTTAAAAAAATTGAGTTATATAAAATTAGCAGTTAATAAGAATTTTGGTTGAAACTGGAGTAATCTTGTAGACCTTAATATATACTCAGAGATATAGACTCTTAGATCGTTCAAAGTTTGCAGGAATTGATTGACACCCTCACCTCAATGTTCCTGAACCGTTCGTGATGAAAACGGTGACTTCAGAGATGATGTAATTCGATGATTGTCATTACGATGGATCGTCGAGAAAACCAAGTTTACCTTTTAATGTGCAAACCGAGAAATAAGTAAATGAAACTGTGTCACTCGAAGATGAAATTGTTTAGTCGTTCTTCTTTCCCGTGATCTCATTCGGATAGTTTGGCCTCAATTTTATATTGTTTCTATAACTTTGCAATCTATTGATAATAGTTTTAAGGTCCCGCCCGTTTATCGTTAATTTATGATAGTAAAGATGTCTTAATTAGATCGCACATGAATATTGTTGACACTCGAATCAGTTTCAAATGAACAGCTACTCATTTTACCGCCTTGATGTCATCTGATTTGGAAGGTGTCATCGTTTGAGTTCACCATAATCTGCTAGTACTTCGTAAATCTTCGTCGGCTAACGGTAAAAGCAGTGATGACTCCAAAGATTAGTCGAGTGCTTAAATCGTTAGATGTATGAAAAGTTTACAATAAATGCATGTTTAAGAGGTTCAATTTCTGGCCGTCTTTGACCATTCCATGAGTTTGACTGCAGTTCCAAATGGCTGCTGTGGTGTTGGTTTCTGTGATGTGATGAGAGTTGACGCAAAGTGATATACTTTGTGGTGAAAAATTGTGCGTCTGAAAAGAGCGGGACCGTGTTATGTGTGATATTGATTTAGGGCGTGCTTGAGCCGTGTCTGCATGGCGGTTCCCATGGAGGCACGTGAGCAGAGCGCCGATGTGGCAACGCCGCGGCGGGGCTGACGAGAGCGAGTCTGCGGCGCCGAACATGAGGTCGGGCGGCTGTCTCCCTGCGACTCGGGAGCTGCTAGTTGCAAAAACCTCATCTCCCGTGTGCTCTCAACTCAAAATTTTCTGTGTCCGTCGTGTACTTGTCGAGGCTTTATAGATGGCGCTTGCGTCTACTGGAGCGGCACCGTACGTCAGTCTGTATTATTCGATCGTGCAGCGCGCAGCTTCCCGGTATTTTAAGGAATATTATAGGTCTGGTGAGTTATTTCTGTTTGTGTGGAGAAGATTCCTTTGGGTGTCTGCTCTTCTCGTCTGCTCAGGAGAGGGGGGGTCCGTAGCATGATAACACGTTATAAAACGCACTCCGGATCGCTATGAAATACGCTTTATTTCTTTTCAAGTGCATTGTTATGACAAGTACTGTATGTGAAGTACAACTTTTAATTTTGCTACGTAATTTTTGCTTGTTGTTTACCTATGTTCACATTATTTGCCTGTCATGCTTTTTATCTGTTTTAAGTACGATTTGTCATCACGTTCCCTGTATTTTTTCCGAAACTAGTGTTAATTTTTTTGTGTTTGACGAACTGTAATGCGAGCGACTGAACGTAAAACTGTATCGATTAAGATAACGTACTCGTTGACGTTTTCAAACCTGCCATCGTTTGTGCCGGAATATTGTCCGGCTCAGACCGACGACTTGGTTAACAGTTTGTTGATTTTTAAAGATGTGAATAGGTTATGGTTTACGGAAATGTTTAACGTTCAGTGTTGCTACTATGTGAACTGTCAGTTTATTTGATAGCGGTGTGTTCGATTACTGAGAAATGTGCTTCTTCTTCTACAGGCTAACTATATCGGCTCTCTAAATGGGTGAAACGTCGACTGTGTCGTTATTTGCGCATTGAGACTTTTGTCCGGTGATGAGGAGTGGAAATGGCAATAAATTTCTCAGCATCGTTTGCGGCGTGCATAGCTGCTGGTCTGAAGGTTCCCAGGCAATTTATGTACTGCATTGCCCAGGGTAAGAAATGCTAATAATTTGGGAGTTCATTTATTTTGTCCAGAGGAAAATTGCAGTTGTACTGTAGTTTTATGTTGTATTAGAATTAATTTAAAGTTTTGCTTTGTTATGAAATTTGTTTATTTATATAAAAAATTTTCCATTTCAATTTATGTTGGTTGACGTTTCTGGGATATTTAATTCAGTTCACAAAATATATATGTAAAGCTGGCACTTGTTCAATCAATCGTGTACTCTCAAGTTTCATCTGTACTTAGCAGTCGTGTAATGTAAAAATTTTAGGAATTTCTATTTTGCCATTAATTTTTTTTTTGTGATGACAAATTTAAAATAATTTATAATTTCTAGAAAAAAGAGATAATACTGAATAATTTGTAATTTTTCTATGTCCAAAATGATAACATTTCATCTTTATAGATTTTTTCATAGAGCTAACAAGTCAGTCGGCTTCTAGTGTGCTTTTCGTAAAATGCTGTCTGAATGTTGTTTTTGTTATTTACTGTTATTTGAAGGAATGCTTTTGTTAATTTTAATTTGTTTCTTTATGGCTATTGTTAAAATTAAATTTATGTAGTTCAAAAATCATAGGCTGACTTTTGCCAATCAAGTTAAGCAATTGTAGCCAAATATAATTTAGGTTAATAGGTATACTGATTTTTCTGTTTATTCATGAACTGTAGTTTTTTTTATGCACTTCACAATAAACTGCTAACTAGTCATTCACATAGCATTCCGAAAATATAAAATTGTACATTATTTAGGAATGTCACTTTGTCCTTATTGAGCAGATCGTCTTTGGCATATATTAGTATTCAAACTGTGTTCATAATAATTGCTGGATTTACTTACATATTGGTGTTATGATAATGCATGTATTGTAAATAATTTAAGGTATTTATAATTTTCTTATATTGCCATTTTCAATACATATCCTTTCCCCAAATCATTCAATCTAATGTTGTTTCTTAGCTATAATTAATAAATCATATAAGTTGCTTTTGCTAAATTATGTGAAACATTTATTAGGCAATAAATGAAAGCTTCAGACTCTAACAAAAACTTACCCTTTTGCATGTAAACTGTAAACACACAGTATAAAAGAAGCGTTTTAGAAATACCATGATTCTTTCGTATTGCTGATATTGCTTTGCATGTTTTCATGCCTGAGGTTCACATAATCTCTATTGTATAATAGTGTCCATGTATATTATAAAAGTTAAGAATTGCATCCCATTTTTAAAATTTTTTCTTGTGATGTAATCTTACTCTGCCCACTCATTTCTTTCGTATTTACCACAAATTAGCATGTCTAATTTTTTTACTTTGGCTCTTAATTACTGTATATTAAAGGTGTTATTGATAAAATGGTTATTTCTGTGTAAATACCTTCAATACATCATTTAAATCAGCATTAAACGTAAAGAAAAATGTATTTCTGCAACTGGAAGTTAGCTTTCAGAACTAAAATATTGTTATTGTATGTAGATTAGTGTTAAATGAGTTCCTAGTCCAGATCACCAAATTAATGTAGTTGGAATACAAAACCAATTTGATCATTAGTTATTTCTTATGTAGTATTATATTGTAAATGTGATCTGTGTATTAAAAGATGAAATGGTTATATTTCTTTACTGGGTCATATACTAAGGATATGATTATAATTTCATTCTCATTAATTTAAATGAAAATATTTCATGAATTAAATGCTTACAACTAATCTGACTTGAACATAAAACATTTACAGAACATATTACTGTTTAACATCCTTCATAATGTGGGAGTTTTATTAATCGTTAATGCAGTAAGCAAAATTTGTGAATGTTACCAACTTTTCCTTGCTTAATGCCATTACCTTAAAGTAAGTTTCTGTAAATATACATTTCTTGAAATAGCCTCTCAGGGAATTGAGTTAAAAAGTTTCTTCTAGTCAATAATAATAATCTTTGATAATAAATCATGAGGTGATGTCTCAATCCCCCTCTTCTTATTTCTTGAGTTAATAATAACAAACATTATTTATAATTGTGAAATTTTCTTTGAAATATATTGGTAAATTTCATTACAATGGTTTACTTTCATGTTACCTGTAATTTTCCTTTTGATTTTTCCAGGCTTTGTAACTACTGACATTGTATATTTACTTATTAAAAATAGTATTTAAAATAGTTAATGCTGCCATAAAATCTTAATTACAGAGGACTTAATTTCAATTAATTGGAACTAAGCCGTGTTTTTATTAATCAAGTATAATTATTTCTATATTTGTTACTAACTCGTAAGAAGTGAGCAGATTTTCAATCAGCCAGTTTTTTTTTAAGGTACAGTTATGTTTTTAAAATTCTGTATTTTCGGTTTCCGTATCCATGTCGCATGGCCACCAATGTATAATTTCAATAGTAAACTTTGTTGATTTATATGAATTATGAAGTAAAGCTTTTATTGCATGGAAATAATGTATGTGGACCATAACTTAGTATTGTGCTGTTATAACATATTTTTAAAACTTAATACTTGTGATTCCATAACCCAACATGAATTTTGAAATTCTTTCCATATAATTGATACAATGTGTTAAAACTATTAATTGTTACATATTAATGTGTTAATGAATTAAGTATGTGTTTTATTTCCAGACACTGGAGCACTATACAGTGTTCCGTACAAAGATGGCATAGATAGACAGCAAGGACAGCATGCCCAGTGGGGTGGACCAGGTTTGCTGCAAGATGGTGGTGGAGGATATCCTCAGCAGCAGAGCTCCTCTGCTTCTGGGAGCCCTCAACAACAGTGTGGAGATCCTGATAATGGACAAGCGCCACAGCCTCCTCCTCCTCCACCACCTCCTCAACAACAACAAGGGACCATGACATCTCCTGTTCCATCACCTTATCCACCTCCACCACCTGGTGCTCAAGAGCAACAACAGGCCCCACCACAACAACCAGCCTCAGTGGAAGAGGATCCTCAACATTCTCCTCCGCAGCCACAGCCCCCTCCACCGCCACCACCACCTCAGCAGCAGCCACCTCCTCAGCCGCCCCCACCTTCTCAGCAGCAGCATCAGGGAGAAGTGGAGCAAAGAGCTGTCTCTGCTCAGTGCTTTCCTTCAGAGATGCAGCAACAACAACAGCAAATTGCTTATGCGGCACAACATTACTTCAAGGACAACAGGCACACACCAGGCATGCCTCCTCACATGCTCACTCCTGGTGGGTTTACCGCTCTGCACTACCTCAAACAGCCTGGAGTTATGCTGACGTCTCTAGGACCTATGGGAACAGATGGGGGAGTGGGCTTGGGTGGTAGTGATGGAGGATTGCCATATCCAAATATGCAAGTTGAAATGCGTTCACTGCCAGACATTATTCAACAGCAGCAAGTTGTTGGGCAGGGTCAACATCCAACGACAGTGGGTGGTAAGATGGGGAAGGGGAGTGCAAATGGTGAATTACGACTGTTCAAGTGCCTCACATGTGGCAAGGACTTTAAGCAAAAATCTACGCTTCTGCAACATGAACGCATCCATACGGACAGCAGACCTTACGGTTGTCCGGAATGTGGCAAGCGGTTTAGACAGCAATCACACCTTACTCAGCATCTGCGCATCCATGCTAATGAGAAGCCTTATGCCTGTGCATACTGCGAGCGTTCGTTCCGACAACGTGCCATCCTCAACCAGCACCTGCGCATCCATTCGGGTGAGAAGCCTTACCGCTGCCCGCAGTGCGGGAAGCACTTCCGCCAGAAGGCCATCCTCAACCAGCACGTCCGCACACACCAAGGCGAGCGCCCCACTACTACTAGTCCTCCTTTCTCTCGTCGACGACTGCCCGTCGACCTCAGCAAGCGCGAGCCTAACAAAAATGATGATGATCTAAAGAGAGCAAAGTTGGCCGCGCTCTTTAGGCTCTGTAGTAGTCCGAGTCTCCTCCCTTTGCTGGGCGACTCGTTGAAGCTTCAACTGCCCGAGTAAATGTAATTAAAATATAAAAGTACTGTGCCATTTAAAGTTTTATGGCTTTCTTTTAATTTGAGTCCGGTGCATATATGGAGCCAAAATTCTCGTTTTTGACTACTTTCAAAATTACCCTCTGCCATTTTATTACTAAATTATCAAAATTTCATGCGAAATAATATCAGACACCTGTCTGAAGAAAAAGAGAGCGGCATAATTGAAAAGTATCTGTCCTATGTAGTAATTGCTTGCTCATCTTCCTTTCACCTTTTTATTTCAGTTCATAGACTATCTGTTAAATATATTCTTTATCTTTTGCTTTATCTCTTTTCAGATGTGAGCCCACATTTGGTTTTCAAAAATGGAATGACTCCTACGTTGTGGCCTCAAGATGTTCCTTATCCTCCTGATTCTGAGAAGGAGGATGCCGCGTCTACTTTTGGCAGTCCTGAGGATGGAAGTGTGCAACAGGTTGATCAGCCCCGAGGAAATGGTCAATGTTTTTCTCCTGATACCATTGGGAATATGCAACAATATCCTGCCTATTTCAAGGATGCAAAAGGAATGAACCATTCTGTGTTTGGAAATGGTAACCCAGGAGGTAATTTTGGCGCTCTTCAGTATTTGAAGCAAGGACAGGGAAAAATGGGGGGTTGTCTGCCTGATGTTATACAACATGGTAGAAGTGCTGGAATGCCCCTTTATGTTCGGTGTCCTATTTGCCAGAAAGAATTTAAACAGAAGTCTACATTGTTGCAGCATGGCTGTATTCACATTGAATCAAGGCCATATCCATGTCCTGAATGTGGAAAGCGGTTTAGGCAACAGTCTCATTTGACTCAACACTTGCGAATTCATACAAACGAAAAACCATATGGATGTGTATATTGTGGTCGTAATTTCCGCCAGCGTACAATTCTCAATCAACACCTTCGAATTCATACTGGAGAGAAGCCATATAAATGTGGTCAGTGCGGCAAGGACTTTAGACAAAAAGCTATTCTGGACCAGCACACACGTACTCATCAAGGTGATCGTCCATTTTGTTGTCCAATGCCAAATTGTAGGCGTCGCTTTGCCACTGAACCAGAAGTAAAAAAACACATTGATAACCATATGAACCCACATGCAGCAAAATCTAGGAGAGCCAACATAAATGGTGGTGGAATGCTGGAAAACAAGCACCATCCTGGTAGTATGGTGGGAGCTGATCGAGGCCCCCCAACTCTTCTGGCTCGGGGTCTCCCACCTACCGCTGTAGTGAAACCAGAATTATATTTCCCACAATGTTATGCTCCTACATTTAACCATCAACCACCACCACCAAACCCTCAATTTATCCCGAACAATAATAATCAGCAGAGCCCCATCACTTCAACGCCTGATTTTAAGACACCTCCTCCCCCAACTGCTTTGCCGGCCCAGTGACTAGCGGCCGCCCTTCTCTAGCCTGCGGATCCCGGCAGGCTGCCAAATTTTGGCAGCACTGTCGGCCCAATCAAGCATGAGCCTTGTTGGGAAATGTCCGCATGCAATGAGAATGGGCAACATTTTTATGATATTTCACACTCTGTGTGAATCTGAACACTATGGTGTGGATCTCGTGTCAGATAATTTTGTATGCAAAACATAGGACTTAAGTATTGTGTATCAAAATCGTACAAAGGAGAACTGATTTAACGAATATATTGTTCATGTGTGGTTGGTCTTAGACTGACTAATGGTATGTGATAGAAATAATTTGCCAAGATTTTAAATCATCACAATAAAAAAAGAATTTATAACAAATGAAATTGTATATAATAGTGATAAGAGACTTAGAGAACTGAAATACGTAGCTGAGCTATATACAGAAGAAACAATATACAGATATATATATATACATAACTTTTATATTGATATCTATACTAATATTGCTTAAACTCGAGTGGTTGGATATTTGAAATTGTAGATAATATATTTTAAAAGATTTTTTCGAAGGTGCTGTTGTGACTAAAGGTAATATGAACTAGACTTCACAGTTTGGAGCATTTTTGCCAAGGAATGTTGACAGATATTTCTGTAAATCGTGTATAAAAGAATAAACTATAGTTACATTAAATGTACATCTTAATAATAATGAAAGTAGAAGAAAGGGCCTAGGAATTTTATGATGCTACTTTTAAAGTTTGAATTTTTTATTGTTCTATCATGAATGTATGTAGCAACATTTTAATCTTCTGTGCTTAAGCTATTGTTTTCTGAAAACTAATACTTTTAAGATTATGTGCACCGTGCACATTACTAATGCAATATTAGAGGTAATATTTTTATTGAATTGATATATTGTTTTAATATCTAATGTTTAGATATGCAAACTGATTTGTGGAAGCAAGGAACAATCTTTCATGTAGAAGATTTTGATTTATTTGGAAATCTCGGCTTTCCTGTGTAGAAACTAGTACTACATAAAGATCTGCTTAGAATATATATTTTCACATTAAAAAAATAAAAATTGGGGAAGCAATGTGACAAGCTTTAGTAATCAAACAGTACCTGTTCTATGCAGACTATTCCAATGTTCTACAGCATTTTGTAAAAAATTTATTATAATGTGATTTAAAAGGTCTTTTTTAAATGTAAATTGTTTCCTCAGTGGCTAACAGTTGTGTTAATTACACTTCACATGATAAAATTTAATCAATTTGGGAAAAAGTTCTGATTTAACATGTTCTAAATTATTTTATTAATTTGGGAAAAGGTGCAATGCACATAATACTTTTTAAAAATGTATTTAAGTGAATTTTAAGTAGTTAAATTATTTAGGTTTTTAATATGTTACACTACACTTGCATGCTAAAATATTTTTCATCTCATTCAATCTAAATATATAGGCATGAAGATTATATGGTTGCTACTATATTTATCATAGTTGCATGCTTTTGTTGAAATTTGTTGTATGCAGTGGTTATAGGGCTGTGTTTCTTTTTTTTTCTTTTTACGAAGTGTTAGAACTAAAATGTTGAAGCATTTACATGTAACCATCTGCTGTAATTTTTATTCCAAGTTGAAATACGATTCCCACAAGTGTTACTTGGGGGCTGAAAATTGCTGCATACACTTTGAAATACGTAAGTTGATATTCAAATAATTTAGAATGTTGTTTTCTTCACAATATAAGAATTTGGTAACAAGAACAGGGTCATCTTAAAAAGCTGTATACCAATATTTGTGAATAGATCTGCACATAAATGATATTAAGACTTAAGAATTTATATTGAAGTTTTTTAATGTTGAAATGCTTTATAATATTTATAAGTATAAATTGCTGTTGTTTTAAATTTATCTGCTATGTAAGTTTTTACTTCATTCAAATGAAAAATGTTTCATTAGAAAGTTTCAATTTCCTTGTTCTCAAATGTGCCAAGCTTAGGATATTCTCATTTACATGTGAACTCAACTCAACTGAAGGGCCTCTACTTGAGTAATTCTATTACCATTTGTGTTTAATTTTGAATATTTACTGTGAAACTACTAATGAAATATTTGTTTCATTTCTTTACATTTCTACTTCACAGCCACACTAAAATTAATGTTGTCATGCTTTAAATTTATTGTTGAATAATTACCTGTTTTATTTAAACTGTGTTTTACACTATATATAAACTGGAAGGAAACCCTAGAATTGTAAAATCATAAAATTCACATACACCAATATCTAGCAATTTGATTTAGAGTTTCCACTTGGGTCAAATGAAGCTTAAACCACAACGTTTCAATGGCATACTCTGCCATCGTTCTCAGGTGAACGATGACAGAGTATGCCATTGAAATGTCGTGGCTTAAGCGTCATTTGACCTGGGTGGAAACTCAAGAACTGTTATCCAGAATATACACCAGGAAAATCTTGATCTTTGATAATATGATTGAGCTCTGTTTGTCTGTAGTCATATTGTGCAAATAATAAATGTCCAGTTTCATCTATTTTATTTGAATGATGAAATATTAGTTTAAATTCAGATCTAAAATAATGGAATGACTCATAAACAATTCAGTAGTTTTTACAATTTATATATCAGCTATACATAAAAATTGAAGAGTATTCAGAGAAAGTTTTATGCTTTTTTTATCAGTTTCTGTAGACCATCATCTCCATTTGACTTCAAACTTGTAAATAATTTACTCACAAAGGCACCTCTGTCCTCAATACTGAGTGACATGTTTATTTGAAGTCACCATTGATTTACCACAATTTCAATCATTGTCTTGGTTTATATTTTATATTAAGTCTAGGAAATAATTAAGTAAAATGACAATGCTTTAGATTTTTGTGTGCAATTTATTTCTTGAGTATTCAAGATTATGTGCAATATTTTTCATGCTTTTTATGCTATATCTATAGTCTGTCACTTAAATGCAATTGTTCCACTTTAGTTGTGTCTTTATTGTCCTTTATTTCTTCTTAGGTAAATTATATTAACAGTTTGAAAAATTAGAATCTCTCATTTGCTCATTTTCTCCTATACTATAACTAATACATTTCAAAAGTATATGCAATTTGTTAAAAGGGCGTTGTGCAAATGTATGGATTTTGGGAACTTGAGTGTTCAAGAATTGAAAAATTATTTAGATATTCTAGATTTTTAACTGGTAAGGGAAATATTTTTGGGGTTTCAGAATTTTTAACATACTCTTGAATGGATCAGGATTATTATAAAAAAAAAAGTAATGGTTGATTTGTTACTTTAAGCTAACTGTAAAATTTTATGGCTTGCTGATGTATTCTGAAGAAAGTAATTTCTTGAAATATGGCAGCAACTAATTTACATGATCTTTCCTTTCATCAACATAATATTTTACATAAATAAGTTAAGTTTGTTTGGTAAATTCTTGTTTTAAGTGGTGCCTGAGAATTAAATGTTAATTAAGAGATTCATATTTCACTCAGATTTAGTTTCAAACCCGGAAAACATTTTTATAACATAACTGACACCATATATTGAATCAAATAATTGTTATATTTCTGTTAATCCTGCTTTAAGTGTGACATTGATTTATGAGACTCAAATGTGGTAAATAACAATTACAGTTTTAATTATACTTCATTTCTCAAAACATTAAATATATGAATTAAAAGAAGTTAAATATCTTCCTTTGCTTGTCTGTTTATCAAATGTCGTTTCAGTGAAAGATTATAATACAGGCATGTTATCTTTAAAAGTACAAATGTATTTAAAATAATAATATTAAAACATTTTATCATAATTTGCTGTTTCATATTTGATCTCATTCTATATGCAGTTATTTAAGGGCTGATGAGTGAGGTTTCCTTTAATGTTGTTAATATTTCCATATTTATTAAAAATATGAATATCTTTACCATTCCATTTTCACATTGAATGAAAAAAATATTAGGTTTTCAGTTATGTATCTCCTGTATTAAAGATTGAACCTTTTGTTTACTGTCTACAAATAAAAAGTTTTTAATGTGATTGCATTAATTGAATTTGAGGAAAATCTAGGTATGATTGTTTCCTAGTTTCCACTGTGGGTATCTAATCAATTACATAAAACTTGGCTCTTAGTAGTTTTTCCATTTCAGCCCCACTGTGGTCTCTATTTTTATCACACAAAAGAAATATTACATAAAATTACAGGGAGATCAGAAAACCAACTTTGAAATTTGAATTACTTGTACTTGCATATTTTCTAAAAAAAATCGCTGAACATTGTGACTGAAAAGTGAAACATTATGACACACCCCCCACTTTATTCATTTTAAATTAATTGTAAATAATTGTGGACATATTTTAAAAATAAATGATCAGTCTCAAAATTTGTATGGAACTCCAAAATTTTTAGTTCTATATTTCATGAGAGAGAATTTTGTCATATTTTATCAACAAAATAAGTTGTTTATTGTTGGAAAAAGTTTGAAATATTGTTCCATGGCAGGGGAGACACATATTTCAATTACTTTAATATGAATCGTAGGAGGCCTTTAACCTTTTCAACCATTAGTTATTGAAATAAATGATTCCAAGGCCTTGATGTCTGACTTGGTGTAATAGATTGGATTTAGTTGGTTATTTGTGTAAGGAGTCTTCATATTTCTGTGTCCAGTTCTGATTTGTAATCTTTTCACTGAAGATTGTGGTTTTTACTATTTCGAACTTTAAATTTTTCTTGCTCTAATAATTTGTTCTTTTATAAACGATTAATGCCCTATGACATAATTACCAAATGTCTTGACATCATTGTCAACATACTTCAAAACATTAAGTGTAATATCTTCACACTCAAAAGCTTCTCCAATGAACAAAGCTTACTAGCAGTTATATCTGTGTGACTCAGTAGGACAAATGTCATATCAAGATGTGAATTATTTTGGCACATTTTCCATGTGCATCTAGAATAGTTCACAAATCTCCCTGAATTTTTCTATCTAAAAGTAATATGTTATTTTTATACCATTTTAATTTTACAAAGTTTTGCATATTTTTATAAGACCAACTTGAATGACTATAATGTTGCAATCTACAACCTACTTTGGTAAATAAAATATGTAATTGTTATTTGTCTACACCTTTAAGTTGTGTGATCTTTGTATGGTGTATTATGGATGTCAAGTAAATCAGTTTTTTTAATGTTTTAATCTGCAAATAGCATTTACAATTGTAAAGGGAATAATTTTACAGTGGAATATAAAGTTTTGGCTTGTATGTTTTTGAATCATCTTACAAAAGCAACAAGGATTTGCAGAAATGTTGTGTGTTATTTATTTAATCACTTAATTTTGTCTGTAATTTAGCCACTTTGTCTAATTAGTTAGCTTTTAACACAAATATTTTAAATGTTCAATGCTTAGCTTGACTAACATTAACAGTTTGCTTATTTCTTTGCCTGACACTCAAATTTCAAAAAATAACATTTTGTAATTATATTTACATATTGTGAATCAGACAACAGTTTTTCTGTGATATCTTTTTATTGATTATTTCTTCATTAATATGTAATGCATAAATTTTTCATAAGGCTATTATTTTAATCTTTTTATTGTGGCTGTGAAGGTAGGAAAATCTATTTTACTATGTAACGTTCAGATTAAGACTACTCTCAAATGTGTTAAAATGCTTTTTTTATATTGACATGTTTATATATTAGGAAGATGTGGCAGCATCTTTTTGCACTGTTGTTTCATTTTATTGTATATAAAAAAAATGTATCAAAGTTACTACTTTGTGTAAGTAGTAGTTGATAATAATTCAAATTTCTTATTCGTGCAATTTAAGATTTGACAGTGACATTTATTTTATTTCAAATTTTCTGATTTCTTTGTTTATACAAGTTTTTATAGATATATATATTCTATGGCTTGACATATTTTTATAGTAAAGAAAAGTGCTCTCTATTATAAACATTTTTTGTATGTGTTATTTTATTTTAATTAATCTCTTCTACCTGTATTTAATACTGTTAACTAAAATAGATAAATTTCTTGGCAGCTTATGAATTAAAAATATATATTTTACAAATGAAATTGAATACAAAATTTTATTTTAAAACTATGTTAGATCAATTAAATTATCTTTTTTTGCAGTAACCAGATAGCAATCTTAGATTGGAGATGTGTTATAAATTGAAGCAATAAATTGTTTTACATCACTTGCTTAATTCTCTACAAAAGTTATTTGAGTTATTAAATATTAATTTAATATTCATTCTATGTATTGTTTCGGGTGTATATAATTGATCACTTTACAATAAAGTTTCCAGGAATTTGTAAATAATGTGCCCAATTTACAGCAGATGGGAATAGAAAATTTTAAAAACTTTATTGTGACTTTTTTACCAAGTTACAAATTAACGCAGTTTTTCGTAATATTGCTATTAACATGAAAGTTTCATCAGTTTTTTTTGTTTGTGTGTGTATTACAGGCAGATTTAAACAATTCCAAGGAAACTATTGCTGTGCACTTTTAAAAAGAAAGTATTCACACAAATTTTAATTGAAAATTATTCACATTAGCTTAACACAAGTTCACTACTTTTCTCGCATCTTCCCCTTGTAGAGCAAGACAATCTAAAAAAACAATTTGTTTCTTTGTTAAGATTGCTATTTATAACTTCTAGAGTAAATATTTAACTAATACAAGGTCTTTCATGGCTTTATCTTGCCATTATCACAACCAAATGTCATGGTTTTATGTATGCATTTCATGTGATGAATATGTAACACCATTAGTGTGGAATTACCCTATTCAAACACACAATAAGCTACTTTCATTTACTCATCTTTTACAGTGCATTAATTGATTGTGTTTTAAAGTGTTATTTCCTTTGTGTGCATTCAGTTTAAACCTATACATTAATGCTCATATTTTAATAGACCACGGAATAAGTGCTATATAGTACAAATGCTTCAAATGAAGGATGTAAAATTGTAGATATGGAATCATTTGTTGTGTTGAAGGTTTCATCGAACAGTTATAATTTAAATAAGTTGATTTTTTCATTTTTATGAAAATTCAGTTTTCTATAAGTTAACAGAAGATATACATTGTATACTTAGGCTTCTATAGAAGCAAAGTGATGAGTCCAGTGAGTGCTTATAGACTGTTCCTAGTTAGGTATACTTGGAGTGGTAAGTAAGTTTTCTTTACAATGAGAATTGTTGTGTGTGTGAGAGAGGGAAAGTGAATTATGTAAATTTTTATTTTGTATGTCTTTAATTTGATTCGTTTGTTAAACTTTAACTGAGTTGATAATAGTATGCTATATCTTGGTGAACATGAAGCAGGAATTTATGTTTGTGTATGTGTGTGTATATATAGAAACAACTAAGTATGTACATTTTCTAAACTATTAAAACAATTGATGTGGGATGGAAAGAGAAGAATGTAGTGGCTTACTTGACATTGAAGCTCAGCATCGCCATTGACGACAGCAGGATGTCTCAAATTTTTGGTGGTGTTAGCCTCTTTCTGGAGAAAAGAAGTCACGTCCTCTCCCGGCCAGCACATGGAACGTGGCTTCTTTTCCTATGAGGGAGGACGGTAACATGTCCAAACATTTGAACAACTTCATGCTGTTCGCTATGACAACATCCAGTTTTAATTTCTACATCAATTGTTTTAAATATATATGTACACATGCATATGTAAACAATTGAATATGTATATTCCACCGGTGCCATTAGTGTTTTATAGATCTTATTTCTTAGTAAAATATATTGTTTGATAAGTTTAAATTATCAGAAACTACAGTTATAAGAAAAAGTTACATATGTGTTACATTTTTTGTTAACATTATTTTATTCATATAAAACTGCTTCCCTACTGAAGTTTTGTAAAGCAATTGTTATTGTTTCTTGAAAATTTAATACCTCTTTATTCTCTTCAGAGATCTAAAGATGAAATTTTGTATTTTGTGACTACACTTATATTTTATCTTCCAAAATTTCATTGCTCATTCATACTAATATGGTTGTATTGAAGTGTTGAAATGCCAGTTGAATGTGCCTAGTGCATATTCACTTTTATAATAAAATATCAATCAGAGTTATGAATTTATTTTATTTGGTTCCTTCCTCAATTTCCTTCCATATGGTTTCTGAACAAAAAATGAATTATTTCGCAACAAAATATTTAAGACATTATTTTGAAAAACTTTGTGGTTACAATTATATTAAATAAACACTTTGGCACTTCTGAATTGAACAAATCAATATTTATATAAGTTAAAAGTCCAAGTAAAAGGGTTCTATTCATTACACACTGTATTCAAAATTTTGATGGAATGAGGTTAATAATCTTGAATCATTAGAAAACTTGATAAAACTCCTGCTTTTTTAAATCAATCATGAATAAATTAATATTTTCTTATATACACCAATGTTCTTCCTTGGATCTAAAACAGGGGTCACCAACCCAAGAAGTCATTTTTTCCTTAAAACTACTTGGCGAGCATCGCCTCCCTGCCCCGTTTTTTTTGTCACAGAATTGAAGTTTATACACTTTAAAATTTGTTAATTTATTAACTTTTTATTCATTAAATAGAAATTTCAAAATTAAATTCACAGCTTAATAGTAGATAAAGTTCAATTAGAAGCTCACTTCTCTGCAACAAGTTTGTCTGCTGAGCAATTGGTGATCACTGCCATAAAATATTTGACACCCGTATTTCTAAAGTTTGTTTCCCAAAATTTCTACAACTCCTGTTCCTTCCCCTGCAGTTTAGTACATTCAGCTTTTTGGTTGTCCTCTAATCATGGTAAATCCTCAAGCCAGTTAAGATCCCTATCCTTAAAGAAGTTATGAAAATACAGGAGCAGCTCATGAAAACACCCCTGCTTTGACATCTTACCTTGGTATTTAGTGGAGGTCCCTATATCTACAAGGCTTCCTGAATATAGTTTAATAAATTTCCCACATTGGATATGCTGATGAATCACACAGAGGTAATGTAAATGTCATGGAACATGCCCCAGCTGTAGCCAGAACATAACTAAAATTGTAAGTTTGTCAATAGGGAATGCCTTCTAAGGAAATGAAGGATTTCAACACAGAAAAAATGTCTTTTGTGAGCTATCACTATTAATGTATTTATGTATATACTAAGATAACTCATTTTGGATTATATTGAGTAGTAATTCAGAAATAATATTTAAAATAATTGATCTGACCTTCCATGTAATTAAAGTATTTTGTATGTGCAAAACTTGTAACAATTGACATCAGTAAGTTAAGCGGTTGATTCTGGAGAAATAAAGAAAAAATCTCTTGACCTGAGTAATATATATATATAGGTTAATAGATGGTAGACACCTTGTGAGGTTTAGAGAACTTGAATTTTCGGAGGCACCGCCCCCTTCACCAGAAAGTTAGGAAGACATTCCCAGTGATCGGCTAGCCGACGACTCGCGCATATAATAATGCTCCTAATAATCTCTTCTATCCCACTTCTCTCTATCCATCCCAACTAAATACATCGTATATATATCCAAGACTGACTATCTTCGACGCACCGGCGCCGTAGCCTAAATGGTAAGGCGATCCGGGTCCAAGTCCCGGCGGCGCCAAATATTTTCAGTCTCTCTTCCTTCTTCCTTTCTTCTCTACGCTTGACATATGTCTGTGCCAAACATATGTTTCAAAAAAGCGTATTTCCTATCTTTCTCCCTCATTTACTATCCTTACTTATATATATAGTCATCAGCTAGTAGATCACTGGAAATGTCTTCCTAACTTTCTGATGAAGGGAGCGGTGCCTCCAAAAATTTAAAGAACTCCAAAGGTACTGTTTAGATTTTTCCATGCAATTTCATTACCTTTGGCTGAGTCTCATTTGGGAGCAATACTTTTGTCTTTTTGACTTACAATGCTTTTAGAAATTGAAGGCTTAGTCAGTGAATAGGATTATGAACAAATTCTCGGTTTCCCACCCAGGCTCTCCCTGTTGACAACAGCATTTCAATAACTAACAGTCTTCTTACAGCACAGAAGTGGCAGTCTAGCTGTCAAAACATTGGTGTCTATAGAAATAACCTGGGGAAGATTCCTTATTTAATTAAAATCTTTTGACGAACCTGTAATTAAAGTATACAGTTCTTTTGATGTTTCATAAATAATTTGTATACAACAGCCAAATATGAATGTTACATTTAATAATCTTCTATATCAAATTGCAATTTTTGTTTGTTGTATAAATTTTATTGAATGTGCAACTTCCAAAACTTTATAGAAATTTATAAATAATTTGTACTGTTATGAAACTGAAATATTTACACAACCTCATACTTTATTGACCATTTTAGTTAGTACAATTTTCTTTATTTGGATTTGGAGTTAAAACTACAACTAAAAACTTTGACTCAATACATAAGGCACTTATGCATGCTTGCGACTTGCAACAGCTGCAATACTTTCAGATCTTGCATGAATAATAAGTTCCATAAATGTCATACTAAGTAACAAAGAGTGGCACATTATTTCCTTTTCAACATTTCCACAATTGTAATACAAATTACAAACTTCTGGCTCTACTTCAAGTTTAAGATATTCTTGACCATCAGGATGTTGTCCCTCAAGTAATTTCTGTACAGTCGACTGACAAGATATTCTTTCATTACCAATTATGGCTTTAAATAAGCGTGCTGAAAGATGGTATCTGAGGAAGAATACATTCCAACTGCCATTTTCTGAAACATTTAAATTAATAGCATTACAGTAAAATTTAATATCACAAGATTTGAATTTAAAGACTTTTTTAAAATTTATAATGTATACACAGTGAGTATGTAATTTACCTGGTGAAATTTCACATTTTTTGTTGCAAAATATAAAGGATGTTAAGTTTGAAAAGCATATTTAGGCTGTAAAGTCCTGCAGTACTCAATTTCATATTTTAGCATTTGGAGCTCAATATGCAGAAATGTTTTATAAAAGTAAATTAAATAGTATGAGTAACTAGTTACAATCCTAGCCAACTCAAAAAGAAAATTTACCTCTACAAGTATTCAATAATGTAAGGAGCATTCCACGCAGTTGATTTGACTGCACAGCAGAAATAATATTGTTCTTGTTTAATGAATGTCCATTATCTTCCATAACGTACACATCTGCGGCTGGTAACCTCTGCACAATCCCATAAGCCTGTAAAATACAGTACTACATAATAACTATTTAAAAATGTTGGCAATACACCCATATATGTCTTAAAGTCCTTCTCCTAGACTGCAACAACCCATATTGGAAAAAAAGAAAACATTAACCAGTATCCTAATTCTAGGTTATTTTATTACTTGATCCTCAATAAATTAAAATACCTATCATCTGTTTTCTGAAATACAGATTCCTACAATTTATCTGAAACTACAAAACCCTAGCATCTTATACATTACTATCAAATGGAGCTACTCCATTATAACTTTATTTAATCAGAAAGTTTTTTCTTCAGTAACAATTTTCTAAACTATATAAAAGAATAGAAATATAATACTGTTCAGAAGATTTGGCTAGTAATCTGCCAAAATGATGTGAAGTGGACAACTCCACCCATATTGTAGTGAGGATAGACAGCAGCTCACTTTAACTCCACTTTTTGTAAACTCAACTTGGTAGGTAAAAGTAATTCTGAAAATATTGTTACTACAAAATATATTGCCGTCAGCTCAGGATATTTTGTACATCATGAAACTCATCTATAAAATGTAATAGTATAGAGTATGTTAAAAAGATGTTGTCACAGTCTCCATATCCCGTTCATATGAATACAATTAATGGTTTTATCAATTATAGTAGCATTCTTTTTAAAAGACACTACTCCCCTTCTCCTTTCTAAATATTCAATGTAGAATCTCACCGACAATAATTACAGTTTTTTTGAAGTTGTATTTCTTATCTGTCTTTTAAAACTAGCATAAGAGGGAAGTGTGGAAATGAAAAGGCTTGTGCAGAATACGTTGTCATGGAGGGTTACATAAGACCAGTCTTAAGACTGAATATCACAACAACAAAATCACATTGAATAAACTGATTCACTAATTTTGTTATATTCTTCTATTACTCATCAATTAATAAGTACAACTCCTTTTTTAAAAAAAATAGTAAATAAAAGCGCACACATGGGAAGCTATTGTAATGATGAAATGGATTTTTTGTACTAAATGTTATGTTTACAGTTGGAAGTTCCAATAACAAATAACATTTTTTGGTTAAGTGAAACAATGAAGAAAATGCATTTCGAATATAGAAAAAAAGATTTGGGAACTGCGCGAGTTTGGATACACCATTTATGTTTATTGTCCAGAGACTTTTTCACATAATGAAGGGAAATTCCTATGGTAAATTATAAATATTTGGATACATTTAATGCAGATAAAATTAATATTTATTTTGAAGATAAAGGAACATTCACATGATGTATCTCAACTTGTCTTTAGCCAAATATTAAAGAATTTTAAAATGAAATAATTTTCGACCAGGTTTTTCCAGACTTTTTTAAATTTTTAATCAAACAATTAAGTTTCTTAGTACTGCCTCAGACCTCTCTTTATATAAAAAAATTGGCATTTATGTTGAATTTTAAAAAATTGGATGTAACAATAATTTGATTGTGAAGAGAAAACCTGAAGAAGGTGAGAAAATGTGTCAAAACATTGATTAAAAATGAAAAAACTGTCTGAAGAAAAACCAGTTGAAAATTATTTCATTTTAATATCAGGCATTAATTGTATTAATATTAAACAATTTTTTATTACACACTTACTTCTTGAAGTAAATCTGTAGGATGCCGTTTCTTCCAACTCAATTCAAGTTCATCTATATTCCAATCTGACAATAATCCATCTTTGTTTACTTTAGCCCAAGTTACTGTGTTTCCTAGAATATGAATACCAACCACATTTTGGAATTTCTGCAAAAAAAATCACATTTAACTTCAACAATAGAGTCTATTTTTATAAACTTGCAATATTTCCAGTTCAAATAAATTTAAATTATTCCACTCACTGTGTATATTAAATAATCAGATCAACAGAACTATTATTTCTAAAGGCAAAACAGAGTATGCTGATAAGCATAAATTCATTTAAAGTTACCTACTCACAAACTAAAATTGAATTAACAAACTCACAATTAAAAGATTTAATTAAAGCACATGAATAATTACATGAAGTCAGTAATATAAGAAAAATTATGTTTTACTTTCTGAAAAAACAACAGGCTGCATACTTTGTAAGTAAATCATGTTACCTCTCTCTGAGAATAATCAACATGTGGTGTGATAAAATTTTGTATCTTTGATATTTGTTGCACCTCATTCTTGTTACATATAATGCTATCCAAGAATTTTTTTAATGACTTATCACCAAGGCCACAAACCGATAATAACTGGTCTACAGTTGAAAAGCTTCCAACTTCCTTACGACATTTCTGCAGCTCTTCTAGTCTTTTGGAAGTGATGCTGAACCTGTAAAAGAATATAAAAATTGTTTTGTGTATTATAACCTTCTTCATTTTATGGCTCTCAATTCCACTAAAATAATCTGTTATTTGTCTTAATGAATGATTTCAAAAGAGAGGGCAAAGAAAAGAAAACAAGAAAATTTTGAAAGCTGGAGAACCTGAGGAAGTTGAGTTCCAGTTACCTTTGAATAGTTGGACTAATTAAAGCAAAGTAGACTCAAATTCAGTTCTGCAATTATATGTTTGCACTTCTGGCAGAATAAGTATCAAGCAATGATGAATGATATTGGAAATGTGGAAAAAGAGATGGAGCTATTGATAACTATGGTTCACAATGAGCCGGGAAGAGTTTGCTAACATTACATATGATAAATTCCTGCATTTTATTACTAAAAGAGATGTATGAAACTGGTTACATGAATAAAGAAAAACTTTATGAAGGTTTGGAGACTGTAGAAAGGCTACTTGGAACAATCAAAAAGTATTTCTGAAAGAAAATATTTATATTATTAGAGCCCCTTAATGTTACATGGAGTAATTTAAGTTGGTTTGGTATTGCTTTCACTTGAATATTAGTAATTATGTATGACCTAGGAAATTAATTAACTTGATTATTCTCCAAAAAATTAAGTTTAACATATTATGTCTAATAAAAGTTATTGAAAATTGTGCACCAAACCTTTCCAAATCATCACTAGAACTTTCATTAATTTTCTTCAGAAGCATCTGCTGCTCTTCTGCACTGTAATGAAATTGACATTTCTTACTTCCCAGGAGTGTATAATATAAAGGTTCCTGTATTAAACAAGTAAATATATTTAATAGGCTCAATATTGTTTTAGACATCATACATAAATTGCAACACACAGTATTAAATGAACCTTACATAAAAATAATTTGTTTGGCCCCATAACCAAACCATATTTACTTACTACAGAATTAATTATTTAAATTATGGCATCATAAAGTTAAAGATAAATTTACAGCTTGACTCCAGAATGTGGAATTGATTTAAAATTTACAATAGATACACAATCAGGGAACTTCATAGAAAATGCTTTGAAAGGTCAGTTAATTTGTTCAATATAGAACTTTTAGAATATGAAACATCTATTATATTTATTTCACAGCTATTTTGAAATGAGTGTTTGAACATTTTTCCTGTGAAGATAATATAAACAGAAGTTAAATGGGAGCACTATGATTAGTTTAGTGGGGTTATATGGCTTGCACACTACCATCATTTAATTTTGTCAATAGTTGAATATAGCGTTCAAAATTGGAAACTTCTTCGCTGACATTGCTACAAACTCCTCAAAATCACAAGTATAAATTTATATATCAAAACAATTTATAACTAAAAATGTCACAGGCTCTGACAAATGAAATAAGAATGAAATAAAATGTGAATGTCTACTTTTTAATTAAACTCATTACTACCTAAATACAAGGAATTATTAATTTTTAATGGAATCTCATAATCAAAAATTAGTAAGCATGAAAAACTTACATAATAGGAAGCCGGAAAAAGTTTCCTTTGTAAACCCCGTATAACCGATAATGAATTCATGTTAAATAGTTCTACTGTAATCAGTAACTCATGATACTCTTAAACTGGCATCATTGTTGCTACACGAAAACATGTTATTATTTCCTTTACTGTTTACATGGAATATCTCACTAGCAGACAATGTTTCCTTCCATACACAGAGATATATCGATAGACGATAATGATACGACAATCGATATTGAATCCTGACATCTTACAATAAGCCCCCTGTGTGTAGTTATTACATCCAAGAATTCTTATTATCGTTCAAAATATTTTTTAGGAAGCCAATAACATTTATTTAATTTATAAGTTTATTATGATCAGAATTTGATAGTTCAGGTAACAGGTTTTACCAGATGGTTGTCAGGATTTGTTGGACTAGACAAAATAAAAACAGTTTAGTGCAAGATGATGTTTACAAGGAAATAAGGAGCACATATTAATCCATTAATGTAAATCAATACAACTTTTTTAAAACCATTTTTTAAGAAATTATTTACACAAACTAATAGAAAGTACAAAATTTTTAAGTCATACGATCCATACGAATCGATTTTGCTTGAGAGTGTTTTAAATGTTGCACTTGACTTAAAAAATAAATAGGTTAATTCGTTATTTATTGAGATTTCCATTTCCCGTTTAAAAATAACTCTTTCATACGCCTATCAAAATATTCTACTGAAAAAAAAATACAATTTTAAACAAAACTTTCGTGTTTAACACTTCTTCTTTAGCATGTAATGAAATGACAGACAATGAAAGGTAACGCGAGAGGCCCTGTCAAGACCATGCCAACGTTTGAGAGTTTTTCTTGTAACCGTTTAGGAAAAATAACGGAAATCATGTTTATAAAATTACGGGTTGGCTGAAGGACTTTTATAAAAACATTTTTCATTTCCTATAAAAATAGCTTTACGGCTCGCAAAAAGGAAAATTCCAAAAGACTAATAGTGCTCATTCACCTGATATGGCCATCCTGGTTTCATGTTATTCAATTCGTGACTGTTTTCTTATTTCAGTTCTGCTAAAATTAAATAATCTTGGTGTAAGCAAGATAAATGATAATTTTTATTCATAAATCCGGAAAAATCTTTTCCATAGCAAATAAAATTGTTTACAAAATTGGTACTTAAGTTAACTGTTTAAAAGAACAATAAATTGAAAAAATTATTTGTCATAATTAAAAACATTTTCAGCAAGAGTGATTCCAACACACTCTTTGTGGTTGTCATTCCAACAGACGATGCGACGCAGAATCACATTTCCTCCATTTCTTCCTTCAGGAAGAACCACCTTTCAGCTTTTATTGTTGCCTGAATATTTTTCTCGATTGATGGCTATTGTTTGTTCTTTGAATTGTTGTTCATAGTTGGTCCCTTTTTCTGTTTCTATTGACTGTTTTCAGAGGACATAGTGGCCACATCATGAACAGTTTTCGCGAAAATCTTTTGTTTCTGATCAACTTGAAAACAATACGCTATCAACAACAACACCGATCGAAGGGGCATTAAAAATTAAATAAATTGCAATGGACTTCATAAAATAAATGCTTGAAAATTATATATGAATCGAAAGAGACTTAGGCCTCTTCTTCTTCAGCTCTACAGCCCATTCAGGGTCTACTAGTGAAAAGAATAAGACGAAAAACTTAAAGCTGACCCCATATTGTTCAACCTTACATATTAGGTAGCTCGATACTAATACTGATTCCTGCTATCGGATTATTTCTTTAGTTAACTCGAAATAGGTGGGGCTGGCCATATCAGAAACATTTCCATAGCACAGACAACCACTTTATTTTATTATTAATTAGTTGTAAATTGCGTAAAACATTGTATACTTTTTCTTAAAATAAATTTGAAGCATATAATCATTCATCAGGAGGTCGAAACGTAAAAGAGAAACTAGTAGCCACATTTTTCATTTAAAATATTTTCATTAGAATGTTCTTCAAGTAATAACCATACAACAAAAGTTAAATGCAACAACTTGGGGTGCTGTTGTACTTTTTACCACAACGAAATCCACTGATCAAATAAAGAGCCATGATTGACTCCAAGTTCGTCATTCAATCTTACGGAATCCCTTCTCTGAATACCATTTCTCACTTTTCGAGACTTCGTTTTCGTGCTCCAATATCTGCCACTTGTCCTTTCTACTGTTCCACAGTTTAGACAAACTTCTATTACTTTGACTTGTGATACTCTATCATTGATAATAAAAAGCCCGATAAAAAATCGTATAAAACCTAATTGACTTCACAACAGAAATTCCAAGAAATAGTATTTTAAAGTCAGACGAAAAATAAGGGGTTTTGGAGACTAAATGTATATGCGCAACGGGAGATGGCTCATTTTATCATTAAATTGACGAGTAGATCGACTTCAGTCAATCTTATTACGATTGTAAATAAACCACAGAAAATTGATGTCACTTTCATCCGATTAGTGAGCAACTAATGGCTCTGATAATTAATATGATTTTTGTTTGTTCCATTAAATTCTAGTGTCTTTATTATTCATAATGAACGAAATTATAAAAGTGTGTGCTCTTCCAGGAAAGGTTGTTTAAAGGAATATGTGCAATATTCTAACGAATCATTATATTTGAATCGACTTTCTTCACAATTTTCCCTTCGTATTGAGATTGATCTCAATTCTTTTCCAAACTTCGATCAGAAGGGGGGAAATTTCAATAACATTTAAATGAATATGGTAAGTTTCCTGTCTCAAATAAAGCTTCCTCGGTGCGTTCAATGCGACAAACAAAAATGGCCTTAGTTTAAGGACTCGTTTGTTCTAATTAGTAGGCCTAGTTTTTCTTCAATGTAAAAATTAATTTCTCTCCGCGTTTGGCGTGAAGACTTTTTACTCTTTCTGAATCATCGGATCATCTTTCTAAAACAAACCATTAAATCCCATTCGCTAATTACGTCACACGAATGTAAATTGGCGGAAAGAGCAGAAATTTCGTTGAAATTTAAACATTGTTGTTTTGTGTAAGAAATCTGGCAAACTACCGGATTATATTTGAGGGAAAACTTGTTATTTTAGCATCAAAAACGATTTATTGTGAAAGGATGTGTATTTTTTTGGTTACCTTAACTTTTGGTTAACTTAATAAAAGTTATGCACTTCACTATATGTGTAAAAAATTATTATAAAACACCCATATATATATATATATATATATATATATATACAAAGAACTCGATGTTGTATGATATAAACGCTTTGGATGTTCCAAAGATATTATCAAAGCAACAATGTTAAAATACTTATAAATTATAATTATTAAAAGTATACATATTAACAGCACAAAAATGGTTACAAGTAAATAAATGAACAAAATAGAGTGTGTTTTGGAAGATTATTCTAAAACTCAGTTAAGTGAGACGTCAGTTAGTACGTACGTCATTCAAAAGTGTTAAAGTTTATAATTGCAATTCCGTATGTTTCTATGCTACCCCCTTATCTACCGCTTAGAAAAACAATGACACCATTCTTTAGATCCGTTCCAAAAGTTTAGCTGGTTATGTTCTACGTTTTACTTTCATCTGCAGAAACAGTTGACGGCGTTACAAAATTTGAACCCAAAGACTATAATGGTTCTTCGTTCAAATCGTCTACGCGTTTCATTGTCAAAGGTTGGGTTAGATACAGTAGTAGGTCTTCTTGAATTATGACCTAAGAAGTTTATACTGGAGGAATAATCGATTCATATATTGTAAACTGTAAGTAGAAAAGTAGTTACAACTAAAATTTATAAAAGAAAGCTCGTATGATCTTTGGCTCGTATATGGTTTAAGTTTAAGATAAAAGTTAAATATGTTTAGGGTGTGTCTTATATTTAGTTTATAAATTTTTTGAACTGAATAGGCAAACTGACTGTTTGAAAACATTTTTTAATATTTCAAATACTTTAACAATAATATCTGCGGATATTTTTATTTTATTTTATCAGACGACATAGGTACATAAGGTTGCTTGCATGGAATGAGAAATGATTTGATTCATTCAACATTGTTGATTATTCGCTAACAATTTAATGGTTTCCTCGCTTTAATCGATTCGTTACTTTTATTTTATTCCACTATTTCCTAGTACTTTTCCCAGTCCTTCATACCTCGTGAAGGAGAAATAATGAGATTGGTGTTCTGTTTCTACACGTAAATATTTTGAGAATCTGAGAAAATGAAGAATATGGACTGTGATTTTTCATCACTGGTGACCTTTGGAACATAATCGTCTTTATGAAGATTACACGTCTCCGCTTTTATTCCTACAAAGGGATATTTCCATGGCAGTGAAAATTATCCAACAATGAATATGAAATAAACGGAAATACAAAGAATGGTAATTTTCTAATGCAATAAAAGAAATAGAAGAACCAAATTCTATAAACCAAAATATGATTCACCATATCAGACACTGCAGGAAAATAACTAGAGTTGCAAATACCAGTTTATCGTTTTCTGGAAAAATGAGAATCTCTTTCACGGGAAGAACATAGGTGTATAATGCACCTAGAACATGCCATTTTTAAGCGAGTGTGCTTTGTAGCCCTGTTGACTAAAAAAGAGTCGGATGTATTTTATTTTTCAATTTCTTAATTTTCATTTGAATCATTATTATGACTTTCGGAATATTGATTTTGTTCCCTATATACTCATATTTTTTTAATTCGATACACAGCAGTAGAGTTTAATTCATCTTTCTTTATCTCGTAATAAAAGCAGATTTTATCCATTACTTTATAAAAATGGCGATTTGTTTCAGTAATTTGATCAAGCGGCCATATTTTGTGAAAAATAAAACTATTTTAAACACTACAAAGACGAAAAACACCAAACACACGAGGAAGCTTTTAGGTTAGGAAGTGTAATTAGTTTTGAATTGACGTCACACCAAAGCATATAAGTTATTATTCTAATTGCATATGAACTTTTAAATTGGATATTATTTGCCTCTGTTTTTGTGTGGACTATGAAGGGTAGAATCCAGAAACCCCATTTTATATTGTATTCAAATTTAAGGCCTTGTGCGGCATGTTTAATCTTTTTAAATAGCTTGTAATATTTGAAAACGTTTTTCGTATACGAAAGTGTTTTCTGATGCTTCTACTAACCAGTTTCACATGAGAAACAGAATATTTGCTTTAGCTTTCGTTGCTGATCTTGAAACTATGTTGAAATCGCTAATCATTTGCTTCCTTCATGCGCTCTTAGCTTTAATTAGCTCACAGAGATCGCCAATGTTGATTAACGATTTCGTACAACTTGGGGAAGTCATTTCTTTGCAGGGGTTTCACTGTATGGAAAATCACACTCAGACAACATCCATGACCGCGCCAGAATTTGAATCTGTAGTGGCAGTCAGCGACGCTAACCACTAGACGATAGGAGGTCGGCATCACAATATTTATTGTTTTGCTTTGTTGGCTTAAGGACAATTAAACTTGCATATTCTTCTATTGTGGACGTCAACTTTTTTACATCTAGTTATAAAACGTACAAGTGTGTCCTGTTGTCTATATAATTAATTGGGATTCTGATTTTTTCTCCCCAATTTTGCTAGAACTAAATCTTAGTTCAGAAACTCACGGGCCATAAATAACTGTAGGCTAACATTTCAATTTAGGACCGAAATTTTTCTTTGTAGAAAGTTGCCGTTAGAAATGACCTGAATGGCATCATTCTTTGGTCAAGAGATGAATGAGCCAGAATTCTTCTTCTCTACAATCACAGATCCTGAGGAAATCGCTATCTGCAAGACGGAAACCTAGCCTAATAGATCACACAAGAACATCATTTGTAAACTTCGTGTGTCCACCAGTCGCGAATTGCGACTTTTGTCAATCAGAACAAAAAGTGGATGTAGCGTGGAATAACGTCCGTGGTAAAAGTAATCACTTCTTGATGATGCATTCAGCCCTGTCTGGTCTGATGCAACCCTTCTGTTCTTACTCCACACACTTCCCTCTGATGCTAATTTTACAAGACCGTCATGTCTTAAAACGTGGCCTATTAATCTATCCCTTCTCTTGCTCTACGTCCTCCGTATTTTTCGGTCTTCCCCTATTCTGCGTAGAACTTCCTCGTTAGTGATTCTATCGACCCATCTGATTTTCAGCATTCTCCTATACCACCACATTTTAAATGCTTCTATTATTTTCCTTTCAGCAACTCCTACCGTCCACGATTCGCACCCATATAACGCCACATTCCATACGAAAATTTTTAGCAATTATTTCCTAATATTCACACTTATATTACCCGTAAGTAAATTCTTCTTTTTTTGCGAAAGCCTTCCTTGCCTGTGCTATCCTACTTTTTATGTCTATATTACTTCTACCATCCCGCTTTCCAGGTAGCAGAATTCTGTAACGTCCGTCAAAATACTCCCTTCCCAATCAAACACCCTTTGTTATCCCACTGTTTCCCATACTACACTCTATACCTCGGATTTCCCTCTATTAATCCTCATATTGAACAATTCTTACAATATATAATATCTAATATATGGAATATTATTTTTCCCTGCCCAAAAGTAAAAATACCGTGTCAGTTTGCAATACAATGCGAGAAATCTATTACAGCGGTGTTCTAGTCATGAGAAACTCGATCAATTAGGTTGAGAATTATTTAACGGCGACGGGAGGATTTTCGTATCAGAGTGTATGAAGCCACTAATCTTTGGCGAAAATTGCTAAATCTGTCCAAGGAAAAGTAAGGGAGTGAAATGTTTTAAGTAATTGGGAAGCAAATTTTACGCGTATTCATTTTCTATGCCACACATCCGCTTTAATCGAGTACTATTTGCAAAGAAAATTATCTTTGTTGTATGTATTCTTTGTTGCTGCCTCCGAGTCAATCGCAGCAATAAACGTTTATACACCTGAAGAAAAAAACTATTTTATTACGATGGCCTGTTCGTTAAGTGTTCCTTTTTTTATCTTAGGGAATACTCGAAACAACGAAAAGTCCTTGCCATTACAACCAGTCCCGATCATCATTTGAGAATAAATGGATTTCTATCCCGTTCTGTTACTTTCGAAGCATTTTGGGAGGACATATATTTGTCACGTTGATATCGAATTCCTAATTAGTATCCAATTCTCGGACCGAACTTCCGGATTACGATAACTAATTCATTTTAGTATTCTGGAATCATGCAACGTTGGCAACTCCGCACGCAACCCTCATTTTGTATTTTTCATAATACATATTTTGAAGGGACAGTCAAAATGGAGAAACTAGCTGTACGATGGATAATTTCAGCGGCGAGACGTCAATAGTCTATAACAAACCTCATACAGTTCTTGCCGTGCACGTGCCAATTATATTATACTTGTGCAAACGATCCTGAGCTGGTTAATTTGAAAATATTCGTGAATGCCGTCTTTCGAGAGTACTGTAGCTAACTTTCAGACTCCATCCAGCTTCCGTGGCTCTACTTTGGAAAACCCGTTCCCACGTGGTTCGTGTCCTTGTCGGTTGTTGTAACTTGCCTGCCATTCTATCAAGATTCAGGTGTCCCTAGGATGTTTTAATACATCCTAGAGATACGGCCCTACTTCCAACAGCTTTTATCTTAAATATGTGGCCTTCACACAACTGACGAGGTGGCCGAGTGGTTAAGGCGTTGGACTGCTAATCCAATGTGCTCTGCACGCGTGGGTTCGAATCCCATCCTCGTCGCATGTTTTTACTTGATTCGTTTGATCTGTCAAGGGCAGCACCGCGCTCGTTTCATCAGCAGATTTCTGCCACTGTATATATTTTGCACTTATATTTTATATATGAACACGGTAACAGCTACGTGGAAGATGACACTAGTCAAAATTTGAATAATGATCGGCTAAGGTTTTTAAACGAACATTGTTCCTAAATCTGTTCGGAACTTTAAATAGCTTGTACAGATTAAAATTGCTGTACAAGGACTACTTCGTCCTTAGCAATATAGTGAATTGTAAGTATTTGAGCTCTCGGCTAGAAAGGAAAAAAACTTTATAATTGATTTATTACAATCTTTTACAACAAATTTTAATTAGCAAGATCAAGCATAGATCTACATTATTCTTTCCTATATTGTGTCAGTTGTTTCGAGTCTTGCCTTTCCGGGCATTCCGTATGTTCCGCTTGCCTTTCATACAACACTTTACTATACACTACTGAAAACAGCATCGACACACGTATTAAGTAATGACGGAAAATTGCTGAAGAAATCAATTTTTGGCAATAATAGTTTTCATTGAATTAGGTTATGAATATCAAGTACACACGTGTGGTTGGATTTCCGAAAACAGATGGAAAGATTTTGAAGTACGGTGCTTTAGAAGAAATTTTCCTAAAATGTCGATTTAGAAGCGGTATTCGAAATGTCTCGAAAAAAAGACTAGACAAGTTTGAGGAGAATAAAAGTATTAGTAATTTGCAGATAACAATGTTACAAACAGTACAAGATGGAGGACTGCGTATGAATGACTACCTTAATTACTCTTATCAAAGATCGAAGATTTTCCCGGTGTATATTCTGGATAAATAGTTCTTGGGTTTCCACCCGGGTTCAATTAAATCACGACGTTTCGATGGCTTACTCATTTGAGAAAGATGCTAGGTACGCCATCGAAACGTCGTGGTCTAAGCTTAATTGAACCCGGGTGGAAACCCAAGAACAGTTTATCCTTAATTACTCTTAATGATCATAAATTAATAATTAATTAATAATAAAATAAATGCCCACAGATCCATCGGAATCCTTGTTGCTTTCGTCAGGTGATTCAAAATCGCAAAAACGACACCCGCAGATGTCGAAATTAATTGTCAATAATTTAATGAACATTCCTGGCAATTTTATCGTGATAATATCAACTTTGCGAGAGACAAATTAAACCATACATATTGGGATGGGGGTTGAAAAAAAATGGGGGGGGGGGGTTAACAGGCTACACGAAGGTGATCCACAAACTGGCAACTAGGAACTCCCCTTTAATAGCATAGGAACGGAATTGAAAATGGGGATGCGGAAGGGAGAGCAAGGTAGCCAAGGGTTGAGCTGGGGCCCCGGGCCTCAGTTTAAGGAACCTACCCGGTATTCACCTGAAAAACATGGAGGAAAACCCCTAAAACCTGCACCAGATAGGTTGGGTTCTTGGGAACTTGTCTTACGCCCTTACGAATGACAGGAGAGGAGCTTGTGGGGTCGCAGCATTCCCTTCTCCGCCCTCGACCAGTTTAGGAAGCAGTTGTTCAGTATGGTAACGCTACTGAGTGTTACTATTAAAATGTCCATTTACTGAATTCGTTATCAATTTGACCATTTTACGTTGTCTTGTTTATTTTGGTATGAATTCCCGTGTATTCTTTACTGTATACTTGTCTTGATCCCTCGTAATGTGCCGATTGGAATTTTTTGTGAACCGTATTGTTTCAAGCTCTAAATTACAATCAGCCACATTACAAAAATAAATTACTTAAAGAAAAATTTATTAGTTTGTAAACTATACTGCGTACAATGAAAAAAATTATTCATAACTCAGTCAGATAAATAACCGAACACTAGAATCTCCAAAGGGAAATTATTGTTAGTATTAATATGACTACGTGCTCTGAAAAACAAGTTTTATTTTAGACTTTCTTCTAGTCCAATATTTTCTTATGTTATTCCAACCGTCTCCCTTTTTTCTGTCGTATACAATGGCGTTGTATAGAAGGCAATTCATTTTGCAGATCCAGTTACCTTTCTTCACGTGTTCAATTCTCAATAGATAACTCTGCCTACACGATGACAACAGTCACAACAATTTAATGTTCTATATTTATGTGATAAGGCACATTATGTACCTCAACTATCGTATACATCGTCAGAACGTGTCCGTGTTTCTATAATTCGTTATTGGAATCGTATCATTTCTCACGGAAACGTCTGATGCAAATGGCTGCAAATGATAATTCGTTAACATAATATTGTGATAGTTGACAGCTTGGCTTTTAATCGCTTATAAATATTCAAAAGAGGCATACACTAGTATATACAGTAAGTAATATTTGTTTATTAAGTCCAGTAGTGCCGAACCTTTAGGCATGCCAAAACGCAAACTACTGAAGTCAGAATTCACTATAAACAGTTAAGTTTCTCAGGCCCTAGTCATGAAAAATGGCGAATCCATAGCTTAACATAATTATTTCATACAAGGAATTGTAAAATTTATTTTCCTATAATTCAACCATTTATAATTTCTTAGACTTTGCTTTTATGAATCTGAAAGCGACGCAACCGAATATTATTTGTAGATTATAAAATATTACAGAAATTAAATAATTAAATGGCCAAATATGTCAGCAAACAATATACTAATACTAAATACTAATTTATATTGACTTTTGGACCGTCTTATTTAAGTATTTACTTCGTAGAGATCGTTTAAAAGCATCGCGGGACTGAGCTTTAACTTCTTCAGTAATCCGTTTAGCTGTGGTATGGCGTGTGACCGACGTTTGAACACCAGTATTGAACCCAGTAACAAAAAAATTGCTTCTTCACGTCTCGACGGAATATGTTAAACAGAAATGTTAGGCACAATGTTGAACCGTCGTCACAGAGGGAGAAGACCTCGTGCACCGACCCAAACTCTTCTTCCGTACCGTAAATCTTCACGTTTGTTATGAAGAAAACTTATTGGAACCATTATTAAATTCAAATTTCAACATATACACGTGTTATTTTAGTGTCAGCTTTACAATTCCGGCTAGTATAAAAGTTTTTATGGTTCAGCTCAACACGATCGATCTATTGCATTAATTTGTATGAAAACGTGGAAAACTAAATACTCTAGCAGTTTTAATGTCTATAAGATAGTGTTCTTTCTTCAGCTGTTACTTTTGTTGATAATAAATCCCTACGCGAACAGAATTGTTCGGTTCATTTTTGTTGATTGGATGTAGGTTTCTGGAGACATAATTTACTGAGCTTCCAATTTCCTTACGTCAGTTATATGTACTAATTATTTTTCCTTAGCAGGGGCCGATTATAGACTTTCCGAAGTGAATTTGTCTTGGAAAACCGATAAAATATGGAAGAAAACGCAACGGACGACATATTTGATCTTCGTGGGGCGACGCTAATTACTTCTAATCGCTTAGGTAAGTTTTTATGCTGTTTTTTCTAAATAAACGCTCTCTTTTCTACTGCTTAAAGTGCGAACCTAGGAACTGAAAATGAAACAGTAGTCCAGATCCTTTAATAATACACATTGATTAAGTGAAACGATTTTGAAAAGTCGTTAAATATGGCTGTTATCGTTTCCACGAATTTTGATATAATTTGTATTTATTTGAATACAAATATATTCCATCAAGAAGTCTTTCTGTTCAGCGTTTATTATTTAAAAAATTTCACTGCATCGTATAAATAATGTATGATGCTTATTTTGAAAAATATCAATTAGAAATGTTTTATAAAACTAGATTTGTTACAATCCTAATCCTCGTTCAAATATCTGGGACCGCCATACTATCTTCGTAGTTCGCACGTTTGTCCAAATTGATCAACAAAACTCGGACCTATAATTTCAATAAATTTTCTAGGTTCCTACTTGTTCTGTTACTTTAAAAATATCCCCAGTTTATTAGCAAAACATGAGCTACTTGTAGAAATGAATAGTTTTATGGCTGCTTCGTGCAGGCTACGCACCCGACCGCTTCCTTTGAGGTTATTGGCTGTCCATAAAGTAGTTCCCACGATTTCACGCACTGAAACCCAAAAGAGAACTCTGGGTAGAGCGAAACTGATGAGGGTTCATGTAACACGTTTACAATCTGTATCTTGTAATCAATAAAGGTGATATAAAGAGTTGTTACTACTTCGTGAGAAACTGTATGCTACCCATTACATCGATCGAAGTGAGAGATCGTTATTTTGGGGCGTTGGACCGGTCAAGCCGAAGCGAACGTGGAAATAACCTCTAAGGTATTCAAATAACACAGCAACGGTAAATAAGAATTAAGTATCCTTATAATAGCTATTATCCCAGTTTATCTTTTAATATTGCTTGGGAATGTTTTGATTTGAACTTGGGAATTCGATTCTCTGGCCTCCATTATTGTAAGGGGTAATCACCCCATAATTCAAAGAGTGTATTGCTAATCTAATCTATAATATAATTAAAACATCAAAGCTTTTAAGAAATGAGCCAAAACTCATTTTTTTAAATGATTCCATGTAATTCTATTGTTTTAAAATTTCCCTAATCGTTATAAAAACAAAAGTGTGGTAATTTTAATTTTTTTCTGAAAAAAAGAAACCAAACAATCAGGGGTGAAAGTAAGCCGGAACAATGGTCTGGTAAAAAATTTGCAGGAGCAACGCCGTTCCTGTTTAAGATCAGCAAGAATGAAAAATAACAAACTTGTTATTTTTCGTAAACATTGAAAGAAACATCAATTCATTGAAGAGAATGCAACGGCGCGAAAAAACCTTGATAATTACTACTTAAATTTGTGGAAACTATTATAATTATATCATTTTGTATAATGTATGTGATTTTCTGTTACTTTAAAATTTTTGTGATTATTTACAATATAAAAGTAAATTACGATTTTGTTTTCACTCAACAAAATGCGTTCCGATAAGATATTTTTTACACTTTCACCCCTGCAAAGAATCATTGTTAGGTTTCAGGTTTAGTTACTCGAGTTAGTTCAAGCCGGAATTGCTTCAAATATCAAAGCAAGGAAATCGCTCAGAGGTTTTTATGATAATTTATTTTATGAGTAAGATGGCAATGGAATCAGAACACGATCCCGAATTACATGACGGTGAACCGAAAGAGCCGACCAAAAATTCATTCGTTAGTGGGAAAACGATGATTATTGAGATTATGTGATCAATCAGATTGAACCAGCCTCTTCGGCGATGTTTTTTTGGAAATTACGATTTGTACTTCGAGACAAGTGTGTCATGGCGTGCACTTTGGTCTGCTGGGCGTTATCTATTTTAACTATGTGACGTCACAATCTTATCTATTCTGACAACAGGGTGACGAGAGGAGTAACGTGATTCCTTTCCAAAAATTTGAAAATATAATCTTTGATCAAAGCTAAAAAACATTTCTTGATATACACGCGATACACGTCCTCGGCCACATTTACGCTCAGATATAATATTCTTCAGATATTCACATATCTCACTTCTTTCTTACCCTTAGGATATTATCAAGTATCCTCTTTCTATATTGTATATCAGACATAGATGTTCGGCGATTTGATCAGTTCTGGGTATGACTTGGAGGCGCGAGATGTAATATAATAGTAGGCTATTCTCTGTCTGTTACGTGTGTACCTCCAGGTTGTATTCAAACTCTCCATCCCAAACGGAATGTTTATCTAGATGCCCTTTTCTAATACCAATCCATTTAAATTCTTCGCTATTATATTACATTTTATGCAATAATTGTTGCTGAAACTTGGCACTTTATTATTTTTTTTATTAAATCCACACGTTTTTTTAACACAATTTATCTTTACAAAGTTCTTTAATATTTCCTTTTAGTTTTGAGGAACGTATGTATGGGACTGTAATATATAATTCTTGTTTAATGCAATTTTCTTAAATGAAATCATGTTTATAGTTTCTATTTGTTATATTCACATCTAAATATTTTACCCTCACTGTTCATTATATCCATCAGGTTTGGACTCATTTTTCAGCTTTGATTAATTATATCATTCTTATGGAACAGTTCTACTTTTAATTTTAATTGTTTCACAATTAGTACACTTGTGATTATGATGTTAATGACTTAATATAACCTTTATCACCATTATTTGTATAATGATCACCTTCACATCCTTTGCAGCTACTATATGGTCATACATACCTGTGTGTGAAGAATTTATCTTTCATTGTATTCTTTTTTCAATTACCCACTATGTGGTTCATATTTGTATCAATAGTGGATTAAATACACTTTGGATATTAAGCACAAATCATTGATATTGGTGTAAACATTTTGGTTTTAATACACATCTATTGATTTATCTTAATTGTATCGTGATCATAAGTTTAGTCAAGATTTTTTGGTATTATTTATTTATCTTACTCAATTAAAAGTTAACTTCTCCTCCTTCTTCTTAGTTTACACAATTATATTTCTGCAATCAGCTAATTTTGAATTTTGTTTCCAACATAATTTTGCTTTCAGTCTCAGTATATCCTCAAATGTTAAACAAACTTTAAGTATAAAAATTAGTAACCTTTATTTTATCCATACACAAATATCCTTTTATTTCTTGTTTAGTTCTGATATATATCTAATTTTTTTAAAATTAAGACAGCTTTTATCTTTTTCAGATATCAAATTAATAATGTAATATACCATTTTATTATGAGAAATACTGTTTACCATGTTCTTATGATTGTAAAACAACATATTACAGCATCACTGTATTTTATTCCAACTGTATTACAGGTATCCACATCCTTCTATAATTAAGACTCATCTTTTTTATCACTATTAAAGTTTAAAAGTTATGGAATGACAATTATATTTTGAAAGAGTCAACACCTGCAATTATTTGGTTTGTGTCATAAAGATACAGAAATATTTTGCTTCTGTGGTTAAAAATTTAATTTTCATCAATTGAAGCTCATTTCCACTACATTCCAAACTTTGATTATATAATACATTTACTAATCCATTTTCATAATTCCAAAATAAAGATTTCCTTGATTAGGATATACTGTTAACCATTTTTGTGTGAATAAGGTACTGAAAAGATTCCATTATTCAAAAAGAAATTTATCAGAATAACTATAATAAATCAGATTTCCCTACATGCCTTCAGTCATCCTTTTCTTATTCTATTTTTAGCCATGTAAACCTGAGTAGGGAAATTCCTTTAATATTGGAATAGGCCATGAACATTGGTCTTGATTATAATAGTTTATAATAGGCCTATATGTTTCTTCCAGACATTTTGGTGTCATTAGCATTGCAAATCATTTGATGTAAACTTGTTCCATTCAAATCTGATAGATGTATAAATTTAGAAATAAATTTAAAATAATATATATTTATGTGTTATATTAATCTAACCTGAATATTTTCTCTGGCAGATCTATTCATAATGAATTCACAATATTGATCAAGACCACAGTGAAATAGATTTTTTGTTTGATTTTAACCAAAGCTCAAAATTATACTTGGTGATGGTTCCTGAGAAGTGTAACCCCACTTTACTCACTACAATCCTATTTTCTGTCATGATAATGTAAATATCTCTGACTGACTTATATTGAAGTCTGAATTTCTCAACTTTTTTCAAATATATTCTGAATTAATAATATGGAATTCAAACACATAGTATTATTCCTTTTGTGCAAATAATTTCACAGCTGTGGTGAATAACCTTTGAATGAATTAAGTGAATACTGTCTCAATCAAGAGATAGACCTACCATTTAGATGAATGGTGGATATAATTTGATGTATTTACACTTAGTAAATTTGCTCTCAACTCACATTAAAAGCTGTTATATAGCACTACTGATATTGTCTGGAAAATATAACGTAGGTTCTACTAGTTGTTCTAACTTTTGTCAATTACAAATTATTGTTTACTGAATTCCTAATTTAAGTTATTGATCCCTCAACTGCTTTTATTAATGTAATTAAAACAAATACTTGATGTAGCCATTATGCAAAGCAGAAAAATATATTCATGAGTGATGTAGTCTGACTTCTGAAAATCAGCCATTAGTTACCAAATGAAACACAGAAGATAAATAAGGAAAAAGGAGGAAAGATAGAACTGACACAAATAATTATGAAGTATTATGTAACAATTGTAATGAAAATCCCATGTGTAACTGGAGCAATTTTGTTAAATAAGTTTCCATAGTATATTTCCTAAAAACCTACATTAATGGCCTGATGGAAAGAATTGATCTTGTGTTTTCAATTAAATACCTTAACAAATATACAATTGCTTCAACTTTTTTATTTTCAGTGTAGAAAATGATGATCGAGTCCTGAATAGTTTGAAAGGAATGCATTTAATATTACGTTTTCCAATTAATATGTGCCTATTATATTTGAGGTTTAAAGTATACTCAGTTCAGTGTTAAATTTTGTGTAGGAGACAATTAAAATATATAGGGCCTAACTATTTCATCTTTTATAATTCTGTTTGCTGCTATGCTATCTTTGGTGCGGGTAACATGGGTTTCTTTTCCCGGAATTTCGTTCATAGGTTTTATTACCTGTACGAATGGAGGCGTCGTTTGCTTGGCTTCTTCGAAAAGAGTCAAGAGATCGCCGTTTAACAGGGATAATAAAGACGTTTATTTTTTACTTACAACATTCTCAATTCAAAATACAACTCGCGTATTATTCTTCGCAGCCGTACTTCACTGATGAATTAGATTAATCCTTGGAGTTAATATAGGTGTCAACGTTATGATATGTTGTTTCTCCTTTATCCAACCCTTCCGAAATAGGTTATGTTATTTGGATAAATTTTACGTACAAGTAACTATACATCATCCGGCCGGGGGAGTGGACCCGGAGGAATGTGTTCCCGCCCTCCCCTCGAGGAAAGCAATGTAATTTTTCATACACAGACATGATATCTCTCACGCAGTCAAAAATCCCTTTAATGAGCAATCGAAATTTGTACTTTCTGATAACAATTGTTATATTTAGAATAATGTACGCGATGTTATTCTAATCCGCGAGACTAAATTGTTAAATATACCTTTAATCCAAAACCATTATTATTTATTACATATGTAATACAAAGTAACGGATATATACTAAACTAGATTGAAATGATTTAGGGTTGGATTAATTAATTAATAAAATAATGAAATATAAAGTTTACAAATCTGTACCTCCCCAGGGATACTTCTCTGGACCCGTTGTTGTACAACATAATATTTAAATTTAAACATACCGAGCCCTAAATACAACATTCAACTGTATGTTCAAAGAAAGGAAGGTTATTTAAGCAAATATTTATTTTTAACCAATGAAATGAATTCCCACGGGGAAGTAAATATTTAGTGAAGTTCAATAATTTATTTTGAATTAAAAAGATTCTTTGAAGGTTAATGAGTAACATAATTGAATGTAAAACATCTTGTTAATGTTACATTCAAAAAATACAAATATTCTCAAAGGTCGTTTCTCAGTTTCTAGACACGATTTAAAAACAACTTTTAATTACGAAAAAAATATGCTGGTGAAAAGTTGGAAATTCTCGGAATATTTAGAAGACTGTGATAAATTGAGAGCAAAAGTTTTTGTAATGCTAAAGATTTCATAAGTACGATCTGCGAAAAGTTTCCAATTTCGGATTTTTTTATGTCCCAGTATCAAACTTAGATCGAGCAGGCGGGTGGTGTAATTAAAAAGCAGAGTATTAGGAAGCCATTCCTATAGTTGTATCCTTTGTACGAGCCGTCGCAGGAAAACCGGTTTTAAGGTTACCTGTACGTAGGGGAAGAAGGTTCGTTGTTTGTTTCACGTGTTTGATAACAGAGCAAGGTTAGGCATTACAATTATTTTAGGTGGTGAATTATTGGAAATTAGACGAAGACCTGACGAAAATACTTAGGAAAAAAACCTGTCACACAGATCTTACATGACTACCAAAGTTCCACGAGAATAGAGAGCATCGTCCTTAAACACAGTCGCTGTTGTTATTATTTTAACTGCACGTTTAAGAACTTTCCAATTTAAAATTCCGTATAATATGGTATAAATTAAATTCTGAAAACTGTGTTTAGATTTTTTAAGCCAATGTCACTTAAATGTATGTAAAAATATTATACACCAACATACCGATTTACTTTTTACTTTTAATATCGACCGTTTCAAATAGAAATTCTTGGGCCCAACTTTATGTTGGGATTTCGTAGCCACAAAATCTTGTTCTCATTACATAGCTCCCCTCTAGCCAATGCATTCCAGAAAAATCTGTCCTGACATACGGATTTGAAACCATCAGTGTTATTGTCGGCGGTTTCCATTGCCTACACCAGGATAAATTAAGGAATTTTAAGAAATAAAATAAATTGAAAAAGAAATTTCTAAGTTGGAGGACGTAGGCCAAAAACAAAAATACAGCTAGAAGTATTAGGAAATAACGTTTCGACCAGTGTAGAGGCCGTCAGTGCATCCCTTGAGGGCAAGGACCTGAGTTCTGTCTCAGCTATCTCAGTTTTCTGCGCTTAATGTTGAAACAAGATTTTACGATTTAAAACGCTTTATTCGTTTGGCAATAACTGTCCTTTCCCACGCTTTTGGTAATTTTTTTCTAACCTTTAATATCCTATCTTTCACGAAAATAACATCCGTCGCTATTGATGAGAAAGCCAGCTGCTAGTAAAGAGCGTGGCCAAACCGTGGCCCTAGGACGATTAAAAGTGGTGCATTACATCCCTGAGCCCGTTTCTATTTCGGATGACAAGTCCCAGTACAGTACAGTTAGACGTGTTATAAATAATGACAATGCATGTCCGTAAGTAATAAATAGAAGAATTTAATTACAGTTCTTCTGTCGAACAGAGAGAATAGACAATTCCAAGTTTCTAGCCGATCTCGCTCTCAGTGTCAACAACTGTAGTCCAGAGTTATCTTCACCAAACGAGCATCATGAAGCTATCACTATCATACAGAAACAACATTCTTGACTTTTATAAATTGGTGCTTCAATAAACTGACGTAAATTAATTAATTTAACTGCGTCAAAGTTATTCCTTTTCGTCCTCTAAGGGTTCTATCCTTATATCTATTTACCAACTCCTAACCATGAACGCACTACAAAAAATTGTCGCTCGGTATTCTAGTATTTTTTTATATTTTATATATTGTCCGAAATGAGCTAGAAATTATGTTTAACAGAAATAAAAATCAGAAACGGCATGTTGAATAATTGTTTTACTGACTGCACTTTCACAGTTCCTGTAATATTTTATACTAAAACAATATTTTTGTAACGCAGCATCAATATAATTTGAGGGTCTTGTTAATGACACGAGTTGACTGATTGTAGAAGAATGTGTAGTAATTGTTTATCACATTTATAAATGTACTGATACCGACTAATGTAAGGAGGTGTCAAATGCGTTTATACAACACAGTGGACGGATTCGTCACTGCCGAGATGAGTCATTACTTTGACACAATTTAGAACTCGTTCTATCAGTGGACAGTGCTCCTGACCTTTTTGAAATGTAAACTTAAAGAGTTTTCTAAAATAGCATCGCACCAAATTAAGTGGGTCGTAGAAAATGTGGGGCTGATTGATGCGAACAGCTCAGGACCTGGTTTAGTATCGCTTGCATACAAAATATTTTTTATTAACGAAAATAGTATATAGAGGAATGGAACGACAAATAGATTGCGAGTTACGAGAAGATCAGTTTGGTTTTAGGAAGAATGTAGGAACAAGAGAAGCAATATTGACTTTGACTCTAATTTTAGAAGACAGGATAAGAAAAAACAGGCCTACATTCATTACATTTGTAGATTTAGAAAAACCTTTGATAATGTGAATTGGAACACTATTAAGGATTTTGAAGAGGCCAGGAATAAAATATCGAGACAGAAGGCTACCCTCTACAGAAGGCATGCATCAGTAATTGGCATTGAAGATGGGATAGAAAAAGAAGTCGTAATCAAGAAAGGAGAAAGCCAAGGATGCAGCCTGAAGCCCATACTGTTTAATTTATATATAGAATAGGCGATGAAGAAAGTAAAAAATGAATATGGAAAGGGAATCATACTACAAGAAGAAAAATTAAAAACCCTAAGGTTTACTGATGTAGTATTAGGGGAGTCAGAATAAGACTTGGAAAACATAATGGATGGTATGAACGTGATACTGGAGGAAGATTACAACACGAGGAATAATAGAGAGAAAACCAAGGCGATGGAATGTAGTATGGGAAACAGCGGAATAACAAAAGGTGTCAGATTGGGAAGGTATATTTTGAAAGAAGTTTAGGAATTCTGCTTCTTCGTCAGCATTATAACGAGTAGAGCACAGCCAAGGAAGGCTTTCGCAAAAAAGGGGAATATACTTACGGGTAATATAAGTATGAATATTAGGAAATCATTACTACAATGTTCGTATGGAGTGTGGCGTTATATTTGTGCGTGGACGGTAGGAGTTGCTGAAAGGAAAAGAACGGAAATGTGGTACTATAGGAGAATGCTGAAAATCAGATGGTTGGCTTGAATCATTAACGAGGATGTTCTAAGCAGAATAGAGGAAGAGGGAACAATATGGAGAACGTTGACCAAGAGAAGGGATGGATTAATAAGCAACGTTTTGAGGCCTGAGGGTCTTTTAAAATTAACAATTGAGAGAAGTATGTGGGGTAAGAACAGAAGAGGGAGGAAAAGCATGGAATACGCTAAGCAGATAAGGGAGGATGTGGGATGTTGTAGTTATGCGAAAATGAAAAGTGTTGCTTCAGTGGACTGAATACCACAAAAACGACGACGACGACATTGGCGTTTAATTTTCGGACTGATGAAAAATATGTCCATTCTGAATTTTATTATGAATAATTAGAACCGCTGTAAATGTTTCAAATCGAGGGATACTGGGCTGATAATCCAACGGGTTCATTTATTTATTTTTAATTTTATCTATATCTTAGAAGTGTACGATTGTTCCCTGTCTGAATTTTCCGATTGGTCCTGATTAATTTCCGCTCTGATATTTTATTTTGTTTTTGAATCTTTGACCGGGCGTATGTTCTATAACTGAAGTATTTAATTTAATAATAACTGAAGTAGGCAAGACAACTAGGAAAAGAATACTATTCGTTTATATCAGGGGTCTCCAACCGTTTTAGTCTCCTCCACTAAGTCCTAGTCAGGCAATCATATCAACGTACTGTAGTATTGCGCGAATAGCCAACTACTGAGATATGTATAATGAATGTCGTTGGCGAATACTGTTAGTGCTTACGGGCAAGCGTCGAGAAAATTTCATTGCGACTGAGGCAGCCGACACGCGTGTTGGGTCTTGCGTATTATTACGACCATCTTATAATGTTGAAGAAAAGCTTCTCAGGTGTCCATCCGTTTAATATTGAAGAACAGCGACGTTTCGACGGCTTTCACTTCCATCGTTTTCATCCTGGAAGTCGAAGGCAGTGAAAGCCGCCGAAACGTGGCTGTTCCACGATAATAACCGGGTGGAAACCCGAGATGCTTTTCTTCATTCAATTCACCGGGAAACTTCGATCTTTAGCATCTTATAATTTTCTTTGGTTACGACTACTGTACGACCTTGCTAATTGCACAGTAGTGACATCTTGCTGAGAGTAGAAAAGTTAGGCGCGGGACGTGGCAAAGCTACAGTATTAAAGCGCCGTCTTGTGAGGAGTGTCCGAATATACGCAACATAATTATACGTAATGTTTAATTTGATTTAGATAAAAACCAACGACCCGTATAAAGGACGAAATTTTTAAAAAATTGAAAAAGATAAAGTCAAAACATCTATTTTGTGTTAAATTTTAAATTCTTTTTCCAAATTTTTTAATATTGTCTGTTATATGGGTCGTTAATTCTTATCTAATTTATGTAAAAAAAGACGTTACTTGTTATTATACCTACTTCTATTTTGTGAATTACCTGTGTATGCCAACTATATTAATTTTTTTGGATAAATCTTATATCAATTACAGTTAAAATGTTTCATATTATTACTTACCACTGTGGAGGACAAATATTCATACAGTTCGGAAACATTTTCTGAGAATTAATTATACCAGAGAACATAACTAAGTAATTAACACGTATTTGTTTAACAAAAAATGATTCCTTACAAAATACAAAGTACAACTGATTGGAATGTAACCGTACGTATGATATAAGTACTTATTCAAGAACATTGTAACACCTCCACAAAATCGTTTCTTTATACTTGGTATGCATTACTTTCTTAAGGTTCTTTTAGACTGTCATATCCGTTCTCAATTCAGTTTCAGTCCGTCACTTTTTTCTATGTGTAAGAATGAAAAAAAAAATAAAAGAAGAATGGAAACGGATACTGAGAACTTACGGGATGGATAGACCTATTTCTTTCATTTCATTTCTTAAAATTCCTATGGGTAAACAACGGCGTCATGCCTCAATCCTTTCGCTCACGTTGCTCTGTCACTATGTCCAAGGATCACGACTTTGTTGTATAATTCATTGACATTTATAAAAGTTCACCGTGTTTGTGAAAAAAAAAACAGACGCACGCTATCACAATGCAAACATTAGGGAAGCTACCTACACTCTTCTGTTAAGGAAATATCAGGAGTACGATGAAAAGACTACAAAGACGATGGTCCAATCCAAAATTAATAGCCTACGCTCAACTTATAACAAAAAAGTTTAATTTTATTTTAATCAATGAACTTTTGCGTGTAACTCAACTTTTCACAACTACATTCTGTGGAAAGGGTACAGAGAACTAAAATGACTAAGAATAGTGAGAATTGAATGGATCGTGTAAAAGGACCTCGCTTCCGAACTTAAATGAAACGAGAACTGATATGACCTTCTAAAAGGACTTTTATGGATGACTTGAGTGAGCAGTTTTGGCATGGAATATACTAATTTCCTTGTTATTTCAGAATTAATTCCGTTCTTATAGCAACAATTACTTTTAGCTTTGTTTGTCAGTGACGCCATGCTTCCTTAACTCTTTCCTCCCATCTCGTTCCACAAATGCTCGATTGGATTGAGACCTGGGGACTGAGCTGGAGTTTTCAGGGTTTGCCGTGTATGATGGAGCAGCCAGAGACGGACAATTTTCGCAGTTTGTTTGGGGTCATTATCTTGCTGGAAATAGAAATTGTCCCCAATGCCCAGTCTATCGGCACCCTTGTGATGTTTGTCCTTTAGTATATTCACCCAACCAAATCTGTTCGTGATTTCATCAATGAAATCGAGTTCTCCTTTCCCTGAAGCTGCCATGCACCCCATACCATTACTCTGCCACCTCCACACTTCACAGTAGCCTGTATGTTTTCATGTCCAGATCAACACTCGTCCGTCATTGTGAAAATATTAAATTTACTTTCGTCACTAAACAAAACTCTGTCCAAAAATTAATTATGTGGCTACTGGATTTTTTTTTCTAGTGTACAGTTTTTTTTCTGGAGACTCCTCGTGAAGATGGATTCTTCTGATGGTGCTGCTTGTGATTTGTTTACCATGATATTGTTCTGCATGGGCTTTTATTTCTGTCGCATTTACTTCGGATTTTTCAAGACTGTTTTTCACTACCATCCTCCTTTCTCTAGTCGTCAGTTTGTATGGTCTGCCTGATCATTTGCTTTTTGCACGGGTTCCATTTGCTTTAAATCGCCGCATTACACTTTAGACAATAGCACAGCTTCTACATACTACATTCGTGATTTCAGAATATGATTAATTTTGATTATTAAAAAACCGTACCATAATCTCTATCCCAGGAGCAGTACTTTCCTTGGTCTTGCGCCCCATTTTGATGACAGAACCAACTTAGTCACTGAGTAGGGTAGGGAGGGGGAACTGTCCACTGCCTGTACATTTGAAGGACCAACGACAGTATAAATACTTATGCCACTGGCGTAATTCGTTATTATTTACAAACCCTTTCCGTTTATTGACGTTATGTCGTTTACGTTAGTGATGAAGTATCTCCATTTATGGTTAGTGGTCTTAACTGTGAGAACATAAGACAAGCAGTAATTTTGTGTCGACATCAATCTGTATGAATACTTATTTCTCCCACTGTATGCAAGTTATTGAGTTTCTTGTTCGTTAAATAAAAACATCTGTTTGGCAAAACTACAATTGGACAGGAAAAGAAAGCAGAAATTAAGAAATGATGAAGGTTAAAAATGAATACGGAAAGGGAATCTGTTGCAAGGAGAAGAAATAAAAACATTAAGGTTTGCTGGCGATATTGCGGTATTAGGTGAGTAGGAAGACTTGGAAAACAATAAATGGCTTGAACGTGAACGTGAGGATTAATAGAGGTAAAACCAAGGTAATGGAGTGTAGTAAGGAATAGTGGAATAACAACAAAGAGTAGGATAGCACAGGCAAGGAAAGCTTTCACAAAAAAGGGAGTTTACTTACGGCTAATATATGAATATTGGGAAATCATTAATAAAAATGTTCGTATGGAGTGTGGCGTTGTAAGGGTGCGAAACGTGGACGATAGGAGTTGCAGACAGAAAAAGAATAGAAGCTTTTGAAATGTGGTACGATAGAAGAATGCTGAAAATCAGATAGGTGTATAGGGTAACTAACCAGGAAGTTTGAAACAGAGTAGGGGAGAGACGACAATGTGGAGGACTTTGACCAACTGAAAGAGAAGATAATAGGCCATAAGGGTATTGTAATATTAGAGGAAAGTTTGTGTGGTAAGAACAGAAGAGGGAGGCCAAGGATGGATGCGTTAAGCGGATTAGGGAGGTTGTGGGACGTGGTAGCGTTGCAGAATTGAAAAGTCTTGCGCAGGATAGGTTAGCATGGATGGTTGGATCAGACCAGTCTTAGGGCTGAATACCAGAACAACAACATAATTGGTCACAGGGTAGTTTGAAAACCCTTGGTGTATATCCAGCATCACTATATTAAAGTTTATTAATTTTCACGCTTCAGTAATATAATTATTATAGGCTCTTAAAATAATTTAATTTAATAGAAGACATAAACGGAATATTTGTAATGATTTTATACGTTTGGACTTCTGGTTAGTGGTGTTTGTAGGCAAGGCTACTCACGATTCGCAAGGTTTTCCTGCTGAAGTCGTTCTCCGGGGCAGACAACCGCCTAAGTATTCGAATGACGTTGCATTGTTGCACTTCCCGACAACACCCGAGTTATTGTCAGCACTTCTTTCTGTCCGAGTTTCTGTTTTCAGCCCATTCGTTCTAATTCAGCGGAATTCTCACTCAGTATTTACGTTTATTTGTGACGAACCTGTTTGAGCTTCTATGTGATTCCAGAACTTCCGCGGAGTAGATTTTTCTTCCTCCACACTCAAACTTCCCTCGTCTTCTAGGTCAGGTTGTGAATTTACCCTCTGTTAACGATAAAAATGCTCTGGACCTGGTACTGCCCGGCGATTGAGGAAAACCACTCCAACATACAGTTACTCCCAGTTCCCTTCAAATGACTATTTAGTTGCTCATTTTCCTCCTCCCTTCAACTTCCAAGCAAGTCCGAACTTCTTGCCTTCCTTGCACGTTCTTCCTTTCAATACGAGAACTACATTGCTCGCCTCCCCTGCTCCCTCGTCCTTTCAACTCTCGATCAACACTAACTGATTTTTCACCCTCTTTCCTCTCAGGCAAACTCTCCTTTTCCCCTTCTCCAAAGGAAAACGCGACCCCACGTGATGTCTTCACCAACTTCTTTTTCTTTCACCAAACGCGGGTTCTTGCTCTTCCAAAGGGAAAGGATGACATTGGGAATTTTCGGGGTTGTTGTCCCTAGTGCCTACTACAACTTTAATTCCTCTTATCTGCAGGTAGGCACGATTTCTATGCGACACTTTGGCGCCTTCCTAATCAGGAACTTAATCAGGAATAGTTTTAAACGAATAAAACTATTACACTTTTCAGCCGTAACCGAAGCTGGACGCAGTCCATGACGCAAAATTATCCACATGTGTAATAGTTTTATCCAATGATGAAGTCCTTAAAGATGGACGGAGCGTCGTAATTACATTAATTGTTAATTGTGCTGACAAATAGGCAGCGTTTTTTACTATACTTAATTGTCAGATTATTGATTTGTTATTAAACAAATGTTTATGTTTCTGAAAATTAAGAAATTAAAATTTCCTCCTCCAAAAAAGTTTGACTGTTTTATTAATGGTCATGTTTCGCTATTAACGAAACTGACCTGGTTTTCGGAATAAAATCCGAATTACCGCCAAGATTTTAGTTGCAACGTAGTGTTTAATGAAAGTTCTTTTTAATTTTTCAGGAAAGTCGTTGCTCAGATTGCCGATACTTAAAACCTTCAGGTAAGTGCAGTAGGCTAACGATGAAATATTCATTTTGAATTCACAAATATTTAAATTATATTTGGTATTCCGTTGTCTATAATTATAATAATTATGAAAGAGTGAAAGATTGAAGAAAAATGCAAAGTTTCAAAAGATGAAAAATAATATTCTTTAAGCAAAAATGAAAATAGTAATGAGCTTAACTAAAATATAGTAATGTAACTTTATAACTGTCTAAGGTGTTAAGGTCCACAATTACACTAGAATACGATAAATTGAGATTTGGCCGACTTTTCACTATATTCTTAAGTAAGTCATTGGCATTTGCCCGTAACTTAAAGCACGTCATAATTAGTCTTAATTATGCGTGAAATCAAAGTTCTACGGACTCGGTCACCCAAAACACATTTTTTCGCTTTGTAACTCAGGCTTCTTTGTATGCCATCTTTGGCGATGTCCACCTGATATTGAAGACAGTAACCACACGGGACCACGTCCGGCTCAAACAATATTTTCGCCGGTCATTTACGTAGATAAATTTATTTATCATTTCATTTCCGTCGGTGGCGGGGCCCGATCCTGTCCAATCAAAAATATTTATCTGTCATCTCTAGAAGGAGCCATTCACCCCACTCCACCGATGTTTTGGGGAAAACCCCATGTTTGCTCACAACCCGATGCCGCCGAATCTCAAAGACTTTAGAAAAACCCAGTCTGTACAAACTTGTCGGGGTTTTATTACCCTGTCTAACCTTCATCAACTTCTCTCGCGCCGCTTGTCTTTGATTTTGTACCGATAAATTCCTGCATGTAGTTGTGTTTTACCATTACAAATTCACGAAGCATGTTTTTGGTATTTTTCTAATTTAATGTTAGATAGCAAACTTTAGTTTTTACAAAGTGCATGGTTTAGCAATGGAAATTTTGGACTTCCATCAAACCCACAAATAACACAAAACACTCGATAAAAAATCAGCTGATCGTGCAGATTACGACGGGAACTTAGGAGTTGTGGGAACTTTCTCGAAGCATTGTCGTGGAAGATCTTGATGTAATGAGGGTTTCCCAGTCCTGCTGGAACCACACTTCACTATAGAAGAATCAAATTCCTCGAATTTGAAAAGCAAGGAAGTTTGTCAACATTTAAACATATTAAGTGGAATTCAACGCAGCAGTTTGACCATCCTGTTCGAAGAAATACGAGACCAATGATTTTTCACCCATACCAGTCACTGTAAGTGAAGTGATCACTCAATGTTTTTCTGTCGCCAATAGTGATAATTCTGTTTATTTAGGAAATCCAAGAGATGAAAATGGACTTCATCAGATTAAGTCATTATTCATTGTTTAAACGAAATATGTATCACATGCAAATCAAAATGCAGAATTCGTCGGCAATTTGTGTACTAAAATGGAAGACATTCACAGGACAGTATTTTTACCCCAAAATTGTGTTCTAAATTTTTGGATGTTCTAAATAAGAATGGCAAAATATGCTGATTTTTATAAAAAAAAATTACAATTGCAAAACCATCAGATATATCTGGCGCAACCTGCAGGAATTCGATCTGCGATGTCGGATAATTGATACTGTCAGCAGAGAGCATGCTAAGCTCTGCTTTTATTCTGCACAATAGTGTTTCTTAGAGTCCAGACTAATTCCACAACTAATTCCAATTACTTCTGTCCCGTTGTTTCAATCTTTGTATTTTCGTAGTTCCCAAACTTAATCGCATCATTCAGATTGTAAAGGTTATTTAATCGTCTTCTCTCTCCCCTCTTCTTTCCTTTCATTGATCCTCCAGATGTGTAGTAAGAATTCCAGTTCCACACATCACGTGTCCCAACCAGTATTCTTTTTCATGATTTCTTTTAAAAAAGCTCTTTCCTCTATTATTCTTCTCAGCAGCTCTTCTTTCTTCACTCTATCCATCTTCTCCGTCGTTCTCCACATCCACGTCTCTAATGAATCTATCCTAACTCATTCTCATGTTTCACTTACGTATATAATACTTCAAAATTAGCAGTTAAACAATTTTTTTCTCAATAATATATCCAGAATTCTATTACAAAATAATTTATATTTCTTTCTGAATGCTGAATAATACTTCTTTTACTTTATCTATGTTGAGCTCTTCGACTCTTCAGTGAACCATGTACTTAAGTATGTGTAATGCTTTAATTAATATAGTCTTCCTTCCTCTATACTTATCGTCTCCCCCTCGCTTTTATTTCCATTCCTAATCTCATTTTTTCCAACATAATTCATAATCTTCATTTTTAATATTTATATAATTTTCTGATGCATTATCATTACTTAAAACTACCATACATCAGCAACCCTGTTACAACTTATAGTCTTTCTACCTACAATTCCATTTTTGTTATTTTGCTTCAAACATTTTCTTATCATAGCCTCAATATATACAGGGTGTCTCTACAACCTTTTGGTTCATAATAGTGGACACAACGCTGAAAATTTTAATATAGCGGACTATGGCCAGAACACATACTCCATGTTTTAATGTAATAAACGTTCACATTATAATATTCCTTTTATTTACTGGAAACATTACCGCAACATAAAAGAAAATACTAACACCTTACATATAATAGCAATTGTTAAAAATGGCGACCACCATCCTCAATGCAAACATGAAACCAGCGTAGATAATATTGTCGAACTCTTTCAAATATTCCAGGAGTCTGTTGCATAACGAGTAGCTAGGACCATACCCAGTTCCACGTGTTTCTATTGGAGTAATGACTGAACTGTGAATATAATTTTGTTATTGCGGTTATTAATATTTTTTTAGCTTATTATTGGCGGTGAATATTATCAGAATTTAGGGTATTGGGGGTACCAGATAACAGAGAATTAGAGGAAGAGGTTTTTTTGAGAGTCGGAGAATGAGGTGCCAGCTAACTAGGGGAGAAATTAATGTTAGGTTATACCTGAATGAGAGAGTAAATGGATGTAGTAGATTGGTAGTTTTCGTTTGAGTCTGCGGTTGTTTGGAGGATGAGGTGGATTGCTGTTGAAGAGTGCTATGGTGTCATTGGAGCTTTTTATTAAGGAGGATATGCATGATTTTATTGTGGTGGAGATTAGTGGAATTTGGATGTCATTGTGAATTACCGAGTTTCGAAGGTACCATGGGGAGTTGGAAATGATTCTAAGGATTCTGTTTGCTTGGTTTGAATTTTATTTGAATTGGAGTTGGCAGTTGATCCCCAAATGGAGCATGTGTACCACCATATGGGGCATATTAGGGAGAGGTAAATGGGTCTTTTGATGGAGATGGAAATTGGTTCGCTTCTGTTGAGTAGTGGATAAAGTAGTTTTATTTTAGAGTTAATTTTGGATGAAAGTTGGGTAAGGTGGGGTTTATAGGAAAGTTTGGAGTCTATAATAAGTGCAAGGTAAGTCATGGAGTTTTTTTTATTGGGATTTGTGAGCCAAAAAGATAGTGAATGAGTAAGGGGATAGGTTTCGATGGTGAATGGAACTATTGCAGGTTTGGAAGGGTTTATGCTGACCCTCCAGTGTTTTTGCCCAGATTTCCAGGTCGTTTATAGCTAATTGGAAGGTACGAACACCCGAGGTGAAGGAAGAGGTTTTGTGGAGGATAGATAGCTATGTCATCGGAAAAAATATTGATTTAGTGGATGGATGACTGGGAATGTCATGAGAGTAAATTTTAAACAGGAAGGGGACTAATACGCTACCTTGTAGGACGCCAGAGGAGATGGGGAAGGTTTTGGAGGAATGATTGTTAATTTTAGTCGAGTACGAGCGGTAATTTGAAATGAATCTGAAGAGTGTGTCGTTAAGTTCATTTTTTATTTTGGATAAGAGGGATGGAGATGGACTTTATGGAAGGCTTTCTCTGCGTCAATAAATACTCCAAAGCAGGAATTTGTGAGTTACGAAAACGGATACTGCCAGATTTTACTTAGGGATTGGAGCAGTATTCAAATAATTATTCATTACTTACAATTTATTCTTGTTTACATGAAGACGGATTTAGCCACCGAAATATGATAAAGGGTTTCCCATAAATAACGCAATTTTTACTTTAATAATAAAATAAAATTTATTTGAACATTGCCAATATGAAGTACAAAAACTGCGATTAAACATGAAACAAAATATCACGGAAATGTCCTCTACGGCTTAGCCTGCACATTCATGAAAATCACTATCCAATTCCTGTTTTATGAATACCCAATTGCCCAATGTTCGACGCTCCAGATAGTCCATCGGCTTCAAGTTGGATCTTAAGTGGATCCAAATGCAGATCTTTTGTGAAAGTTCGCTGCAAACTACTTTTCTGGATGGCGAACTGTTGAGAACGGCGGCCAATCGATTTCTATGGACTCGTAGACACACTATCACTGATAAGAGCGACATTCCCTACTGATAGACGGGAACGAGGACGTCCAGGTTATTTGATGTGCACTGTCGATCCTGTATCTTCACATTTCCTTACCAGTCTCTTGACTGTTGACGCATTAGGCGCATATCGCCTACACGAAGTCTTCATAATAATAATAATAATCATATTCCGTAGATCCTGTAAAGAAGCTAAGCTTCAAGGATGTGGAATGGGTCAGGGTGTACATTTATTACATTATTTTATTGTATAAAAGATAAATATACTTATAACAAATTTTTGTATTATAAACTAATTCATTAATTACTCTTCTCCGATTCTTCTATAAATTCCTTTATTGAATAGAAGGAGTGGCTAAGCAAAAATGAGCGTAATTCAGTCTTAAATTTACCTTGATTATCGGACAACTGTTTAATTCTGTGCGGCAGTCTGTTGAAGATGGATATCCTGAATAATGCACACCTTTCTGTGCAATTGACAATGTTTTACATTTTTTATACAGATTATTTTTGTTCCTTGTATTGAAGGGATGAATATCAGTAGTGCCTATTTGTGATTACAAATAACATCAATGAATAAATGTATTGGCACGTTAAAGTGAAAATGCCTAACTTTTTGAACAGACTTCTGCAAGAAGTTCGTGAGGAAACCTGACATATTGCTCTAATAACACGTTTTTGACTAATAAAAATCTTATCGATGCCTATTGAGTTGCCCCAAAATATAATACCATATGATAAAATAGAATGAAAATATGCAAAGTATACTAGTTTTCTTGTTTTTAAATCACTGAAGGTGGACATTGCTCTGACAGCATATGTAGCTGAGCTGAGTTTCTTAAGTAATTGATTAATCTGATCAGTCCAATTTAATTTATTATTTACTAAGAGACCTAAGAATTTAACAGAGGAAGTTTCATTTACATTTTTGCTGTTGTATTTAAGTGTTATAGATTGTAAAGTTGTGTTGAGTGTATGAAATTGCATGAAATGTGTTTTGTCACAGTTATTTGTTAGTCCGTTCGCATTAAACCATGTTAGCAGGTTAGTTAAATTATTGTTACTTGCCTCTTCTAGTGTGTCTTTGTTACTTTTTACTATTACACTAGTATCATCTGCAAAGAGGATAGCTTTAGAAGTTGAATCTATGGTGTTAGGAAGATCATTTATATATATAAGGAATAATAATGGCCCTAATACTGATCCCTTGTGGGACCCCAGTTTTAATAATTCCCCAATCTGATTTATGTATTTCACCTGTGCACGAATCTTTTAACACTACTCTTTGCATTCTATTTTGTAAGTATGAATTAAACCAAGAAAATGAAGTTCCTGTTATTCCATAGTACCTCAGTTTTTCCAGCAATTTACTATGGTATACACAATCAAAAGCTTTACTTAAGTCACAGAATATACCTAATGGGTGATTTTTTTTATTTAATTCTTCTATTATGTCGTCTAAAAGAGTAAAGATCGCTTTCTCGGTTGAATATCCTTTTCTAAACCCAAACTGTGAATCGGTGAGTAAATTATGTTTGTTCAGATGTTTTATAACTCTGTTGTATACTACTCTTTCAAAATTTTTTGATAATACTGGCAACAGTGATATGCAATTTCAAAATCTGGATGCGTTGATCCATCGTGTATCACTGATAAAAATGCACACAAATGACAATCGATAATTGCAATGTAAACAGGTTTTCAGGTCCGGCAAACTAACAAACTGAAAAAAGATGCTTAATTATGTTTCACGTTTAATCGCAGTTTTTGTGCTTCATATTGACATAGTATTATTAGCAATTTTCAAACAAATGATGCGTTTTTTATGGGACACTCTTAATAAGAGTGGCTAAAAGAGATATGGGATGAAGCTAAAGGGAGGAAACAGTTACCTACATACGGCTTTTAGTGAAGACTTTCTTTATCACTCGTGTTACACGTTATTTTTTAACTTTAAATGAGAAAATGAAATATTCGTTTCACAATATATAATGCCCAAGAAGTCACACCATGGGGTCCACGGATTGTCAAGGAAACGTTGTGTATAAAGGAATTCTTCTTTGAAAATAATTAATTCATAACTGACATTGTGAAATTGTATTATCATTAAGGAAAATGTAAAATATTAATTTGTTGAATCCACCATTGTCATTAAATTTCGAGCCCACGTCACCTGTAGTAACATTAAATGAAATTGCTTGTATGCCACGAAATGACGTAACTTTTACCAGATTGAATCTTCATTAATTCAAACAGAACAAACTATCACTGTCTCTAAGTTCTTATGAAAGATATATACAAAACAAAGAAATTAGCCATGAAAATAAAGAGTACTTACTTCTCTTGAAAACTTTGTACTCAGTTTCTCGCCTACGTTGTAATAGTCTAAACCTATAAGTCCCTCAACCGACATACCCAGGGTGAAATTTCAAATATTTGTACAATAAAGGAGTTGCAATTGTGACGCTCTCGTGAAAGAGATACGCCATTGGTTGGCGAGGCCACGTGACTCGGGGCTAAAAATAACCGGCGTTATTACCTGCGCGGCATCGCTGGAAGTTCATCCACGTGGTCGGGCTTCAGCATTCTCCTTGTTCTCAGAGGTATTCATAAATAATCTATCATGTCGATGTAGTTGAAGGCTGGTACAATGTAACAGATCAATTGGTCACAGAACAAGTGTTATGCAAGTAAAAGAATAAGTATGATAGCGATTGTATGACGTTCTTTGCGGAGTAGAATGCACTGAAGTAATGACAAAGTAATTGATTAAAGAGCTGTGTATTTGTTGCTTGAGTGATTGTTGGGCTTCTAACCAGGTGAAAGTGGGTTTAGGCAACGACGTTTCGATGAGGGTCACTGTCATCGTTATCAAGTGGTAACGTCGTAGCGTAAGCCTATTTTCACCTGGTTAGAAGCATAAGAATCACTCAAACAAGGTAATTGATGCTGGAATTTTCTTTTCTCAGCAGATAAAATATTGTAGTTTGTTACTTACGTTATTCCGACCGCAATAGTGGTGCGTTAAGCGCTTCCAAATGTTATCTGTTTTATCTCTTGAATTTATTAATATAAATTTGGTATTGCGTCTGGGGGAAGGTGATACAAGTTCTAATAACGGCACGCAACGTCGTGATAAATTTATTTGTCTTGTTAAATTAAATTTTTATTTCTATACAGGTTGATTATCCATTTATTTTCAAGAAGTCCGGTGAGTATAAGTATCAAAATAACGCCCAGTAAAATGTTTTTGAATCAATGTTGCTATTATCTTTCAATTCGAAAAGGGTAGGCACCAATGAGAGGTCTTTCTAATGCTCTTAGCCTTTAGATTTGGTTTTGACTACAGTTCATCCTACCAGGTGTTTGTATTCCAATTGTATAACGTGTGAATGAGGCAGATGACTTTTCCACATATGTGAACCGCTCTTGATTATCTTATCAGGCTGCAATACGGCAAAATAAATGTATAAAACCACGTTTGTGCCTAGTTTCTTTTGCTTCAATTGAAGCATTTCTACTTCCTTCGACATTTCGTACTGCAATTGACTGTTGACCACTAGCTAGTCGAATGTGATGTGAGATACCTTGAATTAGAAATTGTTGCGCTGATACACCTACGTTCGGGATATTTAGGACAAATCAGAAACAAAAAACGGTGGTGGGATAAGAGTGAGTGTGGAGCACACGGGTCCCTGAAGGTACTGTTATGTTGCTACTTCAAAACGCTTTATAGTACAAGCGTCGTTAATCGGCGGTTGCCCCTTGAAAATCTTAAAGAAGTGATTTTGTACTTAGTAATTTAGGAATGTCAGGACGTAATCTTGGACTGCGTCAGGAGTGTTGCAATCCAACCAACACCAGTTAATTTCGCCATAGTGTTTCGAAAGGTTCATTCAAAGGGAACTCCATCTCGTCGCTTTAATCGCGCTGATGACTACATCGTCGTTAACGTTGCGACAATTAAACTATTCTATAACTTTTGAGTGATATGCTACGAGGAATACTGAGCATACTACACTTGGCCTTGAAAGGAAGTCACCATCCATGGAAATATTTGATTTCTATGTCCACGTGTAAAATTTTGCATATAGTAAAATCACAATTCAATATGTGGTCAGTCTCTTATACTTGTGGGTGAAGGATGTTCCAAGAAGGAAGGAAGTGTGAACAACAGGTTTGTTTATGAAGGGTCAGCAATAAGCCCGTTTAATATATCCTGCATAAGCCGTAACCTTTCATTTTTATTATTCAATTCCATAAATAATTTGGCATTAAATTATTTCATGAAGATTACACGGTAGTCTAGTCATGTGAGGGCCAGAGAAGTCCCTTGTGAACAGCGCCCTTAGTCAGGAGTAGTCATTTCACCCCTCTTCCCATCAAACACAAGGCACGTGGACCATTTCTCTACCTCTCAGCGGCCGCGATGGTTCTCAAACGCGTTTTAGCGTATTGGGAATCTTTGCAAAAACCGCGACACTTCAGTTTTCATAAGTTCAAAAATATTTGAGATGATGATGTTGCATTGATAATTGCAAAGTGATATAGCACGTTGGTTACTTCTACAGAAATTTTCTAATAGATGTTATTCAGTAGCATTTTGTTACATTTGTAATATTACAGCGTAACATTGTTAAATGACCTCAGGAGTTTTAAGTAGACTTCTTTTAACTAAAAGATTTTGTTTGGGATGATGTCATCAGATACTGGGATGAAATTTAATGACATCTCAGAAGGATGCTTTTACAATGCTATGCCAAGGTCACATTCCCAACGTAGTTACTGGGAAAATGACAAGAGAGTGAGGAAGTAACGTAATGTAGATCCTCCATCAGCATTTTACAATATGAATTATAATGCACATAACTTGAATAATTCTTAAGATATATACAGGTCTAGTACTCTAATTTTAGAATAATGTTGTACCCCCTAATGGGAACCAATTTTGAAATACAACCTCTGGTAACTGATATAGTACCCTGAACGTTTTTCAATTACTACAAAAGAAAATCAAATTAACGAGAATAAATAATATGTGTATGATGTTTATAAATTATATACAGTGCTATCCGCAACAAAAGTGACCAATGGTAACTTTTCATCATTCATTGAACGTGGCTGTAATAATTTGAAGAATAATGATACATTTTGAAAATAGCGGAGAATAGTCTAACAGATGATAGATCATTTAGCTCTCCATACATCAAGATGATTTTGACACCCAGTCTTTTCAAATAACTTTCTAAATTCTCTTGAAAAATATAGACCGACAAGACCACGAATGCTACAGGAAGTGAATTACCAAGAAGTAAACGAAAAAATGTAAATAATATAAAACTCAATATTTCTGTGAAACGTGTAATAATTTCTTTTATTTTTCGTATAGGTACAGAAATAATCTTTCAAAAATGATTTGACTAAGTCTTAAAAAAAAGTTGATAAAGACACAATAATTTACGTATGTCACTGAAATAATAATTATTTACTTTATAATATTATGTATAGACGTTACGATATGAGGTGCGTGTCTTTTCTCCACAGCGTCGAAGAACCACATTCCGCTAACATAAAATTGGAAAAAGCGGCCGAGAGCCGAGTGACTATCGGAGACTTTTGACTACGGTCTGAACGGAACCAGATGGGAGCGGGCGCATCTCCTTGACTCATAGTCTTCAGATAGTCAGGTAGGGAAGACTGCGTCCCTTCCTTCCTGCCTTAAAGACAGCATTAGTCAAGTCAAGTCTGTCTTTACCTCGTCTGAACGGCTACCATAGTCACAATGCAGTTAGCATGTACCTGCTGTCCCCAGATGACTTCAATAGTCTGTGACTAATAGACTGAGACTATCGTGTGAACGGGCCCTAACAGTCATGAAATTTAATTACAGGTGGTGAGAATACGGTTTCACTGCCTGATGAGAGAAGGAAGCGAACGAAGCTGTCTCACTGAGTTGGGATGCTCTAGCCTAATCGTTCCCATTTAAAGTAATTTATTCTGCATATCTCTATATTAATTATCGTGACAGAACTATGAGTAACCTTTAATTTTTGGTAATTTCAAATATAACCTAACTATTCCAATCATAAATTCAAATTTCCTATCTTTCACCTTTGAATGCAAGAAATAGGAATTATGCTCCATCCAACTTTAGAGATTTATTGATACATTTGTAAAGTTTTAGTTTGATTTCGGGCAGCTGACCTATTGGTCCAATGAGATCATCGAACAAATCTTATCGTATGCCCGTCATGTGCGCCCCCTTAGCTGGAAACTGACTAGATTCGTCTCGGCTTGTGGCCTTGGACCAACAGGGAGGATATACCAATAGGAGGAAGTTAGCCATTCTGGGGAGTCCTGCCAAAAACCTACACGTTCTTGCTCATTTATACGCCATTTTCCTAATCTTCCAGGGTTCTCAATCATTCTTGCAGGTTTTTTTAACTTCCGGAACTGCCTTCAAAATAGCATCAATTCCCGTTTAACACAGAGTTTCTTTTTTAATAAATTCTTCGAGGTCTGTCAGAGTCCAACGTTTACACTGGTGGAAAACAACAGGGCTACCGAAATGATCAACCGTATTGTTTGTTATGTTAAAAAAAGTAATAAGGGCAAGACTCGTCGTGTACAGACATTTCTCTGTGATGTATTTTCATAAAAATAATTATAAGATACGAGAGGCTTAATGTTAAAATACAGACTATCTTAACTCTGATTATATAAACACTGACGTTACTTTATTACGAGTCTCATGTCTCACGGTGGTTTCCTACTGCCTTATCGTCAAAGACTTTAAATGAGCGGTTGACATTGGTAACCGAAGAAAATTGAACTGCTTCTCTACTGCCGCAATTTTTTTTAAAAAAATTCCATTTGTTATTATAAGATAAAGGTTTACTAATCTAATGGCAGTCTCCGTAGTCCCAAATGTCGATCAGAAAATTTCTGTGGAAGATAACGAAGGAGAAACTTGACCCCAGGGGTGGCCAATCTTTTGCATACCGAGCGCCAACTTTTTGACAGTCGAGTCCTGGTACGCCATATGACTCCAGCACATTGTATTGTCATAGGTTCATGATTAGGATTTGGTAAATAGATACGAGGATGGAATCTGCTACGCTTATTGGAAAAATAGAATAATTTGACGCAATTGAATTAATTAATTTAAGCCAAGTATGATGTACCAGTATGAGAGGATGATAGCTTCTTGATGTTTGTTTGTTGGAAGATAACTCTGGATTACTGCTTGGAACTTGGAATTGTCTCTCCTCTCTGTTTGCCAGAAGAACTGTTATTAAATTTTTTATAATATTATTTATGATACATGTCAACTAAGAATGTAAATGGACTTCTCGTCCGAAATACAAACACACTCAAGGTTGCAATGCCTCCAAAGCGTCACGATTCGGCCACCCCTGAACTAGAGCATATACCAATATCAGAATAAGATATAGGTAACAATTTGTAAATCTTTATTGTGAAGAGAAAGTAAATTCCCAAACTTGAAAGAGACTAGTGTCATGTTCATTTGTCACCGACAAAAGAAATCTTATTTGCCGTATAATACGGACTTTGAAGTTCTTGCAGCCTAATTTTGTTTTTGTTAGATACAGTTTTTTTTTAATTTTTTGAATCTAATTGAGAAAATTAATAAATTTACATTTATTGCACCTGCTAATCCATCGCAAGGCGAGTATCCATTTATGCCATCAGCAAAAACAGGGCAATCCAATAGATGTTGACGTTGATATATGGAAGCGAATAAATATTGTTCTAGTTTTTACAGACTGGTCGTTAGTTATTTCGTTTAATTATTTGAACATCAGTCGTTAATTAATTTACTAATTATTGCACTTCTATTGCCTTACATAGGAATTATGTGATAATTATTTTGAAGTCAACGTTTCATTTTGAATGTGGTGTATTCTGTTAATTTGAATTCTTCATTTAAATGGTCGCTGCGTTTTAGTAGAATCGGATTGTTGTGCAGAATTTGCAAGTTATGTCATCAGCAAAAACAGCATAAGAAATCATGTAATTACATAAAATGGTATTGATACATCCGTGACCCGTAAGGAATTAAGTTTACGGGGTTTTCTTCAGTTTTTAAACCAAATGCAGAGTTTACTACAAATAAGTTGAAGAAATCACTTGAGTATAGTGGTTTGAAGTCTTGTTCGCAAAAGATAGTGTGACTTACATCTTTGAAACGTGAATGTTATTCGAGACACTTCATCATTAACTGCACTTTTGGCCATTACGTGCATAGGAGGATACAGCTTGCGTGAGTAATTTGATAGAAAGCGTAGTTAGGCTTTCGTCAACGTCTCATTTCAAAGTGACGTAAGCTTGAAGCTTTCTTGGCGTAACGTTATCAGCATTTTCCATTCATTTTAATACATTGGACAGAAGCTACGTGTGAATTTCACCGCTCCGATCTAATTCCGAAAAATTTATTGTGATATAATAGACTTTTGATTGATTCGTGTTAACGTTGTTGTTGTTCTGGCATTCAGTCCTAAGACTGGTCTCTTACAACCCTCCATGCTAACCTATCCTGCACAAATCTTTTCATTTCTTCATAACTAGCACACCCAACATCCTACCTATACTGCTTAGCGTATTCTATCCTTGGCCACCCTCTTCTCTTCTTACCCCACACACTTCCTTCTAATGCTAATTTTACAAGACACACGTGCCTTAAAACGTGGCCTATTAATCTCTCCCTTCACTTGGTCAACGCCCTCTATATTGTTCGCTTTTCCCCTATTCTGTTTATAACTTCCTCGTTACTTACTCTACCCACCCATCTCATTTTCAGCATTCGTCTATAACACCATATTTCAAACACTTCTATTATTTTCCTTTCCGGAGCTCCTAACGTCCACGTTTCGCACCCATATAACGCCACGCTCCATATGAACATTTTTAGCAAGGGGTGGTGTTAACGTTAACATCGTATTTTGTGATTATCTATTACATATATAATAATTTCGGTTGTAGGTCTAATAGTAACAGGTCAAGTACAAACATTTCCAGACGCAAGTGGTTATAATTTGCCACTGCTGATTCTATATCCCGTATAAGATAGGAGGATATTCCAGTTGACAATGGTGTAGAATCAGTAGATTCTTTAATTTTCCGTTATCTACAAGGAATACTTGAAAATTACTATGGTGCTTGGAACAGGTATCCAGAGACCATTGAAACCCACGATTATCCCCCATTCCCAAGAACGAGGAAAATTAGAATTTTTCCAAGCATTTTGTAATCTGAATTGAAAGGGAACAGAATTGAAGGCAAGAACCATACTTTTCTGATGGGGAAAATGGTTGAGGAATAACTCAATATTTCGAGTACGTTAAGTTACTCAACAGGGTACCAAATCCGACACCAAGCAAACTACTGTACATCGTTATATTGGGTAAGTCCTGTTTTTTTATATGAAAACTACTCTTTGTGAAATACAGGACCAAAGTTGAGCCTTCATGTTTGCTCCCGATGCTATTTACTAAAAGTAACCTTGATATCAACCAGGGGTGATATTTCAAAGACAGTTAAAACCATCTGGCTGGACGTTACACACCACTCACGTAAATGTAAAATAAGTGACTTAATGGTATCAAATGACTGACTTCGATTCAGAGCTAAGAGGAGAAGCGGCCTGACTGCAAGGACAACAAGGAAACTACACCAAAATTCGAGGCTTGCTGACTGTCTCTATGCTGACCCGGAAGCTGCCTTTGTGTAAAACCCAGGACTGCCGGTCAACAAAGAAACTGGGAAAGACGCATGTACAGTAAGGAACCAAGGCAATAATCTCGCTCTGCTATGTGTATAAACACGTGATACAGCCCTGAGGGAAAGTAGATTGTATTTACTAAGTCTCTTGCATTATAATTTCTAATTAAGGCTGAGCTAGGAAAATTAAATTCATTAAATTTAAATATTGTAATCTTGCTTTTTTTAGTTTTGTTAAGAATAAAAACTGTTAAAATTTCAAAGTAGATATTTATTGGCGCCCACCCATCTAAACATAACTAATATTTAATATATTTATAAATAAAAAAAAACACGTCACAATAGATTGTTCATATGATGATCCGGCACGTGAACTGGTACTTGCGATTGCTCTTTGAAAACAGTGGTTATGTTTCAGTATATGTTTATTTTGTAGCCACTTCCTGTTCATAACTATTTGTATTGCCGCGTTGACAGATTTTCACCTGTATGATAACATATTCGTCTTGCTTTAAACTGCGAACAACTAGTCTTAACCGAAGAAAATTGCGATGAAAATGTTTTAATACTTTTAAAAAATGAGATGAGTTATTTTTATGGCGCTAGTATAGAATCGCCCGTACACAAGTGTGCAGATTTTGTTCGATAGTTGTTGCGAGATGCGGACACGTGGCAACAACGTGATAACTAGTTTTGATAAGTGAGTTACACTGACTACGCCTTGTTTGTCTCGTCGGCGAACTTTACGATCCATACGCCAATTGCGAAAATTACCTTATTCAGTAAAAAGTTGATTTTAATTTTTTTCTCTGTTCCATGGTTATGAATAAAGTATTATACGAAACAGATCACTGTGATTCAAGTCAGAGTATAAATATATCACGGCTCAGAGTTCCGCCCTTTTCAAGATCGGACGAAAATGGTTGCCTCGACCACAGATCTACAATATTTCTTTTATGTTGTCACATAGGTATTAAATACATGCTTTATTTATCTATCAGGCGTCGGAGTTTGTTTGCATTTTTTCAGTGTAAAATCGAGCTTGAGGGAAAATGAAATTAATTTTTAGATCATAAACTTTCTCATTATATTGAGGAAGTGTCCTTTTATTGTAAATAAATATAAAGATAAAATCACGAATCACTATTATTGAATTTATAACCTGCAATCTACCTAATTTTATACTATTTTAAAAACAGCTGCCGTGTCTCATCCACTCGTTTCAATTTCTTTTCTGCCCATTTATTAACACTATACCCTCGATTAACTTTGAGTTCCAAGTTCACCTAACTCTCGATTGCTGTTATAACAACAAAATTTCCCCATAACGATAACATTGTAACCATTTCTAAAACGTGACGACAGGTATGCATGTAGCCGCAATCAAATAATGATTTGACTAGCAATTGTTCCGAATCGTCAGTATGGTATTGCCGTTTGATTCGATTCTCCGTCTTAATCGCTTAATATTGCAGTAATTTTATACTCTCAATTGTTTTTACTGATTTTAAGAAGCGCACTGATTTAATTTGGAGCGCTTTTGGCAAAACTCTCCTCTTTATTGGGCAGCAAGAAAAGAATTCGAATGCGTGAATAACCTTGATTGGAAGTGGTGAGACCACCAGTACAGCTACAAACCCTCTTCTGCAGGCCTCCATTTCCCGTCCGGGTTGTTGATATGCTTAAAATAACCCAACGCAACCGTTCCCTTCCCCGTAATGAGATGGGGAATGATTTATGTGTCTGATCACATGATGCATTCTCCCCCTCGTCCTTCATATTTCCCGCTGTACTGATATGAATTCAATCTGTCGGCAAAGATTAGATCTTTGTACCGCAAACCAAAATGCTGTTAAACATTCTGAGCTAATGGTGATACTTTCCCATAAGCTAGTCCACTTACATATTCTCATTTTATCTACGGTCCATGCCTGCGAAATCTGGGAAACTGGCGTGTTTCTTTTCGGTTATTCTATGTGTATTTTTGTACTCCTGAGCTTATTTGATTAAGATGTCTGTGTTGATAATTTGTGAGGGTGCATTTTACTTAGATTGAATTCTGTTATGGATTTTGAAAAGTAGTATTTGATCCGAAAACAAGATTAATCTTACGAAGTGTTACATAATATACCGTGACTAGTTTTCTTGTCCTACGATTCCAACGGACATGTTCTTGCTTCCAGACACTGTCCTTGGTTAATGCCAGGATTTTAGTTTACCAACGTGAAGGGATTTTGTAATTGATGGCGAAGGAAGTTGAGAAAATTGAGTAAAACCTCTTCAACACATGGCACTTTCCCGCACCGACAGTTTCGCAAATTTAACATAATGACTAAAAAATTCAGTCCAATGCGAAACCTCGATTTCCGACTTAGAGGAATAGATTTACATCTTTATGTATTTTCACATTCTTGGTCTTAGCTGTGACGATTCTTAACGTTTACCGTATTCGAACATAATTTTCTTATGTCATATATATTATTCACCAGACTTCTGTTCATGCTATGGTTGTTGATGATATCGCATTACGTCTTTCTTAATGACATGCCACATCAAAGGACGATACGACTGACACTTTTGCTCACCTTTTTTGGGTACTCCGTTGTCTGTGGTGCGAAATAGGAATTTTGGCCAACGAAAGAAAATCAAACATGGAGGCAAAGAAATTTAGTTATCGATATATCAAACAACAAGGTTACTAGTTTAAAAGAGAACTGAGCGAAATGAAATGGCAATGGATAATATTAAAATTCTTCACAATTCGTATTTCGGATCTCCATGATCATGCCCTGTCTACGCGATTCCAGGATTTGCCTAGAACAATTTGTGGACAATTGATTAGTAGATTTCTTTGCGTCTCCTATTTACTACCAGCTTGTTTCTGCTTTTCTTTGAGTTTAGTATCTTGGAGTAGTCGATGGATTCCTTCAGGCCCTGTTTGCTGCGCCATAGCACCTTCCCCCTTGTATGTACAGATTCACCCTCCACCCTAGGTGAAGAGGGGTAGCCATAAGGATCCATAGTGCACAGTGATAAAGAAAACAACAATAAAATCTATCAAACAAATAGAAGAATTGGATACCTTGGACTCCGAAAATATTCATCCCAAGAAAATTGAGAACCTAGAATTTTTAATCGTGGCTAGTTGCTAACTTAACAGCATTAAGTATTTTTAAATTTTCCTATATAATGAAAGAAGCAGTGAATATTTAAAGTTTTGTGCTACATCACCCAAGGAACAAATTTTACGATGATAACTCCCATTAGGTAATATATTACTAATACTACAACATATACAGTGTTGATAATTTCGTCTCCATAATGTGTAATGGGAACGAATATTTAAAATTGTAAAACTACTAAATAAAATTGGCTCAAATTCCTAACACGAAAATATTTTTTACTTTTTACATATTTTAAATAAAGAAAGTTAAATTTAGGAAAAAGGCACGCGTTATGGCAATGTTCTATGCAGGATCACGCGATAATTTTCTCAGAGTTATGAAAGTCTTCGAAATGCAGCCAGTTAAATATTTTTCTTTTAAGTAACCTTTGATTAGCTCAAATAAACAACAGCAAGTCCATAAACAGTAATATTTTTATTAATTGGTCAAAATCATTTAAAACTATCCTGATGAGGCCGGCTCTGTATTAGCCCGGGATTGTGCCTTTTGTAGGTCATACAATTGTTAGATGTGGAGCGAGCTGGGGGATGAAAGGATACACTACGCATGCGCAGTTCTCTTTGCAGGCAAGATTCTCGTGCTGTAAAGACTGTAGCCCAGATGTATGCGGTAGGGAGCGTCCTGGAAAGCGGGCATTTTAAACTCTTCGAAATCGAAGCAGAAATTCACATTCTTAAAATACATTGTTTTAAAGTTTCTTTAAATTACGAAACAAATTATTCTAATTATTCATGTTCTGTAGCACATAAGCCGTCATTGTTATTTTAGAAAGAAAAGATACAGCAAAGAGGAAAAAGATGGTGTGCTTAGAGCGAATTTATTTCAAAAGAGGGTTCGTTTCCCACATTTTTATTGCGAAATTGTACTGTGGGTTTGAGGATTATTTTGCCTCTCGAAGCCTCGAAAGGAGAGCATAGGAAACCTTTAAAACGAGTCCTGTGTATATGATTAACATTCTTCTTCTTCCAATGGCTCAACAGTACTCTGAAGGGCCTAGGCCTACCGAGGTGGCTGCCGACTGTCATCTGACATCTGACATGACACATTCCGAATTTGGGGTGATACGTGGTCAGTGTATCAATTCCCAGCAGCCTTAGTCCTGGTCCTCGCGACCATGACGACTCAAACATCCAAGCCCATGCCAGTATTCGAACCCGGGACCTCTGAGTTGTGAGGCAGCAACGCTAGCCACTACACCACAGGAGGTCGGCACATAATTATCATTATAATCCTAATATATTTATGAGGGAAGTAATTAATCGTCTAAATTTAAGGCAATGAGTAGAAGCAATCACAAAAAATAAAGTTAATAATTTGAGATGTAGTAAATTATGCTTCATGAAAACATTGTTCAGAGTTAAACAACTTGTAGAGTTGCATTAAATCACTCAAAATAATTGCCTTCCTGTCTTAAGGAATTGATACTTCATGATCGTCTGTAGTGTTCCGATTCACACTACTTGTAGAGTTGCATTAAACCACTCAAAATAATTGCCTTCCTGTCTTAAGGAATTGATACTTCATGATCGTCTGTAGTGTTCCGATTCACACTACTTGTAGAGTTGCATTAAATCACTCAAAATAATTGCCTTCCTGTCTTAAGGAATTGATACTTCATGATCGTCTGTAGTGTTCCGATTCATACTACATCTCCTGGTTGGCAATGGTTTCGTCTTAAATGGACGATTTATGATCATTGTACAGGGCTGAGTGATTTTATATGGCTTGGCGATTAGGATTTTGTTGGAGGATCTGGTATTCAATTAGACTCTTTTTCCAGTACCGAACTTCTGGACGTCGACGGGACTGTATGCTTTATATAACTGAGATTCCGGTTCACCACTTCTAGCCGATATACGCCCTTCCTCTCATCCTTCCCCTAACGTTCTTTCCGACAGCTGAAGGGGGTTACTTCATCTAGTTTCCCGCTTGCCCAAGCAGGTTTTCCACCTTCCGATACGCACCACTTGCGAGCGTGCCGAATAGTGACTGAGTGACGTCGTGACTAAAAATAGACTTTCAGGTGGCAGGCAGTCACCACGACACACGTTTGCCTGTGACAGTTTTTTTTTGAATTGTGACGGAACTGAAACGTCTTATGCGAACTTCCCCCACAGAGAAGGGGCACTCTAATGATTACGAGGGAATGGTGGGGAGAGATTTGGTCTAACGAGAAATTGGATGGAGACTCGAAGCAGGGATTTCTTCAACACTTCCATCTTAGCATCGCGAACATTAAGCACAAATCTGATCACTTTCTGTTTTATCGTAGAACCGCAATCTCGCCGTTTTACAGATTTCTACTAGACATAGTTATAATGTGGATTAAATAAATTCAAATATAAATTCGAGTAACGTATGTAACTTTGCTTATAGTACGGCTGTCTGTCTCGTATCCTGATTCACTTATTTCGCAGGACTCTGCAATAAACATCCTTCTTTAGTGGAATCACCCACCGTATATTTATTAGCCCAATGAGCGTCAAAGAATCCCACTTAACATCTCGTAGCGCTTATCAATGCACGACACATAAAAGCAATTAGTCACCATCTATATCATCATCGTAGTTGGCGCGTCAATCCTCTGTGCATCTTGGATTGCTTGCATAGAAGTCGCCATTCCTGTCTGTTCTCACGACTTCCACCTCATCATTCCATCTTGTACGCTGTCGTCCTCTGCATCTTCTACCTTCCGGGTTCCACGTAGTGAGTCTTTCTGTGTGCTCATTAACCGACATTCTGACAATGTGTAATTCTCTGTACTTTGTTAAATTTCACAATATCCGGATCGTTGTACAACTGGTATAGTTCAAGGCTATATTTTCTGCGCCATAGCCCGTTTTTGTTACCTGCTTTAAAGATCTTTCTGAGGATTTTTTTCTCTAAGTCTCTCATCATTTTGAGACATTGCCATGTTTCAGCTCCATATGACAGTACTTATTAAAGTATTGTATACTTAACGATTTATGTTATTATTTCTGAAATGTTTCTGGAGGCCGTAAAGAGCTCCATTTGCTATGCGTCTTTTTCTTTTGTCACTAATTGTGTTAGATGAATTTATTAACGGTCCAAGATAGAGGAATTTTCTGATTTGTTCAAAGGTACAGTTGTTTATTTGAATTCTTTGTTGGACACTCTGCGGTGGGTTTCTAGTAACCAGCACGTATTTGGTTTTATCATCGTTCACCACCAATCCTAGCTCGTTCGCCGCCTCCATCAATTTTGTAAAACACTGCACTACAACTCTCATCATTCTCCCCACTATAACTATGACGTCAGGAAATGCGAGAACTTGTATTGATCTCTGATGGTAGAGTATGCCATCGAAACGTCGTGGCTTAAAGGTTCATTTAACCCCGAGTGGAAACCCAAGAACTGTTTATCCATAATTTACATCGGGAAAATCTTCGATCTTTTCCCTCTTTTATTTGTCTGCCTTTTCCAAGGAAATATTAAAGAGAAGACACGGCTACTCGTCCCCCTGACTTACGCACGAGCAGACTTCTTGCATTATTAGTTTTATCAGGTTGACCAACTTACGTGGTACTCCCAATTCTATCATTACGTAGTATAGTACAGTTCTTTTTACATTGTCATACATTGCTTTGAGGTTCATCAAGAGATGATGTATGTTTATGTTATACTAATGCCCCGTAATGCCTATGTGAGTCTAGTTTTACGGCCCTGAATCCGCTTTGGTATTGTACTACCATGTCTCTTGTGAAGAATTTAAGTCTCTCGAAAAGTACATTCGCAAAGATCTTGTACGTCGTTGTTAACAGGGTGATGCCTCTATAGATTTTGCAATCAAGTTGATCCCCCCCCCCCTTTTATGCAGTGGACATATTATTTCCCTTAGACATTCCTCCGGTATTCTATCGTATAAATACTATTAGTCTGTGAATTACTTCAAGTAGTTGTTCTATATTTCAGAACAATTTCGTTAGTTCCGGGTGATTTGTTATTTTTAAGTTTTTGAATCGCCTTTGACACTTCTTCTCTTGTTGGCATTTATGCATGTGATTGGTCTATCTGATTTTTATCTAGTCTATTTTCGATATTGTCACGTTCTTCAACATCGTTTGCATTTAGGTGTTCGCTGAAATGTTGCACCCATCTGTTTAGGACTTTTCAATCTGGGCTTAAATTATCGACTATTATTAAGACATTTGTAATATTTTGTGCTCTCGTTTTGATCATACAAACTTCGTATTTCGTCCAACGTTTTCTGTTCTTATTGTCTCCTTTCAATGCGATGGATGCGTTTTTCCTCCCTACTTCCTCAATTGTTTTTTGATATGCTGCATTTTTTTAGTTGCCACTTCGCATTCCTGACCAAAGCACTGTCTTCTTTTTTCTGCCTTGATTTTACCCAATATCTCAACGGATTTCTGCAGGATGTTTCATATTTCCAAATAAAGCTGATTGATGTCTTCTACCACATTTTCAGTTCTTAATTTTTCTCTACACTTTATCTGTTCTTTGTTTTAGGTTCGAAATTCTCTCTTTGAGTCTTGCCGTGAGTAGGTCGTGATCGCTGTGTATATTTGCTACCCTAAGACGTCTCACTTCCAGAAGATTAGAAGCGTGTCTAGCATCTATAATAATGTGATCTATTGCGATCTCCAGGTGCCCTTATGCATATCTTTGTGGGGGAATCTTGTGTCCCCTGTTAACCATATTCTTCACCGTGGACAAGTTTACGAGTCTCAATCCGTTGTCATTTGATTCATCGTGAAGGCTCTCCTTGCCGATGGTCCGACTTTGGCATTTAAGTCCCCTGCTACTATTTTAATATAATTTCTTGGGCATGTATCATATTTCCGGTCCAATTCCTCATAGAACATGTCTTTATCCTCCTAGGTGCGTGAGCACAAATAATACTTATATTAGAAAATATTCCTTTGGCTTTAATTTAGCCAGCTTCTGTGACCAATGGCTTTTAAGTCGAATACGCTATGCTTAATTCTATTGTTTACAATGAATCTGGTACCAAATTCGTAACGTGAAGGTCCTCTTCTCCAGGTTGATAGAGGCTTCTAACGTTCCACATACAAAATTTTTAAGTCCTAGTCCTTATTTCGTTTCAGAGTTCGTCGTGGGTTAGGCAGCCCGACTTTTTTCTTCGTAGCTTTCATAACAACGTAATTTTTAGAGGGTTGGGTTGTTAACCCAACGCCAAACCCCCAACCTGGAGGGCCGGTGTTGTTCTTTGCCTGGCTCCTACCCTTTTGACCTGCCTGGCTTGGGTGGCCTTACAAGGTGTCCAAACTCCCGTCAGTATAGCTCTTCGGGTCCACGTTAAGGCGACAGTCTGTAGTGGAGGAGTCACCATCTATAACACCACTATTTTAAATGATCAAATCTGCTCTTTTTCCCGATTGTCTATAATTAACAGTTATATAATTCTGATTCCTCTGGTAATTATTTTGTGCTGCATTACATTCGATATATTTTTTTACTTCATCGTTGTATATACCGCACCTTAAATAACAAAACACGTCCAGAATTTCTCCTGTAGATAAGCTAACGTCTACTATTAATTTAACCATGCTTATAGGTTCCGGTTAGAGTAATGTTTCTTTTTAACAACTTTTGCATAACCGTAAATGGTTCAAAGTTTTGCGCCTTATTTGACTTTTGGTTTATTAACGTCTCAGACGACATGTGCTTTCTTTTTAACTATCGACGTCTGATAATGATTCTGTATTCTGGATCAGAACAGAACAAGATGGAGGATCTGTCTAGTACCGGGTTTCCCAAACTGTGTTCCGCGGAACACTCATGTTCAAGTTGGTGTTCCCAAAAATTTGGGGGGATTTTAATTTGAAACAAAAATACCAAGTTATATCTGGGCAAGTTTGTCAGAATAGTACCCTAGCATTTCAAAACCAGCTATGATTATTTTACTTCAGTTTTCTACAACCTATTTATGTGATGCTGGATTTTCTTATTATGCTGCAATGAAGGTTAGACGCCACACCAGATTCTAGAATTCGACTTTAAAATATTTTCCTTATATCAACAAAATAAGCAATTCAAGGACCTAAAACCATCAAAGTTATTCACAGACTTATTTATTCATGTTTTTATGTTTATAACAGTTTTATATATAAAAATAATTACAAAATAAAAAACTTTTTAATTTTTACAAGTAGGAATTACCTAACCTATAAAATAAGTCAAGTGTTCCGTTAAAATGTCTTATTTTGGGAAATATTCCATCGCAGAAAAAGTTTGGGAAACCCTTGTTTAGTACAACTGGAGGCAAGCGTGGCTCCGAGAGACTCATGTGGCATTTGTTGACTCAAGTGCTGATCCCATTAAAATTTTAGGTTTTTATTTTCACTGAATATTGCAAAATATTCAAACTTAAAGAAAGCTGCTTGCCCTCTGTTTTCAATTTTAAGTACAAATATTACTGAAGTATGTGAAGTAGAACAATCAACATCTAATTGATCTAATTTTTCGCCAAATTTAAAAATTTGCCCAAAGACTGTCTTTAGATGTCATAATTTTTATTAATAAATTTCTGTTATATTTTTGTATGAGTATCTTCTCAACAGCCGAAAGGTGCTGAGTTATTCCCATAACATAATTTTGAGCGTTTAGAAAATTACAAAGGCCGTCTCAAATTCATGTCACAATAATTGCTTAGAAAAGTAAATGTATAACTACACGACTCCAATTTCGTTTAATCTTTCTGTAAAATTTAGTTTGTTGGTCATTCTATATTCAATTTTCTTGTTCTGCTTCCTCAACGAACAATTTTGATAATACAGAGAAAACCTTTTTTAGTAGTCTGGATAGTTCTGCTGCATAGTTTTATGCTCTGATCACGTTTAACGCTAATTGATACGGAATTGGTTCTATCTGAATTCAGTACAGCGGTGGTCAGGTGTATCAAGCAAGTTAGCTAGTGGCAATGCCATTCATTACCTCAGCGATTCCACACACATACCAAATTCTCCTTTGGCTTTTCCTCTCAAAACTGAATCAGTATTATCAATTTATCGAACACTATTTTAACCTATCATGTGTAGGACGGGTTAGGGAATTAAATTAAAAGGTTAATTAAAAGATACTGGGAAATTTATTTACAAAATAAGGGGAAACATTATTTAAGTTTGGCGAAACAATCAGGTCTACAATAATCTCAGGATAAAAACCATTGGGCGATACCCTCCCTAAATGTCAAGGATTGGAAACCTGACAGCGTACCTCATCTCTTTATACGGTGTCTACTCCAGCGTCGACTGTTGTCCTTCTCCATACGCGTCCAGAACAAAGCATCGGTTCCCGTCCGTCTCCTTCAACTTCTGACAGCCGAATGCCCCTCTATACAGCCTCCTTGCAGTGTCCAAAAACCACTAAATCGATCTTCAACAATGTAGTTGTACTGAAACCGCGAAACCCCGGTGGTCGAGGCAACCACGCGGTATTTCCAATTTGTTGTTTTCGTGGGTCTCCTCTTTCCCACGCCGGATGTTGCGGAAATAACGCAGGTCATATTTGTACGTAACCCGAAGGGATTCCAGAGGTATTGCAGGCCTTCTCCGCGCCGTTTAGTCGGCCGCCACTTAACTTTCCACCCCTTGATAATTTTACATTAACAAATAACAAAATAATAACTATCGCGCCATAATAGATTATAAAATAATTTGCCGTACTCTCATAAAACAGTTTCCTGACAGGAGTTTATTCTGGTCAACTGCTGACCATTCTTTTTCCGGCACGATTACACAAGTGCCTTTAGAAATTCGCCAAGCAGCCTAGCGTTTAATAATCAGCAGAACCTGATACATTGTTTCTGTCAATGTTATAATTATCATAATGTGCTCTGTTGTGAATGATTTGGCCAAAAATACAGCAATGGGAAGTTTACTTGAATTATTGAAAACCTTTTTTTAAAAAAAGCACATAAGTGGAAGTAGAAATGCTTCAATTGGAGCTCAAGTAGGAGCGTATAGGTAATTTGGAAGAAAGACAAGAAGGAAAATTGTCGTCCGGCGTGGCCTGGCTCGCCTACAATTTACTAGTCATATTCATCACAACTTAAATTCTAGGAATTTTTCTTGTAGATTGGACAAGGTTACGTGAATTCAAGTCAATGGAAGTAGCAATGCTTCAATTTAAACTCAAGCTGGACAATAGCATTTGAAACGATGTGGACGCATTTGTTATCCGGATTAAGCGGCTTAGTTTACTGCGTCAACTTAATAACGTTCAGAGTGTTTTGAAGTATCTGTAGGTAGCAGTTTCAATGAAAGAAGAAAGGGAAGACAAGTCAGGGGTACCAATGATGGGTAACTGCTAACGAAGCGATAGATATGGAGAGGGTCTCTCCAATTTGATTGGAAGAATTTGTTCTTTTCTTGAGGTCTGTCCATTTGGCACTTACAGTTGAAATAACTCCGTAGGTTTTCCCGGTAATAAGATGTTGACGAAACGCCGTCAGGCTGGAAACCCGAGAACAATTCCAGCAGTATAAACAACGATGAAATCCATACTTGCACTCGACAAGTTGATGCTGTTAAAATTTTACTGGTTGGCGTCGACCTTGACATTAACTTAGAGATTGGTACTTGCAAGGGATAAATAGGAAAGTCAGAATTTCGCAAGTTGAGGCGGTTGTTAAACGAAAGACTTGTGTGAGTCATCGTAGAATGTACAGAGGTGATTGAAAAAGTCGTACGGGGTTTGAAGGTGGGAAATGTGAAACGACGGGTCTAGTTCAACATTGATAATCTGTTGCTCTAGGACGACAGCCGTCAACAACTGGAGGATCCATCCTTCATCATATCCACCTTACATCACCAACGTATCATGCAGGCAAATCAAGTCACTGACTTGGCCTTGGTTTTCATATTATTTTATGTACTTTTCAAATAATATATTTAACAATCTCTGTCCCTTGCACCCACCAAAAACCTGAAAGAAACTGTTCTCAGCAGTAATTATAACAGTTGTATGCAAATTATATTAATGATGAATTTTAAAATCTTTTCATCATTTAAATATATCTCAACCACAGTTATCATTTATTTATTACATGATAATTTTGAAATTCTATTCTTATAGAATTTTATTGACTTCGGGATGTCCAACAAAGCATTACATAAATTCAGATATTTAGGTGTAGACAGAAGTTAATTACTTAATTTATTGTAATACTCTCGTCTAAATAATATAAATTGATAGACGGGGACTTTTGAAATAAAAGGAACTATTTTAAAACAAATTACAGTAAGTTTATTTACAGCTAAATACAAAAATTATTGACAAAGAATTTTGCTTGGTGAAAGTAATTTAATCAAAATTGGGCGGTTGGGTTTAATTCAGATCATTTCCACGGCTTTCATCAGTCACATGAGGGTCCTTCTCATCAGGGAGTTAAGATGGGGAGAATTTCTTTACAGTGAAAATTTGATCAATTGTAATATTTAAAAAGGTGTTGGAATCACTTTACATGCGAGTATGTCATGTCTTACTGTGGACGTTTCGCTGGTTGATGCACGGCCATGGCGATGTGTGATGGCGATGGTGATGGTCGCAGTTGGTTGAGCAGCAAGACCGCTGGCACGTCTTATCCGTTTTGTCGTATCGTTCTTAGTGCCCGTTCTTCTTGGCTTTTTAGATATTCCTACCCCGCAAGTACTCTCTTAAACCAATCGGATTTCTTAAAATAAAACTGCTCAGCGGCATTCCAACCAATCACTGACGCGCTTTTGTTTCATCCGCGACAATGACCGTCGTAAATTATGGGTTCGTTACTGAGCTCACCCCTGACAGCGGATCCTACAACAACAGACCTTCGCATCATTCAGGGCCTGACAGTTTTAAGATGCCCTAAATAAAGACCTTCGCTGTTGCTCAAGTCCAGAACACCAAATAACACGTTCACTTCATTACATTATATATTTGGGTGAGATAATTGGAACGCGGTTAATATATTATGTAACCTCAAAATACCACGTACACTGCTGATTTATTGAAATTAATAAATAACAATTAGAACAGGGAAATATTCATACATTAAAAACAAACATATCTACCACAATCAATATTTTTATTATTGCGATAATACATTGACTAAAATGTTAGAGCTGATCTGAAACAGGCAACTCCCCTTAATTGCATAGGAAGGGAATTGAAAAGGGGGTCTCAATTCCCGTCTTTGACCCGTCTATCATTGAGGTCCGCATGCTTTGATATACCAGAGGAGTCGCATCCCGACTTACAGTCTTTGCGTTAACACGCCTCATAGTGGCTACATGAGGACCTGAAACGGCACCCCCTTTATGCATAGAGGAATTGAAAAGGGGGATGCGAAGGTAGAGCAAGGTAGCCAAGGGCTGACTAGCTCCCGGGCTATATTTTAAGGATCCTACCCGGTGTTTCACCTAAAGAGATGCAGGGAAAACCCTAGAAAACCTGCATCAGGTAGGTCGGGCATTGGGTACTATTCTCACGCCCTTCCGAATGACGGGAGACGAGTTTGCTGTGGGACGCAGCATTCCCTTCTCCGTGTCTCCACCAATTTCAGGAGGCAATTGGCCGACTGATCCAATGGGATCAGCGGACAACTCTTGCCATATGCCCAAGGTCTTTGACCCCAGTACATATACCTCCTAAAATAGGTGAAGGTGTCTCGGCATATGAGAACTTTGATAAAAAATACCCAGAGAGAGTGCGAGGCATCCCCGACATGATCAGGTAAGCCCCGCAGTCACTCTAGGCTGAAGCGTCTACGAGAAACTCTCGCAGCGCTTACTATCAATTGGACACTTTCACACAATATAAGTGTTAGAGACAAACTGTGACTGCGAGTGAATGGAAGTCCTTTCTATTTACTAACAACAAGTAACTTTCTCCACAACAATTCTTTTCCAATAATAGCTGAGAACAACATGTGCTAGTGCTCAGTAACAAGTAAGTGACATAATAAAATAAAATAATTATAAAATGATACGCTTCACCCACCAAGTTAGGAGATATCTTTAGTTATTTCTAGAAATTGCCAAAAAATAATTAAATTTAGTATAACATTGTTACTTACATTGTTAAAAATGTGGGAGGCCTTAGAAACCTTTTAAGAGAGACGTTTGGACTGCTACTAAAACATCCATCAAGGGTGTTAAGTTAATACATATAAGCCAAGGATGTAGACCGTCGCCCATGATCTTTAACTTAGAACTCAAAAAAGTTAAAAATGAATATGGAGTCAAAATTCAAGGAGAAGAAATAAAAGCCCTAAGGTATGCTGATGATATTGTGGTATTAGAAGAGTCGGAAAAAGACTTGAAAAACCAAATAAATGGCATAAACGTGGTGCTGGAGGAAGAGTACAACATTACGATTAGTAGAGGGAAAACCAAGGTGATGGAGTGTAGTATGGGAAATAGTGGAATAACAAAGGGTGTTAAGGGATTTGGTAGTTACGAAGAAATGAAAAAGCCTTGTTCTGAATAGGTTAGCATCAAACCAGTCATAGGAATGAATACCACAACACATAATAGATTAAATGAGTTAAAACAGCCTCTTTGTCAGTTTTAACTTTTATACCTGAAGAAGTCTCAATTGAGACACGAAACGTTGTATAGTTTTGACTCATTTAATTTATATGTAATTGTCAGAAAACTATTTATTCACAATAGTTTAATTTTTTTTAATGCTAAAGATGCTACACAAATTTTTGATAGTATAAAATTTAATTTGAGTTCTTTAGAGCCTGTTATATTGGTTAAACGAAACGTAAACTTAAGGAACAATTTACTAACTTTTAAGCAATCTCTATTAACAAAACATGTATATTTGAATAATCGTAGGATTGATTGGGGAAGTAAGAAAATTTTTGGTGTATAAAGTAATTATTATCCTGGATTGATGAACGAAATGATTGAAATAGAAATAATGAATATTCCAAAATGTGATAATATGTTGTAGCTATTACCAGTACCTAAAAAAGAAAGACTCAGTTTCAGTTTTATTATTTCTGGTATGGCAGATATTTTACTTAACATTCAATTAAATTTACTTGATATATTCTTGCTGATCCCCAATTAGCTTAGCTTCGTGAAAGGTCCAACTGAAGTTTCTCTACTTGGCAACCAATTCGTTCTCTACGTCTATTTTTCTTTTTTCAATTCCTCCTCAAGCTCTTTTATTAATTATGTTCACATATTGAATATTAACAACGCGTCGTTTGACGATTCGACTTGCCACAGCATCTTCATACGAAACACTAACCGTTGTGGTTCAGATAAGTCTGCTGAGTGATTAGTACTAAGCCCGTATGAAGTAGGCACATTATGCAGAATCATTAACCTGGAGTCGACTTACGCGACCCCAACTAGGATAACGCCAGATCAACAAAAATAACAAACACCCCCCAATGCGACGGTCGTTTTTATATTTATTTATTTGCCGAATTCTTAACTGTGAAATTTAGCTCTAGACCCTACGGACTGAGTGAACTGCTTTCCACGACTGACAACCGACATCTGGCCTCATACCTCTATCCAGCTGCACGTGATGTTGACTCATTTCTGGCGCAATTTCATTGTTGACTAAACACCGCGTCGGAATGTACACTGATTGGTTGAAAGCTCCATCATTTAATTAACACTAATATTTTAGTTATTTTAATAAAATGGTCAAAAGAACAGGAATCCTTTTACGCTGGTACTGATCATCCTCATGCGTAATGATGAGGAAACCATGAGGAGTGGATCAGCCAGATTTTCCCGCCACTCGCACGCTGAAAACAAAGACAAACAAAAAATTGGCTTTCTGAAAACCTGTTACTAAAAATACATAATAACGTTGTAATACTAGACTGTCGTATTTTTAAAACATTTTGTTGATTTAACTTGGCATTTTATTCGTATACAAGTCTGTATCTGATAACCATGGGTGAAAGTAAATCGGAATACGCCGGAACTACGTTCCGGTAAAAGACTTGGAGACGGAATGCTGTTCCGGTTTAAAATCATCAGCAAGAATGAAAAACAACAATTATTTTTTGTAAACATTGAAACAAACATCAATACATAATGATTTCTCACCGAAATCTTATGTCCGTCCAACCATTGATAGCGGGTGGCGGGAGTTAGTAGCTGTATAATAGTATGTGATTTTCTGTTTATATTTTTGTCATTTACAAATTTGTGACTACTTACAATTTTAAAGAAAATTATAACGATGAATCTTTTTTTTTGCACTCAACAAAATGCGTTCCGGTAAGACATTTTTTATACTTTCACTCCTGAATACTCAGTTTTGGAAATCTCTTCTGCAATTCGATAACGGGTATCTGCCATTTGATTTATTATATATATATATTCTAAATCAATACAGAGCGTTCAAAAAATGCGTAACTTAAATTCAATATTTGGCATTGTACTTTTAATGGGATCTCTTTAAAGGTGAACGCCCTTATATTTCCCGCCAACGCTTCTATATTTTGATGGAATTCTTACATGCAGCAGACAAAAACGTCGTGGATCAATATATCCAACCCTTTTAATACTAATAAATAAGCAGTCAGCTGCGTTTAACTGAGTGTTTGTATAATCAAAATGGAAGACCCGCGCTGGGTTTTGGGCGACAATTTTACCGGTCAAATCCATGGCTTCACCACGCGCATTACTTTCCTCTGTGACCGCTAGATGTCAGGGACGGCGCGGAACGAGAAGCAGTTATCCACGCGCATGCGCACAATCATATGTATTTGGAAAACATAGCGGTTGTGGTACATCACTTCTGGTAAGTATTAATATCTTCACTTTCATAACATAAGTTGAGTAGCTTGTCACTCATTCACGTCACGGTATGACCCCGTCGTTCTGCTGGTCGAGGAAATCTCAATTTCCGAATCGATTTATGTGCTGTTTCCTTAGGTTTAACACTTGTTCACTACCCTGCAGACAGTTCTGTACGTTTACCACATTTATATGTGTGCAGATAACTATTTGAAAGCAACGCTCAGTCGATTCTCGTGAGGAAGACTCGGTCCGAAACAGTGTCTTACAACGAACTTAACCTGTACTTCGGTTCGTGTGAGGATCTAAAGCAGACGGGTATCGAAACTTAGGGTCAGTGCTCTTAGGTATCCTGGTTACAGTAGTCGTAGTGATCAGCGAGTCACATGCAGATGGTCAATCTTTGACTCGATAAATATAATCAGTTCGACTTGGATACGATTATCGGAACAAGTGTATATTTCCAAAATTTAAACTTCGAGCGTGTCGTTGGGTTTAAATTATCATAAATAACTTAATTGAACGGATTCTTACCTGCGTATTTCAGAAAGCAGCCCGTTGGTAGACACTACCCAAACGTACTCGTTTTAATCTGCCTTTGAAGGTGACAGTATTCGAAATTATTTGCAAACGTTACCCACTGCAAGCGAATTCAGTACCGAACCGTGTCAATATTGGAGCAATGAGAGATGGATAGGCGTACGAATCAATACTTACGTGGTTCCCATCATATATGTAAATGATCTATAATGATTGTTTTCAGTTATTAGTTTTTTCCGTTGTATTTCTGACATGCCACATTTTTTGTTTTATTATTTTGGAAGGGGAGTGGAGGCGGTTGTAGGACTAGTAAAACTGATTGCTGTATGTATGAAAACATTGATTACTGACAAGCTGTTTAGTTTAGAGCGGTTACTTTTTTGCCTCGTAGATGTCCTTAGTGACAGCGGAGCGGAGTCCGCCATGTTTGGTACCCGCGGTGGGTACCCAGTTCCCTTCCTAGGTAGCCTGGTATCCGACGAGGTACTTTCACAGGTACGTGTTCCTTGGTACTTCGTTTCGCAAACTGCGCCAATGCCAATCCGACTAACTTGCACCGTTCACTACTTGTAGCCGAGTTAATTAATGTTAAACCCAGCATTTTTTTTATTTATCGATAACAACCCTGTTCCCCGACTCTGATACGGCAGACTTTCTGAAATTGTTTTGAGACATTGATTCCTTGCGAAGAATCGTCGCTTTTGTCGACTTCAAAATTTCGTTCTAAATTTAGGAGCAATTTGTGACAGCGCATTACGTCACCTACATCCGAAGTATCCAATTTTCAGTAATAAGTAAACATTCCGAATTCGGAACTGGTCATAGTACCTGAAAGTAAAATGGCCGACAAGTAAGAATTAACTAGGAGTGTTATATATACTACGAGCACGGTTGCCACGTTTCGCGCTCGATACGATGTGGCAACTACGCTTTCTTGCTCAGAGTTCTGGGCTCAAACATTCGCTTGCCACCAGGCGGCAGCGATACGGTTGAAAACTTTGCTGAACTGTTTCTAATGTTTTACGGGCATTTTTGTTTGATGGGTTGTACAGATACCTCAGTCTCTGGTGCACTATGTAAGTATTCCAAATAACAAGTCTAGCGATAAAGGAAATCGACTTGATTGCACGTTCAAAAGGTATTCGCGCCAAATCGTTTCGATTTCTCCCCGAGTTTTGTTTTTCTAATTGCATTATCAACGCTTAATTTGCAGACTTTAGATTTCGCTCCGATCGGCGGGGACTGTAAGTCGGAAGTACCAGGTTCGACGTTGTGACGCTCGTAACTCGCAACCAGACTCGAGTCCAATAAGAGCAGAGACTGGTCTAATTCAATAATTAAGGCTTCTGCAACATTTTATTTATTGGTTAAACTTGACTTCATTTAAGAACCGACGGGATAGATGGAAGTACTCTTGTGTGACGCACTTTACTGGGTTATGATTTTTTTTAAAAATATATATAACTCGTTGTAGCGAATGCACTACTGGCCCGGACCCCATTTTAAAATCAAAATATTCTTATAGAACCGGGAATAATTTATTCCAGGACACCTTTACCATCGATGGTCTCGCAATCAATAAGGTTTGACATGCTAGTTGACTAGCACACGTCTGGATCGCGAAGCTGTAAAACCATATTTTCTTTCATGGCATCAACTACATGTTTTCTGAGTGGAAAACTAGTAACACAGCTAAGCCGAAAAAATTTATAGCACCGTTACTGTAAAAGTTACACTTTGGGAGGCAAAAATTAAAAATGTTCTAGTACCAATATTTCAGTTTGATTTGGTAAGTGCTGAACATATGAACATCTCATAGAGTCTGAATTTATCATTTTACATGACGAGTGGGGAGTCAAGGCCGAGCGCCATCTTGTCTTGTTTAGCGAAAATCCATCAGCAAGCAGCAAAGCGTCAGCGGGATATAGCGGAACAGTCGTCCTTTCCTTCACGCCAAACGATACCATCCATCATTATACTTGTATTTCTAGTAGACAGATGGGCATATTTTGACTATGAGCCCTTCAGGCATTCGGGAATTAAATCTTGTTGATTTTCCAAATAAGTAATCCCGCCCAGATCAGTGCCATGCATAGGTAGGAATCCAAGGAAAAATCCTTTCATTTCTTTAATCTTGAGGTTGCAACTCTATTTTAATACCCGCCATGTTTTATTCGATAAAAATAATTTGCATGCTAAAGATTGTGAGGAACATCTAGTTAAAAGTGGTACGTTAGTGTGTCATACCGGGGGGCCATTTTAAGTGACTTTTGTCTCGTTAAAAGCTACTTGCGTCTTAAAGGCGACGTTCACTCTTCCACGGGGTTACGGGCGGTCTGGGCTGCTTTAATACAGCCTGATTATGTGCGACGTTTCGTTAGCTTCAGAGGAAGTGACCAACTTACCTTACGTGCTTGTCTCGGTAAGAACAACACCTTCAGCAGGCTACACAGCAATGCGACTTCCTTTAGGCGTTTTTGAATGTCGGCCAAACTTTCAGCAGAGTGGGTGTCACATTCCTAATTATGAACCATTATTGACTTTCAAGCTTTCGCTCCCCGAACCTCTTTGTTACTCTACAACCATATCCTAAAATGTATGTAGTAAAGGCATGACCAAACAAAATTTACCTATACCTGATCGGTTTCAATAATGAACGGAGCCATACGTTTATCTCAGAAGGTGACGTACTTCATTGGCCTTACAATAAAAGAAACAAACCTGTTCGAAAACCTAACATTTACTTTATTTACTTGCAAAGAATTCAACACGCTGCGTCAATTCAGAAATTAATGTGTGGAATTATAATAAGCGAAAGCAGGTCGTAGGTAGACTGCTGAAACTATGAAATAAATTTTTAACTTCGTTTGGAGAAAGACAAGATTCCCTTGTCTTGAGTACCACCAATAGTCGCAAAGATTTACCAGTGAAACATAAAATTAAATAGTTGCTTGAGTGATTTAGAAATGCTGACAGTTAAAACAAAGATTATTAAAGACTCCATGTATAGAAAATATGATTATTTATGGTTTACTTTTTTACATTAATTATTGCTATCTTGGCATTATATTATCTGGATTATGAAAGTGCAAGATGGGAAATAATCGTCTGAATCAATTTTGTTTTAAAATAAAACGTCCTCTTGGCTTAATAAATCTGCTAACAGTGAGGATTACTTGTATAAACAAGTCTTCCATAGAATAATAATCTAATTGTGATGATTTTTTTTACATATTTTAATTTTATTAATTAATAGTCCAAAATTACTTGTATTTATGTATCAATGAATCAATTTGAGACTATTGGAATATAGGTAATCATTGTTATGAATATTATTAAATTTTTATCTGTTGTTTGTGGAGTCCATGTTAGAGTGGTTGAAAACAAACCAGATTATTTTTGCAAATCGTGGAACTAGTCTAATTGCAAAAATAAATATTACTATAAAACTATTATAATGCCAATTTTTATTGATTTGTTTCAGAGATGTCAAAATTAAACCAAAAATTCAACAAATATGCACCTTAAAGACATCCCAAATCATGAAACTGCCAAATTTATTTGAATCATTGGGAAACAGTTCTGATGATATTGATAATTTTAAAGAATTAAATATGTCTTCAGGTGATTCTGTGAATGCTGTTTCTGATGAAGTGATTGCCACAGAAAATGTAAATAAAATAAATGAAAATGGTGATATTAAAGCACCTGAAAAATTATTGAGCAATGGTCAATTTGTAACAGATAAAGAAAACTCTGGTTTTAATAATCATGTCATGAAATCTGTTGTCAAGAAGTTGTTAGATTCTGTTCCTGATAACAACAGCAAAGAAGTACAAAATAGTATAGAAAATGAAAAAAAGAATTGGGAAGAGCCCAACATCAATGTGGTAGAGAAAGGTAATTCATACGAAGGTGGGGTTCAAGACGAGGGAAGTTCCGATGAAGAGAGTTTGCACCTACACTTGACAGAAGATGAGGACAGTGTAAATTCTTCTCCGAAGAAAGATGCCGCTTCACCAATCTCGACAGTTAACGATGAGAGTAGTGTCATAAATGACTGTACAAAAGATGGAATTGAGGATGAAAGAGGTAAGTTGATATGAGTTGGCTGTAACACATTTGTAGTTACCTAGAAGAGTAAAATATTATTGAATAATAAAAAAAATCTTCAGAAGTAAAGTCTGAAAAAGTAAATGAAATATGGTCCAATAGTATAAAATTTTGTGGAGCGCATTGTAGTACTCAAGGTGTTGGTAGCTGCATTTGTAGAAGTTGGTTGTATAACAGTCTTTTGTTAATTTTTTAATTTTAGTAGTTTCTATATTTCCTACTATAAGTTCTCTAAGACCTTTCTAATAGATCTATAATTAAAATTCTTTTCTCATTGATGCCTGTCTTCTTTGTCTTCTAAGCTTTCATACAGATTTTACCTCATTTTTTGTGTGTGTAATTAAAAAGATGGCCAAACACTGTCTTATTTATCTTTAATAAAGAAAGTCCAATGACTTAAGTTTTATTGTGTTTTAAAACTCTAGTGCCAAAAAATATCAAAGTAGAATTTCGAAGAAAAATTTGTTTTATAAACATTTTATTATATTTTCCAATTAATCCAAGGCGTTTCCAATAAAAATAATGCTTTGTATTTTGTGTATAAGAACAGTCTTGTAGTTGCACGTATGCGGAACCATTTTAATCGTATTTTATCCTGACGTTTAGAATTTCGGTCGCCATATAAATTACCGGAATCAGTTTATATCCTCGATTCGGTCTGTAAAGGTTCAGTTTGAATTCTCGAGTGAAATTCAGGATTCATCAACGTTTGAAAAGTGGACGCCTTCATCGGATATTCGTGATCTGGCGACCACGATACAGCATGAACTTTCTGGTTGACTATTACTCAATCAAGAAAAATTACCGTTAGCTCTGCTGAATTGGGAGCAATTAAGTGGTGGTAGGGGTTTATGGAACTATTATTATTTGGATATTTCTGCACTAGTGACGTTTCTCTAGAGACATCGTCACATCTGGGATTAGTCTTAAGGGCTCTAGCGTTGACTTACGTAAGCTTCCCGCCAGATTTGAGTGAATCTTGGATAATGTACGTAGTTGACAAGATTCCACGACGAGTTTACTCAGTAGGTGCTGTGGGAACGAATGTTTGGAGTTGACGGAATTTCCCATTGCGGCCCAAGAATGTAAATCGTATTTTTCACGTAAATGAGATCATCTAAAATACTTTTCGTGGCCACTGATTTCTACAGGAAGGAAGTGACGGTAATACTTGTATTATGTATAATTTTATTGATATTAGAATTACTGCTATGTATTTGTTTCTCCTGTCGACGTGAACATTGAATCTGATAGATGCAAACCTTTTAATCTACAAATTTAGATTTATTTTTGAAGCAGAAGTTTTTTGTGAGTAAAATTTTATTGGGGTAGGAATTGTCTTGAATTTTTTGAAATTATTCTCAATAGAATCATCACTGGTTATTACACGGTACTTTCATTGTAACATATACTGCAGGTTTGTAGCAGTTTTTATGCGGTTATTAAAATAACAAATACTGATATTTTTGTAATGTAGTTTCCCTATACGTTACGTTTGTTAATTGCAAAGCAGCTACCATTACGAGACGTGAAAAGTGGCAATCCTTATTTTAGGTTTTAGGGTACAATGAATTGGAGTTTTAAGATTACGATATTATCTGCTCACTGAATCAGACGTTTCTGCTCGTTATCGTGAAAATTTCTTTTTATTTGGTTGGCAGTACTCAAGTGGGACGCTCCTACGCAAGACAGAACGTGTCCCAACTGTACCACCCTGACCATTAACGAATAGTTTTTCCTGTTCATTTAGAACCTAACTTTTGGGCTAGCTTTGCTTTCACGGTGTAAAACGCGCCAAGATTCGTTGATCAAGAAAGGTCACATGATTATGAACGCAAAACAAAGAAAACCGATCGGTTGATATCCTTCCGCTCGTGAAACTCCGGCAACGTTCGTGAAGGCGGTGCATACTTTGTCCTTGCCGAGTCAAAGTCAACTTCGTTTAAGATCTTCTAATTATTCTTAAATTCTGGTTAGGATTCGAACATGAACTTCACAAAGTTTCACACACAATTACCTATAATTTGTCACCGTAATGACATGTCCCGCTAATTATCCCGGCAAATATTTTATGTGAAGGGATTGAGGGCGACTTACATTCCAGAGTAGTAGAGAATGGCCAGTAGTTCACTTTGAATCGATATTGTGGCCGATTCTGTAAGAGCTGTTGTCTCGAACTGTAGATACTGAATCAGATATGTAGTGTTTTGTTTCAATTCAGTGGGGACTTGTCAGCAGAACTCCTTTGTTCCGCGGGGTTTGGCAAAATAGTATAGCAAAATCCTCTTTTTAAATGCTTTCTTATAAATGGTTACCTTGAAGAGGGGCGAATTGGAAAAGTCCATCAAAATAGTTTTATGAAAATAAGTTTGAATTTTGTTGGTTCATTCATAGTCAGATTTCCTTTGCAATCTGTCGAAGCAGCAGCCTATTACGCCTTTCGCTCCGCCATAAAATAAGTTAATATTGGTCGTCTAAACTTTAAGTAGGTGTTTGATAAATAGTTCGACAAATTTAAATGAGTCTCTAAACATTTCCCTTTGCGATTTCCGCTTTCTCGTCGATATGGTATAGGTATTGTTGGGCGAATCGTAGGCCAAACATGTGAAGTGGCCAAAGGTTCTCGTTTGTCCTAAAAACTGAATTGAATTGAATTGGTGCATACTCAGCTTGATCGTCATTACACGAGTAGTAGTTGGAAAGAGGCTTCTCATTGCTGTAAACTCAAGGGCAACGTCGGACTCCCAACGATCGCATATCCATTTTCTGCTACAAGGAACCAAACGGATTTCGTCAAGTATATTCCTTTAAGTGCAGGTACGATATTTTTTCTATGACCTCTAAATGTAAATAGAAGAAATTTTGATCGTTTCTTAATGAACATTCATAAAACAACGTGCGTTTTCAGAAGTCCAGCATTTTTTAAATGAATCATCAACCTCGCAATCAAATGTTATGGATTAAATTGCGAATTTAGTCCGATCTTATTTCGTAATACTGATTAAAGAAGAAAAACACTGCTCATTTAATCTGAAGTTTATACTTTTTTCACTTCTTTTGAAAATGTGACCTATTTTCACCCTTTCCTAGCGTTACATTTTGAAAAATCTAGTAACTCAACTGAAGTCCATTAATTCTCTGACAGACTGCGGCGAATCAGTTTGTTTTTAAATTGTGTGTGTAGAAATTCTTCATGTCACCTTATCAACTCTCCTAGTACAGTGCTTCTGATTCCATCTACGTAAAACCCCACAGACTCCTTATGAAATGCAGTATTTACTTGTGACATTTGATGAACAGCTCATTGTAAGTCTAGTATGCGTAAAGTACAATTTCTTGCCTACAAAACCCGGTAAATTTGCCACATTGATATCCCGTTTGACCATTAGGTTAACGTGATCGTTTAATCGTTTGTTACTCTAATAAGAACTAGCCATGAACACCTTGTAGCTACTACTTTACGTGTTTTACAGCAATGATGATGGCTAGTTGTCCCGAAAATTTACTTATTATTTATTCTCAGTGGCTATTTTTTATATTGGTTTTTATCTTTAAATGAGGCCGGTTGTTTCTTGTGTGACGTTTGGACCACTGTAATGTGCACAGAGCTACCTCCGTTGCTCATTCATTCGCTCAATGTGTTCACTATGGAATATTCGCTGGATTTATAACATTTCTGGATGGTAAATAGTCGAAATGTTTGAAAGGAAATCTGACTAGCGATGAAGCGTAAAAAATGCAATACCTTGCACTTTGAGAATAATGAAAAGTGGAAATTTCAGACAACATGAAAAATACTAATATATTCATTTATGCAATGGAAGTACTAAAAATCCAAATCACCTGTTCGGAAAGAGGAGAGGTAAAAGGAGAACTAGTTTAATGGAACAGTATTGTAATGAGAATTTTAGGAAAGTACTAGAGCTATTCAGCGATTCCGAATCTTGTACCGATACTAATAAAATGCCTGCGCAAATTATAATTTCGAAATTAAGTTCGTCTCTGAAGAATGAGGAGAAGATTTCATTCCTCGAAAGATCAATTGTAAACCAGTCGTGACACTCGACAGATTGCCACGATGTAGTGGGTTATTCTTAGCGAGAGTTTCAAATTTAAGGACCTATTGTTTATTTCGAATGCATGGTTTTTCCAAGGTTAAATCGTTTACTGAGTAAATATTTATATAATTTCGTATAAAATGTAACATAGCATTTGAATTATTTTCTATTGAGTTTAAATAAGCTATTTATGTATTATCGGAACAATATTTTTCTTACCGCCGTGCATTTACCGCAAAGAGTCAATCTATGTATCCTTTTACAGTTTACAAGTTGATCTTTTTTTTTGTCTTTACGGAGCCCAGTAAATAGCCAGTAGACTAATTATCTTTGATCTGTTTCATCTTCTGAAGAAGCTGTTTTCTATTCTTTCCTAATAAAGCGTTATATATTTTCATCTTGTACAGTGCCAAGATTATTGGCAAATCCAAATGTGAATACAAGCTTGAGTTTCGAATCTACATCTTGCACCATATTTCTTACATTTTCAAGATTTTCACTGTCCCTTCACAGATATCTGGCGTATGGTTTCCCAGGAAATTGTTCCCAATACACAAAAATTTCTTCATGCAGGTGCTTCGACTAGATTCTTTCATTTCTCCGTCATGAGGGATTCGGTATTTTAAACTATCCGGAAATCCCACTAATTTCATCTTTCGACGGAATACGATATATTTGGATTGATCTTAGTTTTAAGCAAGGTAAGCTAACTCTGACTTACAAAGAAACCTTCATGTCTAATTCACATCACCATATATACGGTTTTTCATTGAGGCGGGTCGATGTTGAAGTTGAATAAAACAAGCTTGATTTATTCCATTTCACCATCGACTCGTCCTTATTGAAAAACCCAATATAAACCCATCCATAGTCCATGTATCCATCAGATATTGTTTAGCACGAGTCTGATGCCCTTGGGAAATTGGGTATTTAATAAATAGTTAGAATTTATATGAACGTTTTTGGCGGAATATTTCCCGACAATTTTAACCCCCAGCTGACTATTGTCTCGCACAGCTCTGATTCAGTTTTGGAAATTTTGTTGTAATGTGAGAATATTTCAATGAATCGATTAATCCGATAAATCAATTTGAAATTGGGATATTTTTGTTATTTTGGCCATCAAGATTGTAATGGGTGTTTCAGTTTTGATATCTTGGTATAGTTATGAGGACGAGTGTGGTTCATCACGTGGAACCTTATATCCACTTGTACTTTTTCGCTTTCCAAGTTACGGATGTTCAACAACAGGTGACTATTTTCATTTGTTATTACAATTATCAGAAATTGAGAGAACGGTGTAAAAGCGGTATCGTATGGAGGAAGAGTAGACTATAAAGCGCACTACATTTTTTAACTCGTATACATTATGCGAGAACGATAAAGTTGGAAAAGGGGTTCTTGTTTTACGAAATGTAATACAAGTACTAAGTATATGTAGAATCAGAGGAACTGTTGAATAAATCAGCTGTCTAATTTATGACTGCGACTGGGTGTGACGGTAGTTCCGTTTTGAGTTGCTGTATAAATTTGACTAAAGTTAGTCAATTTGATCCGTTATTTGATTTCACGGATAGTAATGAAACGCTTAAACAAGAAATTTACCTTCTTGAAGCGTTCTTATATTACTTTCTGCCCTTAAACAGCTTTCCAATTCACATTACATATTTTGGATCGTAGTTGAAATGTCTTAGTTGCTGAAATCTCGAAATGCGCACATACTTCGAAAGACCTGTTCAAAAAGCCAGTCTCTTAACAGACTTCATTACCGCCTTGAACACCTATATAACTATTCTTCTTATTACATTCGTTTCTCCTCGTGAACTTGTTTCGGAACCATTATTTGAAACTCGTTGGGGAACGTCAACGCTCGCACTCTCACGTCGATTTCTTTCCCATCTTCCGATAACAACCTATATTACAGGTTTATATTCTTCAGGAGCAAACTGCGTTGATAGCACTTGTTGGAACTGAGGGAGTGATTTACAAATAAGACCGGAAAGCGGAAACTTGTTTCAGTGGGGCACCCAGGATTAGAAAACTGAGAATGGTCCGGAAGGTCGTAAAAATAGACAACGGCTCGAATATTTAGCACATTATTATCGCTGTTGGCCATTGTTTGAAGAAGTTTTGAAGGATGACACGAAATCTGGATTGATGAACCAGTGAATCATTCGTTGTGGACAATTGCGACTAGGACTGTGTCTTTCTCAGCGAAGCATATTTTCGTATGAAGGCATTATTGCCACAGTTCGAAACGTTGTTTGATGGTGAACGGGACTTTTATATAACATAGGTTTAATCCTCACATCAAAGTAAACAAAATAGACTAGTTTGTTTTGCAGACTGACGTCTGTCATCAAATTTTGATAAAGTAGCGTTTGGTTTGTGGAGTCGAGTTATGAATCTATTTGAACCGTTCGAAACGTCTTGTAAATCTATCGTTAATTCCTTCATACGTCGCTTGAATCCTTTGCTCAATTTATACGCTACCAAATGAGGACAAACCTCACCGCCATATTCTACTTATCCATCTTTGCGCAGCCTTCATGTCAAAATGTCTACACGTTTCTTAGATTTTTGTGCAAACTCGTCTAAATACTCTGCAAGCAGCTAGCTAGTTCTTAAAATTTGTAACTTTTGAACCACTGATAGTAAATGTTGGGAATGGGCTATGCGAGTGGCGTGCCATCTATGAGGACGAAGTCAAGCAGTTACAGCGTTGCCATGATGTGCCGCGTACTGGCAACGTCGCGTCTCGAACCTCTTTTACACATTATTCACTAATAATTCATTTCTTAACCATTTCTAACCGTTCCATTCTGAATATTGAACCAACAGAAAAGTTAACCGCAATTAACTCAGTTTTTCGGGTCGCGTTCATAACATTGGCTATATCTGGCTCGTATCTACGGCTCTTTCCGGTCACTTCCCTGTTGCCATTAAGTTACACCTCTATTGATATCACGTTTAAACACCACGATATGTAGAGCTTTATCAGTTCAAAATTAATTTCAAGATAAAATTGCATTTATATTTTCTTATAAGCAGTCTCAAGTGGATTTGAGAAAATGTGTAGATGTTTACAATTCTCATTTACATTATTGTCTAAATATTATTTTGTGGAAAAAATATATTAAGGACTCCTGGTAGTATGCTTTAATCGACATCTATCTTTTCACATTCTGATGCTAACAATTTTCCAGTTTTTGTAATGAATTAAGGCGTCTTGGATCTGTTAGCCCGTCTACTTTTTTTTAGGGTGACCAAAATTGGGGTAGTTTCCCGCAACCATCTTTTTGTATGGAAGGATCAGCCTTAGTATCTCGTAAGTTGATTAACTAATAGCAATTGCCTATCTTCAGGTGTTAAATTGTCTTGACATTGGAGAAAGCGTGACTGTTTTTGTACCTTGAACCGTCGGTGGTCTTGGACCATATATTGATCTCGACCGAAGAACGCTAAACAGGGTTGCCAATGTCAATCGTACTCCGAGGGCATTTGAAACTTATTACTTCGAAAATAAAATGAAACGTATTTTGTTACTGAGCGCATGTGTCCTCGTACGGCGGTGAAACTCGCCGTGGGGTGAGTGCTCCTGATTGATTTTCCCTCAGCCATTCTTGAACGGCGGCTGAGGTAAACGCCGCTCCGGACCTTCAGTCGTCTGTGAGTGTAAGATTTTACTGCCGTAACAAGTGGTATCGTAAAAGGAAACCTGTTAGCTCCAATGTAAAATTATTTGGAAACCGCAACTCGCAAAATAATGTGGTTTGATTAGTTCTTCGGAAAACTATTTCGTTGGACAAGGATCTTGACACGTGGTTGCTTGTAGACCATCCGGCGAACCGTTCAAACTGATGAATTTAAATTTTCATTATTTCACAATTATGTTTGTTGCCATACATTTTCAAAATAATTTTAAGCCTCTTGTTACTTCAGTTACTTGAATATCTGGAATGCTTGTGTAAGGAAAATTTCAGTATATTTTCAGTTATATATCTAAAACTTCTTCTTCTTACCATTCTTCATATACAAGGGGCAAAATTATGCAATGTGATTGATTGAACACTTCTTTCATTTGTTTGCCTTTGTAACTCAGTTTAAGGCAACAGTGTTCTGAACTATTTTAGTTAGTGATTGTTGTTGTTATTGTGATTAATATTCTAGTTTTGTTGTCAGTAGAAAATGGTGTTGGTGATATACTCAGAACCAAATTTTGTTTTCATATTAATAAAATATATTTCAATACAGTTTATGTAAATAATTATAAATAATACTATTATCAAGAGATGTGATTGTAATTGGTCAATTTGAATAAAAATTCGGAAATTAGAATATTTTTCATATTGTTTTATTACTGTGTTACAGTACATTTGTAATTTCAGTTTTCTGACTTGTTACTATTTTGAGATTTTATTCTTCTACACACAGATTATCTATAGTGTTACCTTGAATGAATTTATTTTATTAATTAATGGAGATGAAGAGAAATATTTTATTTGATTCACACAATATATATAACTATAAATTGTTAAACAGTGGATATGTATTAACAACATGAAGGGGTTTAGAAATTATGTACTTCTAAGTGCTTTGTAAAACATTTCTCCAAAATGTTTTCTTGATGAGAGAAATATTTTAAGCTCTAGCATTTATCAATTAATTTAAGATGGAAGTGAATATTCTTTATAAATCATGAAGGATGTCAGGTGTGTCAAAGATACTTTATAATAGAAAGGTTTACATGGTTATAAATGTACTTAGGACCAGAATATTTAGATTCAAATAGCACCATTGCCTTATAAATTACATATAAAGGCATTTTGTATAACTAAAGAATATTATTTTCAACATTTGTAATATGTAAGTTCTTCATATATGCTCAGCGTTGACTTCAAATAATTTCATTTACAGAGTTGGGTAAGACAGCAGAAACAAATAATGAAGAAACTGATTGTTTTCCGTCTGGTAATTTTGTGGAACATACTACCTCAGTTGATGAAATAAGAACTTCTCTTCCCAATTGTGGGACCTTAGGACAGTTTTCCCAGGAAACTCTATCTAAAAAAAGTGAACACGGTGTCTGTGAAAGTAGACTTTCTAATATGGTGTCAGAAACCTCACTGGATCATAGTGATGAATCATGTGTAGAATCAAATGAATTGTCATTCTCAATTGAGAAGGACTTGAATAAGGCTAGCTCAGTTGAATCATGTGCTAACACACAAAGTTCTAGGGTATTAAATACTGTGTCTTGCCCTAACAATTCTGTACCTGCTAACAGTGATGATGAAAGTGCAGTTGTTGACTTGCTCACTAAGCCAGCAGAGTCTTGTGATATAGTTTTAAGAATGGATTCTGATTTGGCTAAGAAGCCAAAATCTGAAACAAATACAGATATCAAGGAAGAAAAAAAGGATTTATCTGATCCTGCTGTTGATAAAATCTGTGATTCCAAGGTGCAGAACACTTCTTCCAATGATACAAAATCTTATAAAGGTTCTTTATTGGGAGATAAAAGTGACCATTTATTAACAACCTTATGTGATTCAAATGAAAGCAATAAAAATAATTCTGTACCTCAGAAATCTCCACCTAAAGCTGACTCAGAAATTCCTGAACCTGAAGATAAACCCTCAGAATTATTGACTCCCAATAATGATCTTTCATCAAATATAGATGATGTAAACCTGTCAGAGGTTTTGACAAACTCCTCCTCTGATAATGACAAACTTGAGGATAATATTGCTTTGGAAAATGCTGAGAACACAGTCAATCACAAAATCTTATGTGACGAGAAAAATTTAGAAAAATATGGTACAATTGATCAAATTAAGAAGTTAGAAAATTTAGTAGATCAAGCACCAGATATAAAAAATTCATCTGATAAAGGTATCACCCAAAAATTAATTGATGAAATTGAGAAATCAAGCATAGGAAATGAAGGGGGTGCTCTTGGCATTGAACAGGAAAAGGCTAATGATAGTGAGATACAAATGAAGGAAGATGCTAAACTAAAGAAACAACAGTTGTGTGGTGAAATTGATTCCGAAAGACTTGTGGATGATGGATTTTGCTCTCCTGAAACTGATACAAAATGCAGCATTCAGAAAAGCTCATTTACTGAGAAGGAAGCTGCTTGTACGGTTGCTGGTGATGCCATTATTGAAAACACTGAGCCCAAAGTGGAAGATGATTCAAAAACCAATTTGGAACACAGTAGTGCAGATAATTTAGAAGCTCAAGGTACATCAATGGAAGAAGGAGATACTGGTCCAAAACTGAAAGATGAAACAAACATAATCTTGGAACGGAATAGTGGTGATAATTTTCAAATTGATAGTGCACCATTTCAAAAAGAGAGAGAAGCTGAAACAAACTTACAGTCTGCTGTTGATGTATGTGTAGAGAGCAAAACGAACACTTCATCTGTATTTGGAGATCAAGGTGTAAAGGAAATGGAAAGTGGATTTAATTTAATAAAAGATGAGGAAATTCGCTCATCTGAAAAGTCAAATGAAGAAGAAGTGCTTAATCATCCTCACTCAGAATTAATAAAGAATAAGAAGCCACTAGGTGAAATTAATTTACCAAACAGTACTAATAATGAAGATAAATTATGTAGTGTTAATGATTTGCAAAAGTCAATTTCTACATCTGTGGATGTTGATGATGTTTGCTTGTCCCACAGATTGAAATCCAATTCATCACAAAATGATTCTTTCAAATCAATTAAAACTGGTCAGCAAGAATCATCTTGTAAAAAGATGGAGTCTACGTTATTTGTTAAATCTGTTGAAGATCTCAATTCAAGTGCAATATCTGTTAATATTTTTGAAGACAGGAAGAAAAGTGAGTTAGATGAAAATATGAGTGATATTGCTACATGTGGTGTTCTTAATGATAAAAAACAGAGTTCTGTTCAGGGTACTGAAAGTAAAATAGCTTTAGAAGTTGATGAGGCTTCAAGTGTTATTGGAAATCAGAAATGTGTTAGTAATATCCCAGAACTAGTTTCTAAAATTGATTTAATCTCGCAAGCTGATGTGAACTCTGAAAGTAGTGATGAAAGAACAACTGTTCATAAAAGTAATGTGTGTGAAAATCTGATTGAATGTGAGACAAAACTATCTAGCTGTGATTCCAGAAACTCATTCACTAGTTCAGATTTAGAAATGGAAGCCTCAGATTGTAGTTCAGTTCCATCCCAGAAAGCTGTATCGTGCCGAAGTGCCACGGATATGGACCAAGATGCAGCAGAATCAACAGTACAGTCAGCCAGTGAGTCAAATGCAGGTAAAAGTAATCAAAATATGTATGCGAACTGCATGTCTATATATTCTTGAATGTTGAGTAAAGTGACTAACTTTTTAGAGGCTACTAATCATAATGTATCTCAGGCCCATTTACGGTATTACTAAGATCTACATTTGGTGAAATAATTAATTAATCGATAACAACTTCTGTAATCATTTTTAGCTTTATTAACACTAGACTTTAATCATCTACTGATAATAATTAACATCCAAAATTGTTATTTTTTTGTTATTTAGATACCTAGCAAAAAAGTTCATTTGTAGACTTAAAATATTTGTAAGTAGGAAATATTTTAACTGGAGTTTTTAAATTGAAAGAATAAATTACAAATTAAAGCTTGAATATTGCAATTGAATTCTAAATTTAACTAATTCATCAAAGTTTTGCCATTAGCAAATTTCGTAGGCAATATTTCTGTGTTTGTTGATACTTTGCTCACAAACAGTATTTAAGATTTGAATAAAATCGCTTTACAAACATGATTGACTGTTGTTATATTTTGTGACATATGTTGAACCATTTGTTTATACTCATAACTAATTACCTGGGTAGATTCCTTCAGTTACTGTTCTTTGAAATATATTTGAGTAGATCCAATTTGCTTCATTTTATCAATATTTACTTCAATGCAGTAAGATATCTTGAACAGTATGTTTAAGAAACATTTGAATGTGGCCAGTGTTGTTATTTGAAAAGAAAATGAATAAGTGAAAATAACCGTGATTTATTACTTCATATTAGCATTAAGCATGATCATGTACTACTTTATATTGTGCTGGTTTACATTGTTTCATTAGTGTTATTTATAGGAATATTCAAATTATGGAAATATGATCTCCAAGGAAAAGGAAAGATACATAATTTCCATTGAAATCATTACACTGCCTTTTATCAGTATAAATACTTTTTTATGAGAGAATATAAGGGGGTGGGTACATGACACTGAACCTGGTAGTGTGGGATTCACACTTGCTAAACCCTGTATCTTTGCCATTGTTGTTCCATCTTGTTGGCATTACTTTGTGATGGTTCTGCTTCTTTGGCTGCTGAGACATCCTGTGCTTATTTTATCTCTTGTTGGTTTCCATATCGGCTTTCCTTTTCAGGAGTTGCCCAGTGTATGTTTAGAATTTACTAGTTGGCATTCTAGCATCTCCAGAAGAGCACCTTTTTTTGATTATTCACAAAATGCAATTCAAATATTAATGTATTCTGCTTAGTGTGATCTTTCTCTGCAGGGCGTACATCTTTAGTTTGGACAGATTAAGTACAACATACAATCAACATATGAGCTATATATTTATATGCTTTGAAATTATGTTTACATCAACACATTTTTTCTCACTTATTTTGGAGTTTAATTATGGCAATCTTCAAAACTATATTTTAAAGTAAATGAATTTAATTTTTGTAACATTATTAAGTTCTGAAGTGGCTTCAATTCTTCTACCATGCAAACTCATTACAGTTTTGAATAGATGTGTTATATCTGTTTCACTAGTATTTTTTGTTTCCATCACATTTTTTAAATTCTTCAAAGCTGTAATTCATGATTTTTTTACATGATCTCTGTCATCTTTCACAATTTTCAAAACCAAATCCAAAGTTCTATTAGGACTATTTTATGAAGAAATCATTACCCAGCCCATTGTTGTTTAATAGGATTTTGTTGCTTTTATACATTACTTTATAATTAACTGCTGTATGTTAATTATATTAAAAAATTAACCAAGATTGCAGACGAACATTATTGATATTAAAGTGTTGCACTTTTGACCTGACTAGAAATTTATCTCTATATCACAAGTACATATAGGCAGCCAAGTTAAAAAATGTCACAAGTAATCTAAGTCAAAAATGTGTTTAGTTCATTGTTTTTGTATTTAATAGTAAACATTAGAATTGCTAATGAGATATATTCATAAGTAGTCTGAACTCCTGAAGTATAGCTTTATTTAAATTCCATACTTTTATGATTCGATTGTCAAAATGAGCATCTGAATAAAGGATAATTTTTTAAGATACTATTGAATCACTGAAAAAATCCGCATGCGTACAGTTGGCAGGCCGCCATCGGTGAATTCCTTTAAATGTGATTGGTCAATTTAATTCGTCAAAATTTTCGTCATTCTAAAACGTATAACATAATTGATAATCAGTGTGGCAAATTAGCCAAGAAAATGTTTTTTTAATACGGATGAAGGAATGTAAAATTATATTTCCCGCTCAATACATTATATTTTTCGAAAATAACAGCACTTCATTCATACTGATACTCAACAATATACCTCTGCCATTTTGCCTCAATCAATCCTCCAACAATTAGATGTTGCTCTTATACGGTTATTAATGTGAATGCCATTAGTGAGAATATCTCAAAGGATCCAGAACCAGAAATTGCTGTTGATGAGTGTGCGAGGTACACGTTTAACTTTGTTTAAAGACGTTTTTCGAAAAATCAAAGCGTATATCCTTACGAACTATAGTCCTCATTCAACACCGTAACAAAAAATTGGATAAAATTTGTTAGTTTTTTATGGTTATTGATGTGGTAGAATGCTGTAATTTAACGTATGACTCAGGTTAGTAAAAATATGAGATTTTTCAATTGTAAATGAAACACTGTAGTGTTAGTTGAATTTGTAATCTAATGTGATTAATTTGTTTTGAAATACAATTTTGGAACCGTTCCATTTATTGATATGTAATTTTTATCTTGACATTTTATGGGTTCGTTTCGTTATTGGCAACGAGTTAATAAAGTTAATAAAAATCACAATTTAATTACGGACAAGGCGTCATCGTATGTAGGTTGACATGTAAAAATAGATTCTACAGATCTGAGATTAATTCTTCTCATCCGTGAACAATGGAAAATACGCCAGAAGCTCAATTTATAAGTGATCCATAAGTAATGTGACGATATTGACGTAACAAACAACGGAAGCAAATTTCATATAAGGCCACGCTGAAACGCGACATAATTTACACGATTTATTTATAACTAATTTCAAGTAACTTGCTACAATTTCTGTTTTGACGACCGCATCTGCCATTTCTTACTATCTGATTTATAAATTACCATAAAAGTGTGAAATCTATTTTATAAGGGATACCGAATATTTAAGTATAGAATCTTCAGCTCCCACTAAAAATGCATCTACCTGTTGTTGCCAGCCGGCAGAGTGTAGAATATTTCCCCTATTGACTCAAAACCCATAACCTTCCATTCTCACTAAACAGGCTCAAACTGTTGAATGAATATAATATCATGACTTGTAGCACTTAACTTAAGTTTCACTTTTCTTAGGTATGCCCATAAAAGGAAATTGTGTTAAATAGGATTTTCTGAGAGTATACTTGCTATTCTGTGTAATTCCCAGGTACCACACAGAACGCCTAGAAAAATATCACCAAAACAAGACAATTGGCTATGAACTTATTCAGTCCCTGTGTACTCTATACCCTATACACATTGTTGGTTACACATGTAATCTATAATGATACTTCACTATTCCTGATCCAAAGTAGTTTACTTGAAAGCCTTGGGGTATATACCTCATCAGTTGGCTTATCCAATTCAGTGATACTTTCTATAATTTTTCACATCTCTATAACTGAACTTGTTCATGAGCATTTTCATAAAACTTTTATGCTCTTAGTTTTTCCTTACAATACAATACATTTTACTGTTATTTTTAATACCATTGGCTTTCTTCAGATCCATATAGCCTCAAAACAATTTTCTTATTTTGACAATTATTCCCTGTATTATGTATTCAGCTAAATATGATTCATCATACTATTGTTTCTTTCCAATCAAAACTTATTTTCTATATTATTTATATTAAAATTTTGAATATGTCTGTCATTATTAAGTTTCTTTTTGCTGTTACACTTGTATTTCATAGCTCATGTTTTTTGTTGTAGGTTTGATGTCATGTTTTATCTGAAAATATTACTTGCCTTGTCATGTATATTTTTGACACATTATTAAACTGTCTGCCATGACCTGTTTGAGTAACTCGCTTTTTATTTCTTTTCAAATCTTTTTTTTTATCTATGGATCTCCACATTATTCAACATTAGCTCATTTTTCTACCTCTAAATCTGTAGTTGACGATAGTTTCAATTAGCTTGCTTTTTATCCTTTATTTTTAATTTAATTGTCATTTCCTACATACTTTTAAAATATTATTCGCAACATTTTTAACTCCTCAAAATTCTAAATTTTTCAGTCTTTCTTCTACCTCTGTTTTGTTTAATGAAGTAGATTTAAAATTAACATTAATTTTTGTTGTTTAGTGGGTTGCTTTAGTTTTTCTTCTTCAAAAGTTTAAATATACTTAATTTAAGTAGATAACATATGTGATTTGGGCCTTTAAAATGTCTATTTTTTCTTAAAATTAACAAGGGTTTAAAAATATCAGTAGTTTTAAAAGCATAATATTGAATAATTATATTTCAGGCTTGGGTAAACGGACGAGAAAGCGGTCTCATCCAGACGACAACAAGGATCTTGATCTGAAGCGAACACGGCAAGTAGTTGAAGTTGAAACGAAGGAAGAGGATGTTATTGCGCTAAACAGATCCAAACGGATGTCAAGCGATACAGATTTAGAGAGTGTAGAACCAAAAAAAATGTGTACAGACAATATCAAATCTACTGAAGTGGTGTCTAAAGATAATGTACCTGACGCTGCAATCAACCCAATGCCATTTATGCAGTATTTGCGAACAAATCATTTAAAGAATCTCACTCGAAGTGTAAGTTACAGTCAAGTATTATGTTATCATTGAATTATTATTTAGAGTCTGATAAAATTTTTTTATAGGGTTATTGAAATTAAGGCTCACAATGTTAATAAAAGAACACTACCTAATTAACAGAATATGCATTTGATGTATTTTTCCTTTTATTACTATACTAATAAGTGTGTATATCCTGATTCTTGAGGAAAACAGATTTATTTTCACATTTCCTATGAAATGGATTCCTTTCTTTTGTATTTATTAATGCCCACATTGTACTGTTTGATGTATGATATAGAACACATAATTTAATGTTCTTGTGAGCTTTCTTCTAAATACTTGAAATGTCATTTTGTTACTTCATTAGCTTCATTTTAAAAGTAATTTGTTTCAGGAATTGGAAGAGTTTGTTGTCCAAAAAGTGTGTGAAGCTTTAACAGAACGGAGTTATGTCGGTGTTCTGAGGCAGCAGTTACAAGTACAAGAACAACTTGTTGATGTGTGGCAGAAGAAAGTTCAGTCCCTTCAAAAGCAGGTATTTAAATAAATTACATACTGCTTTTTATCTTGCAGGGAGGTTGAAATATTTTGAAAAGCAAACTTGACTCAATACAATTGAAAGTTTCCTATTATGTTTCATTTAGAAATTCTGTTTATTATAAGCTAATGATGAGAGAATATTCTTAAAATGTAGGTAAAAACCAAGTGAATTTGTGATTGTAATCTGTAATTTTCATGAATAGCTTAACAGGAATGTAATAGATATTCCTGTATTGGGTGGATACAATAATGCCTGTGTTTCTATTTGTTGTATAGAGTAATTTAACTTGTTATTGATGTAAAACTATTTACAAATGTTCTGGAACATTCATGGGTACATAGTTAATAAATCAGAATAATAAATTAAAACAGGCACTTTTAGTGACTAAATAAATGTACAATGGTCTAAACGTCAGAAAAAATTTAATACAAATTTGTATTTAACAGTGGTTTGTACACGACATTTTGTTCCTAAATATGGTGTGATTTAAACCCCAATACAATTATTGTATGTAATATAAAATGAAAAATTACACAAGGAAAAACTAATTTTAAGGGGAATGAAAAATTTGTGTGTGCATGTCAAACAAGCTTTAGGACAAAATAATAGTTAAAACCAATGTTGTAGTATTCAGTCCTGGTCTGATGCAACACTATTCTGTGTAAGCCATTTCATTTCTGCATAGCTACCACATCCCACAACCTCCCATATTTGCTTAGTGTATTCCATCTTTGTCCTCCATCTTCTGTTCTTACCCGACACATTTCCGTCTAATGCTAATTTTACAAGACCTTCATGTCTCAAAATGTGGCCTATTCATCTATATAACAATCGAAATTATCTTAACAATGAGTTATCTTGCAATAAAAACTTTGGTAAAAATATTAAAAGATGAAATTAATAATTTTGATAAACATGATGTTATATACCAAATTAACTGTTTAGATTGGAATTCATTTAAATTACTGGTAAAACCAAATGCTCATCAAACCCATATGAATGAACATAAAAATAATTATAAAAATTATTTGTACAAAATTATTCAATGTTGTCAAATCATATATATTTAAACAACCATAAAATTGATTGCCAAGATATTAAAATTTTAGTGTTTGAATGATATCTTTATTCTAGACTTATAAGTGAAACGTTTCACATCAGATCTAACAATTAGGCAATTACTATATTTTTTCTGAATTACAGGCCATTGTACCATTTATTAATTTTCCAACAGTCTGATATTATAATTTATTATTCTTTGTGGCATTGTTGAAAACATACTGCTTTTTTACTGATTTAATGGAATGTCTACCCCATAAAGTGTTCATTCTATAATTATTAATAACACATAAAGATGTAACCAAATAATTTCTTTTGAATGAGGTAGCGATAACTTTGTATAAGAGATAAAAGTAGAAGTACTGACAGTTTAAATGTTTTTTTAAAAATGATTTTATTGGAGACTTTAATATTTCTCAAAGTAATTTCAGAAGATGTTGCTTATAATAGAAAAATTGTAATGTTTCATGTTACTATTTGAGACAGAGATGGTTTTGTTGTCTTTTAAAAAATTCACAAATATTCCAAGAGAACATCAGTAGTAATTTAAATTCCATGGAAATGCAGGAAACCATACATTTGTGTTATGGACACCAGCATCAAACACACAATATACCATAAGTTGTAGAAGCACAAAATTAATACAGTGTGTACAAGATAGCTACTATAGGTATCGGTATTTGAGTGTTTTGTAGTGTCAAGATAGATCTGCTGATCTTAAATTGTAGGAGAACTGTTGGTTACAACCTATGTTACTCTAAGGTACTAAGTTTTACTTTTTCAGAGTTTTTCCAATTAATTCTGGTTGTTGCTGGATCTGATTAATTTATTTTAGGTGAAAGACATGGATCTTGTAGTAAAGAGATTTTACAATGACCAACGGCAAAGAAAAGATCGTACTGTTTTTCCAATAAAAATAACTCGATCTGTGGGATTGCAAGTTCATATGCCAGTAAGTATTATCTGTATGGTTCATGTTTATTTTTAACTAGTTTATTTTACCAATATTGAAAATGTGTTCCAAACTAATGCCACTACTGATTTGTTAACTTGAAATGATATACAAACTATTAATAATATAATCAGGTAATTAAATGGAGTGAAAAATTAATACTATAATACATATGTTTCAGTAAATGTTTTCCATAAATGAGAAAAATAAATAAATGTTGTGAGAGCTTTTTGACAGGCACAGTTTTCCAAAATTTAGTTATGTGTTTGTTTTTCACTCAATTTATTGGCCTAGTTTTCAGCTAGTTCTTTATTTGATAACTAGCTGGGGACCTGGCTTTGTCCGGGTATTTATTTATATTATCCTGGTACAGTTAATTCTTGGACAACACAGAACTAAACTGACATCAAAAACGTCACATATGAACCTCAAATATACTCCCAGTATCTTGAGAGAGTCCAAAATACCCCCGGTACAATAGCAGGAATAAATATTTTCGGTATTCTAATAGAATAAAATTTTCCCCCCACATAATGGTTAAATGTTTACTTAAATCAAATATTAAAGGCTATATATAATGCAACACAGCAACTTGCATTACACTGGTTTTGACAACAAACTCTATAGTTTCCTTTTTATTTTTGTATTGGCAATTAATAAATTTTGAATTTTAGCTGATGCGAGAAATAAAACCAATTAATAAATTAATGCATACATTGTGTCGACGATCCAAAGAAGTTCATTTTTCTCTGCCTGCTGCAGTGGGATGAATGATTTAGGACTTATAACTCTGAGTTGGTATACATGCTGGCTATTGCGGGGCAATTCCAATAAATCTTTCAGTAGAATTAATATTTTTATTTATGTTAATATATGCATGAATTTTTAAATCGAATTCCTTCTTTTTTTTAAAAAAAACACTGAAATTTTTATTGAAATCCATTGAGTCTTTCCGGAACCTATTTGAGACAAACATATGGTCATACAGGTAGACAGAAACCTCAATTTTATTTATTGGTATAGATTATTTTCAAGGGGACTATATTTTTGCTGTTATTTATGATATTATTTTTTGATAGTCATTACATAAGAGTTTGTAATACTTTAATATATGTTAATATTTTAATACATGTTATATTTATTTGTTTCAGACTCAAAGGAGTCATTTGCCTGCTGAACAAGAAGCCATTGTTGCACAAATGTCAAAGAGAAAATCTTTTACATCATCAGTAAGCACATTTCACTTCACCATTTTTTTAAATGAATACATGTCAATAAGCAGACGCCATCCAACATTCCTGTAGCTCTTACAATTTTTCGTTAGTTGACAAAAGCAAGAACAATTGGAGAAATGTTACCATGTTATAATACATATATATATATAAGAGTAAAGTGGCAGGCTACTGTGCTGAGTGGATGCTTACTACCTTGTGGTACGATTGGTTGAAACACTACTTCATGTTATAAATTCTTAACCTATTTCTGGCATTTTCATCTGTCCATTCATAATGCTTAATATCAGTTAGCATCTCTCCACGACACAATGCATAAACTAAATGTTTCATTTACTATCATATTTTTAAACTAATCTAACCACATTAAAATTAAAATGCATTCAATAATCAATGTTTTGATTTGGGGCATTCCCGGATAAATAGTGACACATAATGGGTGTCAGGGACCACATTAATTTGGGAACCATTGTTCTTGAAGTTTATGAATGGGACACTAATGAAGGCATTTTAAAATCACCGCTACCATTACAACAAAACAAAAAGGGCTTTCTTATATTTCATAGACTTTCCCCATTTTGGCAATTTTCTTCCAGTCAGTCTCTACACAGTTTAATATTAATCTTTGAATTCAAAGACAAATTTTTCAGTCCCTGAATTGTCCAAAATTGCTCCTTCATGAGCCTTGCAATTTTGAGAAACCCACAGTTGTAAACAAAATCAGGAAAGTAACATGATTTATATTTATGTTACCAGCAATCACCTGTGTTAAAATCTCCAACGGCTGGAACTAGCTCTCCTGGAGGATCAACAAGAGGAGTAGGTGTGGGAACACAATATCAAAGAAATGTCACGCCTGGTACTCCAGTCTCAAACCTGCCAAATTCACCACAAGTAATAAGAGCTGGAAATGTTACTAGCCCTGCAAAACTAGGCTCCTCACTCAAGGTAAGGTTTACATCATAATGAGCAAAACTTGACAAAGCAACATCTTTGAATTGTAATAACAAGTACTTTAATTTCATAGCTCATTTCATTTCTATTTTCAATATACACTGCCAGAAAAGGGTACCAACACCAAATATGAGAATAATAAATTTGTTACTCGATAATTTAAAACATTAAATTATTAATTATTTATTTTTTATTTAATCTTGATCAACCTAATTATTGTATTGTTAGAAACAAACAAAACATCAAGAAAGTTGAGAGTGAAAATTTTCAATTCTTAAAGTAAAGTTAATATAAAGGTGGTTATTATTAAAATTATTGAGCAAATTATTGAACATTAATAGGGATAATAAAATAATAAAAACAAATATAGCTCAGACCAGTAAGAAAGCACGGATAACACAAGAAGTAATAAAAATAAATAAAAACGTGAGAGATGAAAATGGTTAAGAACAGTATAGACACTTGAAGAGATAGATAGGAAGTACAAAGCAACCAAAGAAGCTTGGCTCCAAGAAAAATGCAAAGCAGTCGATTTCATGGTGAAAGGGAAAATAGACTCAGCTTACAGGAAAACCAAAGAAACGTTTGGAGAGAGGAAAAAATTAGGAAGAATATCAGGAGAGCAGGTGGAAAGCCAATTCTGGATAAAGAATAAAAGACAGAAAATGTAAAGAAAATCTTAGATATTCGTAAAATGCATAGCCTATATGTAGAGAAATCTGAGGAAAATAGCAAATTCTTTGTTAAGGAATGGATCTACAGGAAAATATTTAATACCGAATTTAACTTAAATTTCCTTGCTCCTCGAAAATACAGATGCCGAAAATGCTATTTACTGAAGGGAAAAATCGAAGCATGCAATAATGAGGAAGAGAAATTACATCTTAGAGAAATTCATTATTTACATTTACAAAATGTTTTAGCACATATGGAGGATATAACTACTCAAAAACACTTAATAGCTTACAGTGATGCTTGTTCAGGCCAAAATTGTAACATTAAAGTAGCATTGACATAGATGAAAATTGCTCAGTCATCAAATAGTAATACTGAAATGGTAGACGGAAAATTTTTGGCTTCGGGTCATTCCTTTCTACTGAATGGCCTTGATTTTGGGTTAATAGAAATGAAAATAAAAGAAGCAAATTACTGATACAACCCTGAGCATTATTATGAATTTATAGAAAAATGTAGAAAAAGAAATACATTTTCGATAAAATGAATGTCACAGCCAGATTTTATTTCAACCAGATCACTAGAAGAATTAATAACAAGAAGAGTAAAAAATACCGCAGGCAAATCTGTCTCTTGTTTGCAAATTCAATGGATGAGATTCTTGAAAAATGAACCTAATAAAATATTCTATAAAACATCTTTAGATGGTTCTAAATTTCACTTTTGGATCTTTCACCTAAAAGGGGAAGATCAAAAATATACGGAAATATTAAATTACTTCCATTCCATTATAAACCACCCCATGACCAGTAACTGAAGAAAAACATAAAGATATTATGTCTTTACTACCATGCAACCCTCCAGTTTTTCAGGAACATTTTAAGAATCTTAAAAACTCAAAATGATAAAAATGGATTACTTTTTAAAGTAATTTATAAATGCTCATGAATTATTTCATTAAAGTTATTATTTCAAATAAAACTCGTAGTTCTTTATTGCTTTAAGTCATTTTAGGGCATTCAGTTAATTTTGAAAATTGTCTAAGTCAATTTAAGCTTTAAAAACAACATTTTCGTATGAAATTTACACAAAATTTCATATTCATAATAAATTTTCAATAATCAAGGCTAAGAAAATTATAAATTAAAATGTCATATAATGTAAAAATGTTTTTTAATTTATTCAAATGCAATTTATTAAATATCTCGAAACAATAAATATATGACTTAGACCACTTTCATAATTATGAGCACATATAAGGAAAGAAAAGAGTGATAGAAAGTAGGTGACCTACCTGAGGTTCATAGCCGAGTCGTTGGATGACTGATCACTGGAAAAGTCTTCCTAACTTTCTGATGAAGGGAGCGTCTCCGAAAATTTAAAGAACCCCAAACCTTACAAGGTGTCTACCATCTACGAACCTCAGGTAAGTTACCTACTTTCTATCTCTCTTTTCTTTCCTTATTAATTGTTTTAATTAACATGACAATGACATTTCCTGACACACACGTGCGTTTTGTCTGACCAATTATTGTCCAAACACTCAATTTTATATACAACATTCTGCTTATCATAGTTATGTAATAACATATTTATAATTTGTATGATCACACAGTAATTCACAAATAAATTTCTTATTTTATATTGTATTTATTAGTTTTGTGTGTGTTACTCTGTATAATCAACATTGTTAACAGTGGTAACAAAAAATATAGCTAAAAAACTTGGACTTTATTAAGTTTTAATAACTGGATTATTATAGAAATTTTGCGCTAATAATATCCATCAACATAGTTTAACATGTGATTGTCAGATATAAATATTTGTATTACCAAATTTTGTTCATCATAATTGTGACATTAGAATTTTTATATGATTAAATTGTTGCAGACAATTTCACCAAGACTGCCACAGGTAGCAAGTAATTCACAATCTACTGGTAATAACACAACTGTTGTCAACTCTGCTAAATATTCAGTACCTATCAAGCCATCAAGATCACAAGCACTTTATGCGGTACCAAATAACACTCAGCCAGTACCAATACAACCGAAACCTGCTGGGCAAGTCATAGACCTCACAGATGAGGAAGATAGAGTGAGATCTGCTGGTAAGGAAATAACTTACTGTATGTAATATGAAGACAAATCTTTATCAACTTACTATAATACTATAATAATTGTTAAACTCAGGTTTAGTGCGCAATATAATACAGGGTACTAGTCAAAACACCGGTACAGTGAATGCTGTGGCAACTGTTGGAAATCAAGGTACCATTAGAGTTGTCTCACAGCCACAGCTTGCACCACCTGCGGCAGGGAATGCTCTCTTGACACCGGTTAGTATTTTTCTGCTGTTGTAATTTCATATTTATATTTTCATCAATTAATGAGAGAAAAAATCTGTTTAGGCGGCAGCTGTGGGCAATACTGGTCGTGTTACATACTTGGTGCCAAATTCTAATGCAAGTTTACAACAGCGTCAGGTTCTCTTATCAAGCACATCATCTCAGGTAAGATATTTGTTTTGGTGTTATGCTAGGGAAATTAGATTTGATAACCAATTAATACTGATGGTAATTTAATATAATTTTTGTTGATATTTTTATATTCATAGAACATAACTTTAAGAATTTATTCAATCATCCCAAATACTAATTGTGATTAAAAGTTTGTTTGATTTTATTGCATGTTTCAGCAAATTGCCAATAGTAATGCAGCTAGTGTTACAAATGCTGGTAAATCCCAGATGCAGGCTTTGTTGCTGAAAAATGGATCTGTTGTATCCATGGCGCCTCTTGTTTGTAAGTCATATTTAGTGATTCGTACTTAAAATCTAATTATTGCAAAAATATAAATTTGTCCTAATGGTTGAAGAATAGTTTAATGTGTTTTATTGCTATTAATTAGTGTATTTTTGGACATATTTACCAGGTGTAGAAGTATGAAACTGGATTTTTTTTGTTGTTGTAAAAATGACACTCTGTTATTTGAAAATTATAAAATATATTTTATTCAAAATAGTCTCCATTGGAATTTACACATTTTCCCCACCTCTCTGGCAGGTTATAAATTCCATGGCAAAAAACAATTCTTCCGTTGAAGCGAACCAGTTGTCGAGCCATTTTCATACGAATCGAAGTGTGGTTCGACAAGTGCATGTCCCAATGATGTGAACAGATGGTAATTGGACGGAGCCAAGTCTGGAGAATATGCACCATGTGCTAGTATTTCCCATTTGAATGCCTTGATCGTATCCTTGAGCTGGTTTGCTGTGTGTGATGGGGCATTATCATGAAGCAAAATGACTTTGTTGCCTTTTTGCGTATTCCGGTTGTTTTTGACGTATTGCTCGATTCAAATCTATCATTTGCTGTTGCTAGCGATCAGTGTTAATGGTTTCACCAGGTTTTAGTAGCTCATAATATATTACACCCTTTCGACCCCACCAAACAGAGAGCATTGTCTTCTTTCCAAAACTGTTTGGTCTTGCAGTGAATGTTGATGGTTCGCCTGGATTCACCCATGATTTACGACGCTTAGGATTCTGAAAATATATTCACTTTTCATTACCTGTCACTATTCGATGGAGAAATGATTTGTGTGGTTTTTCGATTTTCTTGACGTCTTTCATTGAGTTCATGAGGGACGCATTTTCTCATATTCTGAATCTTTCCCATAGCTTTAAGACTAAGAGATACTGCTTTCTGCTTCACATTTAATTGTTCCACTAGTTATTGTCAAGTCTGAGTATTGTCCTCATCCAACATGGCTTGCAAGTCCTTTTCTTTTTGATAATCAGAAGATTTTATGCCCATTTCACTACACTTGGCAAAGTGAATATTCAGACAGCATTATGAAGTGACAGAAGGAGATGGTCTTAACTATATTACATGGAACTAAATGTGTTCCTAAAATAGAATAATTTCATCAGTAAAACAAAGTAATAATTGAATAATTATTTGTTTCTTGGATAAAGTTAACGACATTCAAAATAACTGTTCAGAGAAAGAGGGAGAGACTTATTTGGGACTGAAGGTTGGTGTCACCTTGTTGGAGAGGAACTTAATTCTGATTGTAGGAGTTATCCTGTTCCTTCCATAGACGGGCTGCTCCTTTTGTTATTTGACATTTTAGTGTTAGCTTAAGAGTGGCTGGATAGACAGACATGCATCAATTCCACCTCCATCTAAGGTCGCATCACAGCATATACACAAAGTTTACAAAGGCAAAAAGTAGGAGGTGGGGAATAGAATGATAGATAGCATTGTTCATTCATTCACCATAATATATAAACTGAGTTTTATGCCTGTAAGGTTTATTTCGAAGGCTCAGTAACTATTTCTATAATGAACATAATTTGGAAGTCTTTTTATGTGATTAATATTGTTAACTTTTGATTATGAATTCTCAAATACTTCAACAGATTATAATGCCAAACATACAATAATAATAGCAATGAAATTATAACTTAAAAACTTATGTATCATGCAAAAATATAGAGTAACAATACACTAGTGAAGCAAACTAAATCCTGGGACAGCGCCAACAATGTTCTTAATTTGTTATGGGTACATAGTCTACCCTGTCTAGCTAATGGCAACATGTATGAGTACGTTTAAATAATCATAGAATTGTTTATTTGGATAGATTATGATTTTTTGCAGGACATTGACTTATAAACTATTTATCATAGTAAGTGAACTAAGACTTTCCTGGTGTAATTGATGCAGAAATAGTTCTCAGGTTTCCACTTGGGTACAGGTGCGATTAAAACGTTATGTTTTAACGACCATGTGCTCTGTTGTAATCTTCAGCCTGAAGAGCACATGGTCGTCAAAACGTCACGTTTTAATTGCACCTGTACCCGAGTGGATGTCCGAGAACTATTTCTTCATATACATCTTTATATTAAAATTCAAAGTATGAGGATGATTCAGTAAGTCAATCCTCCATTTTTTCTTTTATTTGTTAAGACAAATTAAATTTACACAACATAAATTCACAACATTATTGATTAAATTTTCACTTTTCAATAGTCTCCATCCTTTTCCAAGGTTTTTGTACGCCTTATAACAAGGGCATATATTTCACTGCACTAAAAGTTGGTCTTGCTTCCTAAGCCATCGATACACAGGTGTTTTTACAGCCTCCTCATCTTCAAAGCTGATTCACATGATTAGCTTCCTTTAGTGGCCTGAACGGTCTAGGTCAGGGCTGTATGGTGGATGAGGTAGGACTTTACATCCAGTTTTCACAATCTCTTCAGTGGTATGACAACTAGTGTGTGGTCTTGCTTTCTTGCTATAACTTTCTGTGCCAATTATACAGTTTTAAATTTTTTCTTCTTTGGCCAGATTGTGATGATGTAATTCTTTTGACTGCCTCTCTGAATCAGGTTCATTGATTGAGATAGAAAATGTATTATCAAAACTAGGGTCCACAGTGCATAAGTGTAGAGTTATCCGAACTTCCATATCTAATTGGTTTGTATAAAGTTCAACCGACTGTGGCACCTAATGGACGAGATTCTGAAAGTAATCTCTTATGACTGAATACAGGCATTGAGTTTTGAACGCAATCAAAAAATGCTTGATGTAGTGTCTGATAGGTTTCCCCAGTGCATGCATGGAGAATTAGTAAATCATCTATGGCGGTTGCATAAAAGTCTAGGTGGTATAAGTTGGAAGAGCATGGTGGCTGAGCACTGGGTCAACCTGTACCAGTCCAGAAGAAAGGCTAATGTGGAAGGACTGAAATTTGTGGGGGTACTGTCATGCAAGAAAAATAGCTGTTGATGGAATGCTAGTGGTATGTCTTCCAAGTAACAATGTAATCCATTGTCGAGGAAATTTGTGTAGAAATCCATTGAGCCAGTTTGGAAGAAAGCAGGGTCTTGACAAATGAGTCACCACTAACGAGCCTGCCCAAATGTTAATAGAGAATCTCTGATGATGAGATGATTTTATGGCTACAATGAGATTTGTCTCCCTACACAGTATGGTTTTGATAATTCTGGTATTAATTCTTGTGAATGTAACCAGTCTCACATTTTAATGCAGATCATGAGGAATGATGATGTGCATTAATTTTCATAAAATTTTGGATACCTCTGTAATTGTACATTTCAAAACTCATTTTGTAATACACTTTTTCCTCTTTCATACAGGAAAATTTTAAGTCTAGTTTTGTTACACATGCTTGGTGACATGGTTATATTTTTCTCAAAATAAATTTGAATCACTTCTTAAAGTTAATGTGAAGGATTTTAAATACATTTAAAATAAATGTTTTTTCTTTTTCATTAACGTATTTCAGGTCCAACAACTACTCAGCCTATTTTGCGGACTAGCGTACACACACCGCAACAACAGGTTGTTCCAAGTCAACGGGCAACCCAAGTAAGATCTGCATCAGTTAGTCAAGTATCCAGTAGGATAGCCTCATACTCAAAGGTAATAAAAATTTATTCTTCATATTTTTAGAAAATGAAACACACAATTTGCACTTTTATTACAATTAAAAATAATAAGTTATACAAAATTTTAAACTCTTAGATTTTATTTGGAACTAATGTTTTGTTTAAGTAATACAAACTAATAGTGTTACGAAATCTGTAATTACTTGTTAGATGGACAGTATTAAATGAAAGGTTTAGTTCAAGTAGAGACACACTAACAAGGAAATGACATTGCTTAAAGAATTAAAATGATCTAGGGATGAGAAATAAATAGAGAAAAGTGGTGATTTACCTGAAGTGTAAAGCTGGAAACACCATGATGAGTGTGAGGTTATCTTGAATTTTTGGAGACCATTGTCTCCTGTGTCAGATGGTAAGGAAGAGATTCGGAGTAGTGTTCCGAGTGACGGCCAACCGTGGATTTCTTCCAAAAATTTATTCTCTGCAGTCAGCCTGCCAACTTTACACTTGAGGTAAGCCACCAAATTTCAATGATTAAATCAAAGTAGATCATTTGTTCACTTATTTCATTTAAAGTGGATAAAAAAGCTTATTAAAATCTGAAATTTCTTTTTACTGGTGTTCCTTAAAAATAGGAAATAACGTTATGGACAGCAATTTTTCCAGAACTTATGAAGGAAATATTTCCTTTGAAACAGCAATTTCTTAATAACAGGAACCTTAAAATAGGGCGTTATTATAATAGAGGACATAACTTTTTTCGCCGTTTACACACAACTATGCCTTTTGTCTCTCTTTGCAATGTTTGCCTGTACGACAGTTCTCGCCTCAAAAACTATTCAATTTGACTGAAAAAGATGAACTCCTGTCTCATCTGCATTAATTAGACGAGACAATGTAGCATCTTTCCAAAACTGGACAACATCGCTATCAATTTGTGCACTTTCATGGCAAATTTGTAATATGGGAGTTTACATCTGTGAAACCATTTTAAGCCAAATTAGAAGGGAATCCAAATGAATGCTAGATTATTCCTTAGAAAGGTGTTAATGAGAGTAAATTCATTGAAAAAAAAATCATGAAAAGCGAGAATTTAATTTTTGTGGGGTTTATTAAAAGTGGGAAAAATTTACATTAAGTATATGCTAGTTTCACTGGAACTTGAGAAAGTTTCCATTACAAGCAGGAACTTAACAATGGTGTTTTACTGCAGTTGCAATAATTTACAAAGTGACATAAGTGTGTGCTTCTCCTGATGTTTGCATATGGATGAAACTGGACTTTTTTACAATCTTTTCCCTAGTTGTACAAGCCGATACAAGTGCCTTTGCAAGTATGTTTTTAAAGTCTGCAAAATCATTAATTCTCACATTTTTCCTTATGTTATTCACAGGATTCATGTACATGATAATGTAGTAAACATTTTTAATCTTCCAAGAATAATAGGCAATGTAGTTGTCTATAACAACACAAATAATATGCTGTAGTAAATGTTCTTATGTACTGAAAATTAGTAATGTTATTTCCTGATGCATGTTTATATATCTTTCTTCCTTCTTCCATTCCCTTCTACGCTTGACATATGTATTTCCTTGTGCATGATTCCATGCCGTACATATGATTTAAAGAGCGAATTTCCTGCCTTTCTCCCAAATATTTCTATCTTTCTTTCTATCCAATTATCAAATGCGTGACTTTGTCACTTATCCCATATATATATATTTAATTTATCCTTAACGGATGCTCCTAATTCTTCCATCCCTCTTCTCTATCCATCCTAACTTGAAAACCTAATATATATAGACTGAAAATGTTCGGTTGGTCGTACTCGATGTGGTGGCGGAGTGGATAGACGCACGCCCCGGCTCTAGGGGTGATGCACTGTTGTTTCGTGCACCCAGGTTCGAGTCCTGGCCACATCGAATTTTTTCAGTCTTTCTTCCTTCTTCCATTCCCTTCTACGCTTGACATATGTATTTCGTTGTGACTTACCTGAGGGTCATAGATGGTAGACACCTTGTGAGGTTTAGAGTACTTGAATTTTTGGAGCCACCGCCCCCTTCATCAGAAAGTTAGGAAGACATTTCCATTGATCGGCTAGCCGACGACTGAGCAGCCAAAATTTGTTGCGCTGCTAGCTTAGGTCGTAAACAATTGACCCCACCAGGTCACCAGATTTCTCTCTCAGTGAGGGTCTGGGAAGAGGCAAGGACTAGATGGGGGTTGGGGAGATGCATACTAACACCCCATCTTGACACACTCATTCAAACACTTCCATCCTCAAAGGTGTCAATATTAAAATTGATACACACACACAAATTCACCTTCTTTCTATCTCTCTGTCCTTTTCCCATTAATTATATAACACTTTCCTTTTCAATGATAGCCGAATGTATCTTCCTGTGGGACTGTTGTTAGACATTTCTTCAGAAGAAGCAGTCGTAGCGTCAAGCTCTGTCTTGTTTAAACATTATTATTTCTCTCATTTCTAAAATTTCATCATATTTGAATTACTTTAGAGGCATATGGGCTTACTTTATTTGAGGTGTTAGGTGAAAGCAGCATATTGGGTACCAAATTATGTTGTGTTATTGAAGTGCCAATATCACTTTCTAATGCTCGTCTCTCATATGAAAATCTCGAGCAACTGAAAAACATATGTTCTGGTGTCTCATTAAGTTAAGGGCATGCAGGTGAATTATCTATGGAAAACCTGTAGAAGTATGCCCTGAAGCAGCCGTGACTGGTCAAGAGTTGAGTGAGATGATAATTCTGTGTTTCTGATCAATCCGGTCTATAACTGATCTTATTAACCAATGGGTCCATCGGTCCTTATTGGACTCATCCCAACAGTGTTGCCATTCTTTATATGTTTTGAGCCCCTCAACTCTCTTGCCTTCCAGACCTCTGTTAGTTTGTAGTCTTCGGCACTCATCAGCCAGAATGTCTACCGGAGGCATTCCTGCTGCCACACGGACTGCATCGTCCGATAGTGTCCTGTAGGCACAGGTAACACACAGTACACAGAGCCTGTGAACAGAACCTACCTTTCTCCTGTTTGATTTTACTGTCATTGCAGTAGACCATATTGAATCACCATACAAGATCACTGATCACACAATGTTCGCAAAAAGAAGTTTTGGATCTGCAACATTTGGCTTAATTCGTGTCAGTGCGGATACTGTTGCTGATACTTAACATCTTACATAATCAAGGTGTTGTATGTGTGTGTGTGTATCTATATGCATATATTCTTGTTAATGCAAAGTTAAAAATATTGATTACTGATTACTTCATTCTGCAGCACCCAGCTCAACTGCCTCCATGTCCTGTCTATAATCAAGGAAATACTAACTGGAAGAAGATGCCTCCTCCTCCAGAACTCAAGTTGGCCAAGCAAAATAATAAACAGCAAGGTAAGGCTGGGATTATATGATAAAAATGTGATGACAGTATGATTGAATATCGTTCAGTGTTGCTTTTTCATTTACCTGACAATTATGAGAATTTAAATCCCTGTTACAAAATATTTTGTTTTAATATCTAATCATGTTGGATTTTATTTGCCTTCTTAACATTTGCAATGTTAATGTTTGAGTGCCAAGAAAAAATTGAATTCAGTTTCACATTTTTGAAATTCATAAATCATTTTATAAATTTGTATTCTGATTTTGAAATTTGACTGATGTTGCCTAAAATGTTTAATCCAGTTTATTTTTATGTCTGTCAGTGTTTTAAAGTTATATATAAGGAAAGGAAAGAGTGATAAAAATTAGGTGACTTACCTGAGGTTCATAAATTGGTAGATACCTTGTGAGGTTTGTAGTTCTTAAAATTTTTGGAGACATCATTCCCTTCATCAGAAAGTTAGGAAGACATCTCCAGTGATCGGCTAGCCGACGACTGAGCAGCCAAAATTTGTTGCGCTGCTAGCTTAGGTCGTAAACAATTGACCCCACCAGGTCACCAGATTTCTCTCTCAATGAGGGTCTGGAAAGAGGCAAGGACTAGATGGGGGTTGGGGAGATGCATACTAACACCCCATCTTGACACACTCATTCAAACACTTCCATCCTCAAAGGTGTCAATATTTAAATATTAACACACGCACTCACATGTACATCGAACCACATTATGGTATATATTGTGTCAGGAGGTATTTAAAGTATAAGGATGTTTATGTATATCAAACATGAATTATGTTTAATTAAAAAATATGAATGTGTAATAATTTCAGGTAAAATTATTTTTGAGCCAATTAACAGCCAGAATCACAATATTTTGCACTTGAATTAGTTTTTGTAGGTTTAGCATAATTTTATTCATAACTAATGTTATCTAGTAATCATTGTTTTAATTAAGAGATAATCAATAGAATTTTTTATAGTCTATTTCAAATGGCATATACCTTGTCTTCTAGGAATTGTACTTTCTTGGAACATGACCATATCAGCAGACCATGAAGCTATAGCAAGTTACCAGTTGTATGCCTATCAAGAGGGCAATACACCACCTAGTACTTCTCATTGGAAGAAAGTAGGGGATGTTAAAGCTTTACCCCTGCCTATGGCATGCACTCTTACACAGGTTAGTGTGATACAGTTCTTTCTTAGATACATTATCCTATAATTTGCTGCTAGAGAAAAAAAATATCTTCCATTTTTTATTCAACTCCTTTTTACTGTTGTTATTGTAGCACTTTCCTTAGACTGGTTCTCTTTTCTCCTATTCTGTTTAGAACTTCCTGATAAGTTTCTCTATCAACCGATCTGATTTTCAGCATTCTTCTATAGCTCGACATTTGAAAAGTTTCTATTCTTTTCCTTTCTTCAACTCCTACCATCCATGTTTTGCACCCATATATTTACATACTTTGTACGAACATTTTTAATAAACCGGCTCTAGGGGTGATGCACTGTTGTTTCGTGCACCCAGGTTCGAGTCCTGGCCACATCGAATTTTTGCAGTCTTTCTTCCTTCTTCCATTCCCTTCTACGCTTGACATATGTATTTCCTTGTGCATGATTCCATGCCGTACATATGATTTAAAAAGCGAATTTCCTGCCTTTCTCCCAAATATTTCTATCTTTCTTTCTATCCAATTATCAAATATATATATATATAATATTTATTGTAACCTAATAATTCCAATGTATAAGATCAATTCAATTCTTTCTTATTATAGTCAGTCCTATTAATGTACAAAGGTCTTTATTTAAAATGTAAAAATTCAACAGTATAGCTGTTTTTTGTCAGGTGATTGTTACATCATATTTCAATTGAAGCTTGCGTGAAAAACAACCTACGTGTTGTAAAATTTCTTAATATGGTTGGAACTTGTGAATAGAATTTTTTACACTTCTTTGATTCAAAATATAATTTCTTTAGGTAAAAATATGTTGTAATATTTTTGATTGGTTACTTTCTATATTTTTAATGGATGGAATTTATTCATAATATCTTTTGTTGTATTGAAAAGATTTAATTAAAGTCTATTTTTTTTACTCTTTTATTATTTTAAATAACCAGGCCCCAAAGTTGGGTGGAAACATTTTACTCTTTTTACTTTACTTCTGTGGCTATTTTTTAAATTTAATTGTATTACAATTCAATGATATTGAGTATTGGCTGATTTATGTATTATAAAAAATATTTTTCAAAATATCAGATACCTAATAAAATTTTTTTTCTGACTTATTTTCCCATTAATATTACATATTTAAATAATATCAGAATTTTCAATTCACTCTTGTGTTTGCATTCCTTTTCAGTTTGTGGAGGGACACAAATATCATTTTGCTGTCAGAGCTGTTGATATTCATTCTCGTGTTGGACCTTTTAGTGAACCAGAGAGTATTGTGCTAACACGCAAGTAGAAATGGAAGTTAAGTCTGCTTGAATTTTGTAGTGAATGATTTAAGTTTTTCTAAAGTTACGTTATTGATACATGACACATGGTATGTTATCTGATACCTAATAGCAATAGTACAAAAATTGCATTTGGCTGCTTTTAAGACATGAAACAATCTACAAATGTGAAAAAATGATTGTGCAGGTTGTTGTAATCAGTTTTTATATTTTTGTTCCTAAGGAGACATTGTTGCTATTAAACTCTTTCTTGTCTTGTAGACTTTAGAAATTCTTTTTTGAAGACAAATGTACAAATTCGGAAAAAGGGAGTGCATATAAATAGTCTATAGAAAATGTGACTGTGAGATAATAAAGTGTGTGTTCTGTTATGTTTTATACTATGTATTTATTTAGTCATTACCATTTACCTATTGCATCCAATAATGTTTTAAATGTCATAATTGTATTAATTGAAACCCAACAAAACTGTAAATTATTGAAGATGTGCAAGAACTGTTCATATTCATTTTTTCATCTATTCACTTAAAATAACTGTAAAATAAAATATAATTTATTATTTTTTGAAATTTTACTTGTGTTAATTTGTTTTTACTTTTCTAAATTTTTCAAGTTTGAATTAATTGTGTTCTTATCAAAGTGTCAATCCATTCATTATTTTACTTTATTGTGAGATTTTTGCTGTATCAGCTGTTCACCAGATAATAAAGTAAGTTAAATTTTGAAAACAAACATTTCTTAAGAAACTGAATGTTAGTTCCTAAACTTTTAAAGTATACCAAATATCTTTAAAAAACTTCAGAAAGTGGTCAGTTGTTAAGTATTTGCTTCTATAAACTGGGTTTTCAGTAAGTTTATAAATTAAAGAAATAGGCCAAGCAAATTTAAGTGTGTAAAGAAAGGTGCAGTAAAACGCCTGTGTTGTCTAGTTATATAAGCATTGAATTAATTAATTTGACATTGTCACATTGTCCTTCGTTGTTCATATATTTTGTATTGAACTACCTTACCTATTTATTAATTGTACGTTGATTGCTGATTTATAATTAAAATTGTAAGAGAAATTAAATAATTTCCGGTTTAATAAACTTAAAAACATTAAAAATTTTATTAATAATTATACAATGAAACTAATTTATATTCAGTGTAATTTCAAATTTAAGGCCCTAAAGGACTTTTTTTAGGGGATTTTGGCCAAGTGGCAGAGAACTCTTTATGTTCTCGTTTAACTATCCTAATATTTTAAACCAGTTGCCTTTTGCGATGTCCTGTAGTTATTATCGCTCCACCATCTCTCTCTAAGGACTGCCTGCCAACTACTGTGTCCTTACCTATTTATTTACAATGTTCTCCCCAGCTTCCAGGGTTCACAAGCCTTTTTTCTTTTTTGTACAGCTGTTTCGCTTTCTCCCGGCACTGAAGCAGCATCATGTCTAATATCTGAAGGTCTTAATCTCATTCTTCAGAACTGAATGTCGTGATAATCAGCCGCTCGGTGACAAATTTGAATGCTGTTAGCAGTACTGGACTCGCAATAAAGCCAAAAACACAATCTCAAAAAAAGTCACGACAGTGGAATAATAATGAAACAATAACAGAACTATGTTCAGATACAATCATGCATATTACACACACACACTAGTTTAAAGGTAAACTGAAACATGATTGAGGAAAAGCAGTTGTCAGAGGATGTTGTCTAAGACTCTTGTCTGAAATGCAGGATTTGTTGGGAAGATGGTTCCCAAAGATCAAGTTTGGTTTCTGATGAAAAGGGGATAAGGTTTTTAAGGAGAGTCAGTGTGATACATTGGCGGAGCTATTGGGAATTGAGTTATAGATAGTACGGTGGTGGTTAGGAATGCTAAATAGGTCATTATTTTGGCTGAAGCAGGACAGAGTGTAATCAATCTGGTAAATGATGTGGAAGAAAAGGCAGGTAATGTTTTGTTTGGTGACTATTTGTGGAGGAATATATGCAGTTGATTGAATTGCAAGGCTTGCAATTGGTTTAGGGGGGAAGGGGTACTTAGGTTCAGGCCTACAAGAGTTGATGAGGATGTTGTGAAGGTTGGGAGGGCACAATGAATGCAACCCTTGTATTGGAGTAGGTAGGGATTATTGTGGGAAGTATGTTTTTATATCAGGGTTTGCATCACTTCTTGTTGCATGGCAACACCAAATCGCAGTTTCAGGCAATCCACCCGCTTTCTCTCTTTCCTTTCTCTACCCATTATCTTTATTAGTTTCAAAATGTCACATCCTTACTTGTCACCTTTTTTCAGAAACTTTCATCACATTCAATTTTATCTCTTCAAATAACACCAAAAACTTTGAAGTCTGCTTCAATAAATTGACACCAATACAGGAGTTACAATTTTGGTTACATAAATAAATAACATAATTCACAACTTGGGTGTGGATATAGTTTGTTTCTTTATTTTGTAATTTCTTTTCCCCATGTGCAACTTTGTGCACAATGAATGCACTTTAATACTTTATACATCTCACAACAATTTGTAAGTTCAATTTCTGTATAAATGCCTCCATGACTAAAGTACTATTATATAATCACTTTAAAACAATAGGAAAGTGTACAAATAGAATATGTTATAAACCAGCTGAAGAAGTGACCTATCAACAAAATTTCCAGTTATGTGATTTATTAGAGCTGTAAAGGTTGAAACACACATGACTTGCTTCTCCATCAACTAATTTGTGCTGTGTGTCATTCTCAAACATTTTATGAATTATCTTTTCCCAACGAGGATGGCATAAATGAGTGGTTTTAAATTTGGTCTATTGCATTGTCTTTGTTAAAATTCATTGACCTTGAGTTTTCAGTGTGTCAAGAGTACAAACCTAACACTAGTAATGAAGCCAAAGTTTGTTTAAATTTACAGATTTTTTTGAAGAAAGTATTTATTAATAATTGCGCATGTATGTTTTAAGGAAAGTCAACAAAGGAACCACCATCACAGCAATAGGGAGAAGAGTTGAGATATTTGGAATCTTTTAGTTTTGATTAAATACTGTGTAACTTCCCTCCAGACAACCCAGAATTGACTCATATAAGCTTATACTCCCCACTTATTATGGGCTTGAAAGAACTTTGTGTGTAGTTATAAATTTTTTATAAAAAATGTATCTCATATAATAAACTAACTCATATTTTAGTATCAATAAGTATTATGTTTCATAAGATATATATTTTCACTTATGCACTTGTTAAAGAATGTTTTCTTTGCTTTCACATTTCTGCAGTTTAAACTATTGATTTAGTTGATTTTGAACTGAAAAGTACTAATTTTAATTTAGAAATTTTTTTGGCATCTTTCTTTCAAACTTGTGCATTTGAACTGACTTTCTTTTCACACACACTGAAAGAGAAACCTATACTAGTAATCCTGTTAAATTTTCAGGCATCTGATAAGTACTTGTTTTTGTTTCAGCACTATTTTAATACTTACTATTATTTTTACTCACATTTTTATTATAGCAGCTCTCGAGCAAAAGTAGGGGCTTCATATGAAAGCTGTAAGTGGAAATTTGAATGACAAGAAAATTTGCAGTTGCTACTTACAAATATAAAATTGGGAAGCATTTGTTGCCATTTTTAAAAGAAATGTAACAAATCCAATTTGATTAACATACAGCTTACATATCCATAGAAACAATTTTAATTGCAGCTTAATGTCAATCCATGTTTGGATGCATTTTCCAACCAGATAGGACTGAGTTTAAATTTCTACAGTTGGGTTCTGAGTGCCAACAAGCCATGTTTACATATATTTTGAAATGTCATGGGGTAATAAGCCTCATTATTTTTTTTTATCAGTATAACACTTGTTGTGTGCGTTTTGGACACCATAGGCTTGATGAGATACTAAAGGGAAATAACACAATTACATGATGAGATATTAAAATCAATGGAATGTGGAAAATAGTAATTCAAAAATGCTATGCATTAATTGATGTAATTATGGGATAGTGTTGGTGCCATATTTTAAAATATGGAACTTTCAATTAGTCTTCCTCATATTTATATGCTAGATATTTTTAGTACTCTTTGAATAATTAATCCTTAAACACAGTTCCAATTTATGTCACAAAACTTGTTTGTTTATCGGTATGTACAGTATTGCAGGAATAATTTTAACCATACAATTACATTGATTTTTACTTTGATTTCTACGTAAACTGGATTCATTAAAGATAAATTCAGCAGAACAAATTAAACTATTAATTTGGACATGGGGAAGGAATGGAAATCAGAAATTTTTGAGGTATTTCTTATAATTCTGTTTGAATATTGTTTCTTATTAACATCTATTGATAACATTTTCATTTGAAATCAAGTAATTTTAACTTAATAATAATTTTATCAATAAGATACATTGGGTTTCTTATAACATCTATACTATGGTCACAATGAAATGTTTGTATAAATAAAACATTATGTACAAAATATAAACATTTCAGAGTTGTCAGAATAATTGTTATTAATAATAGTACTTAGCATGGAGAGTTAGTATATTATTAACATTGTCATTTGATTTCAATTAATGTAACAACAAATATATTATTTCAAAAACAATTATAATTTAACATATATATATATAGTATGACACCAAAAAAATTGAATTATTGTTTTGAATTTTGTGCTTTTCATACATTTAATGAACTTCATTGTTTGTCAGTATTTCACATACTTGTGTAATTTGAATATGATCCATCCCTAATTTTGAATAAGGAATGCCATTTTTATATTCAAATTTTCAATTTGTTGGATTTATTTTCCAAAATAATTAAACAAAGATAGAATAATAATTTAGGATGTTATCTATTCTTAGGCAAATTATGGAAAGTTTCTGTAAAAAAGTGTAGATTTGTAATTTGGTACATTACAGATTTTATAATTACTCCTAAGTAATGACTAGATGTGTGCTCTATACTTTCTCAAAGGCTCCATACTTATATAGTCTTGACACACTCACTTCAACCTGTTAATTATATTTTAGTGTTAAACAGTATTATAAAGTTTGTTTTGTATTTCACAGTTATATTGTACAAGATTAAAAAAAACTTTGCTACAGTCTTGGAAGAAAGAGATAGAAACTTCACTCTTTCTGTGAAAATTATAAATTACACCAAGTGGATACACTTTAGTCCATATTAACAACATCCTTCAACTTTATATAAAGCCAACAACTCAAAATGACCCCAAATATTTGCAGCACAGAAATTCCAAGACCCACTGCTCCAAGTATTATTAGATGAGCTTTTATGTCTGAGGATAGTTGATACATACACCCCTGAAATTAAAGCAAACAAATCAAGTTGGTAATGCATCACTGTAGTTTTCTTATTAGAACATAAACATGTCTCATCTTGTTCAACAATAAAAAAGTACCTGTGATATGTAATACATATTAGATTTTATGTCATTTAAAGGAATTCGTAAGGTTTTCATTGTTATCATTTGTGGGGAATTTTTTTTTAAAGCTTTCACGATGGACATAAAATGTGTAGAAAAGCTTCTTAGGTTTCTACTTGGGTAATATTGAAGAATGGTGATGTTTCGACAGCTTTCACTGTCATCGTTTTCCAGCACTTCAGCCTGGAAGACGATTGCAGTGAAAGTTGTTAAAACGTTGCTATTCTTTAATTTCACTCGGGGTGGAAACCCGTGAAGCTTTTCTTCATTCTATTCACTAGGAAAGCCTTCAATATTTAATAAAATGTGTAATTTTAACTATTAAGAGTTTTTCATACTTTATTTCTATAGTTGTTCTTAAATAATTTGCTTTGTCATTGGGTCATCAGAAAGAAAATAATCTAATTTTTACCTTGAATACTTTGGAAATTGATTTAATATATTAAGTTTTGAGATAATTATCTGTTGTTTATATTTTAGTATTTTGTGGTGTTTATTGATTTGATTTTTTTGTATCTTCTCTCAGATATGACTTTAACAACACACAATCTCTATCATGCAAAATAATGAAAATCATTAATTTTGTAAAAATTAGAGAAAATTTGATGCAATTTTTGACATTGTATATTTTAATTTTGGTGACTCCCTTGTCTTAAGCTGAGTTACATAGTTCAGAACATAATTGGAAAAGAATCTATTAAATTGTTAAATATTGTTAAAAATAGCATGTGAAGTATTCTAAATCATTTTTTGAATGATAATTTAGAACTTATTTGGTTCATGCAAAATTATTGTGTAATGACTAGGGCATTTTACATGTAATTTTTACCTCATATATGATGTAGTTGAATACAAATGTATTTTAATTAGCAATAGATTGATTACAGATATATTCTCATGATTCAATTGCTATTGAATCACTTATAATGCATGTTATAGCAATTGTTACCTTTATAATTACTTTTGCCACAGTATTGGGAGTTTTGCAACAATTACCAGGCACATTTAGAAAAAAATCCATGCTTTTGTTGGCATTAAATCAATTATATAACTCACATTATAATAAATGTTACTTGGATGATTCCTTTTCCCGCAGTGCAATGTCGGAGTTTTGCAGCAAGAATCAGGAACTTTGTTAGGGATGTCCAAGTTTCCCTTCAGCCACAAACTGTATTCCCAGTCTTCGAATCTGATTGCTCCACAGCATTTATACTGAAAAGTAAAAAATTTGTTTAATCTTCTAAGCATTCAATAAAAAATCTATACAAATAAAATACAACGATTTTTGGCATATTTGTTCATTTTTCATGCTGACCTTTATTTGCTGACCAATTTCGTTTGATCAAACTTTAGATTGTAGTTATATAGAAGTGTATAAGATTTTTAAGTAGTTCTAAATTTATTATTAACATTATGGAAACTTAAAATTAACTTGTTAATTTTTAAGAGCCATGTCTTGGTAGGTAAACAAAATATTTGATGTCAAAATTAATATTAATAAACAAACTCAATACTGGAACAATGAGTTGTGGGTAAAATTGTTAAAGAAAATGATCTTTTCCTATCAGTAGTTTCATTTTAGTTGAATCTTTGTGCCAAAGCTTAGAATCTTGCTCAATATTTTCAGTACACTTTTAAGGATGGGCATCCTCCTAGTATTTACATAAATTGCCCAAAATAGGTAAGAGAAATATTACCTTTAGTAATCAAGAGCCCTTTCCTTAACGAAATGATATGCAATTAATATAAAATATATATATTCTTTTAGTAAATAGGAAGTTTTATTGATTTTTGTATCAAATATTGTCTTTAACTTAGCATATCCTGTAATACCAATTTAATAATTGTTAAACTTTAACATTTCTATGTATTTTGAATGTACTACAAGAAAAAAATTTTTTGGTTATTAAAAATACATGGACAGAAAATTTTTCCATTTTTATGAATGTCAGTAACAGTATATTTTATCAAATTTTAGAGCTTTTATTTTATTTTAATTATTTGACAAAATTTTGGGTTCCCATTACATTGAATGATTACATGATACACTTATATTTTGTCTAATTTAATTTATCTGAAATATTTCCAATTAGTAGTCAATTGGCTATTAAGTGCATATCAATATACTGTAGTGTGTTCAAAAATTTGTGTGTATATATATAAAATGGTATTCACCAAGTCCAATTATCAAATTTTGTGATAATTAATATTTGTACATAAAAAAATATCATAATAAATATATCATGCTGTTCAACTCTGCTCTCATTCTAAATTTGTTATTCTGATATGTATAAGAATATGCAAACAATTGAATTATAAGTATTCAGTATGTTTATAAAATCTTTATGAATAAACATACAATAGTATTCTAATTTTGTTAATTTTAAATTTTGTGAAAAGGAAATGCTGGACAATTTTCTTGAAACGATTCAGGGCAACAGTTTAAATTTTGGAACTGTGAACCTTAATCAGGAATACCAGATTATATTCACCAATATAGGGGAGAATTCAACAGCTGACACTGCATCAAAAATCACAGTTTTGTGATGAATTATTTTGCTAACTCACCTCTTGCTGCATTTTATCAATAGCTTCTGTTTTGTACTTGTCAATCTGGTAAGACTCTATAAAAGTTGTGTTGAGTGTTGCTGCAAGTTCATCCTCAACTTTTCCCTGGTACACATAAGACAGGGCTCCAACCATTGCTTCCAAGACGAAAATCAACAGCAGCATATAAATGTACTGAAACAAACAAAGAATGCTGTTGAAGTTTCACAGACCTGGCAGCTGAAGGAGAAAAAATTAACATGTTTTTATTAATTGTTATATTATACTGATATTATTTTGGGAATAACACACTGTCCTAAGGATATATTACTTCAGTGATAAAGTTGGAGCTAATATGAAGTCTGGATTTATGTATGTTTGGAGTCAGACTAGAATATTGTAAAATGAAAATATGTGTGTGCTAAGAAAGAAAGTCATAGATGTGTAATTTTTAAATTCAGAGAAGCAATGAATCAAAGCACCCAGATGATCAATTATCAAAAGCAGAATCTATCTTCATATGAGCTCTGGCAAATATGTAAGTCCACACTGACACCTATCAGTGTGCAATTAGTTAATTTTGTCCATAAAAATGAGATGTGCTGAACAGAAGGTCTCTTAATCAGCCACTATGGGGCCAGGCCCCAAGGTGGACATGTATGCTACAATTTTAAATGTAAGAACCATCTACACAAAAAGAGAAAAAAAGTAATTTTGTACTTGCAATATTCCTGCAGTAGTCCTGCTTATGGGTTTACACTGAGTTTTGTTCTACAATTTAAAAAATTCTGTGAACTTTGTCTATTTCTTCTTTTCTGTAGTTTTTTGGAGGCAAAATTTCTTGTTTTCTTTATAAATAAAACAATGACCTTAGTTTTTGCAATTTATTGTTCTATATACCCCACTACCAACTGAAGATCTTTCTTACCCTCCTCATGACTGATTTTTCTCTGTTGACTTTCGTCGTCATCCTTTGTCTACAGTACCTATAGATTCATCCAAGTCTTCATATTCCTCTATAACAGTTTGTATTATCTGTTCATCGGTGAAAACACCATTTTCGAATGTGTCCTCATGAGGCACTCACTCTCCTTTATCAATTCATTCTAAAACTTCCAGCCTATCCTTCCTTGTGACAACTCGTTTCCGTTTAACACTCATTATAATACACTCGCTGGGCTGGACATCTCAAAAGAATGGGTGAAGAATGAATCCCTCTAAGATTATTAACTGTGCAACCAAGTGGCAAGAGGAGTAGGGGATGACCAAGGGCTAGATAGATAGATGGCATCGACAGCGATGCAAGAAAGATTAGTATTAGGAAATGGTGGACAGTAGCCCTGGGTAGGGCGGTGAGGGAGAGAGGGACTGCTACGGGAAGCCAGGACTAAAATAATTGTTGAGTTGATGATGGTACAGTGCACTTAAAAATTCACAGATAGGCCTACGCTTACACGGTACGAATTTAGCATATATTCACAACTGAACTGTCAGCGATCAGACTGTCGTGACGTGACTTGTCATCCTGCGGTCGATTGAAGCGAAGTCGGTTAAGAGTGCTTTAATAATTCTGCAGTAGATGTGTTTTCCCAAACCAAGGTATTGAAGGGTACTTTTCAAAGTGTAGATCTGCAAAGACCGTTCCAGAGGCAAGAGTTCGTTCAGTGATCCTGACAAGGTCGTCCACTTACGATGAGGATGAGACAACGGCTCTCTCTCCAGACGCCGCAGCACCCGATGAAGGCGATGGCGAGGGCAAAGACGCCAGTGAGGACGAGCACCCAGGCAGCGACGACGTACGTGGGCGACGTCAGCAGCGACACGAAGGCGCTGCGCTCCACCAGCGTCCACGCGCCGACGCCCAGCACCGCCACGCCCGACAGCTGAAACACACAGACTTTGCTTCAGAACCCGGAAGAAAGGCGATCAGAAAAATTTGGAAGGAGTAGTCCACAAAGCCCTCCGATGAAATTGTAAAATGGTTTAAGCTGTTCTCGAAGTGAATGGAATACCAATTTTTTCAGAAATATGTAAACAACAGAAGAAGGTACGAATTTCGGAGAGTATCTAAGAGATGAGCGGTTTAGGCTACGGTTACTGTGGATGCGAATTGTGACGAAATGTTGTCCTGACGAGCAAACAAAAACCTATTTTCCAATGAGAGTGTTTGCATGTCAGAACACGCTCGATGCCGTCAGAGCCATTCGAGCCTTCAAACGAGTTTGATTCTTTGGTGTGTATTGTTCTGACGAATCATGCGAACGTAATGCCGGCAGTACACGCTCGCCGAGGCGAGACGAGTGCGAGAGTGTACATGGATGGAGTTCTCGGCTCGCCTCGCCCTAGGAGCACGAGGTCTAGCGAGAGTGTACTCGGTAATCTCGGCATCCCCAGTACATGCTCGTCCCGTCAACTGTGGGGTTCTGGTGTGTGTGTTTTTTTTTGGTTTTCGGTGATTGAATTTTCTTGTGTATAGTGAATTTGGCAAACGCCTTTACGCTCCAAATCTTGGAATTTTATTGTGCGAACTGTTTGTGGGACCCCTCTCACGAAAACCACGAGAGAAAGGAAAGAGTAGCAGATTCTTTGCAACGAATAACTGAAGTTATTATATTATTTCGCTGGAAACTTTAAATAAATAGTGTAGACTCTTGAAACTGTGTCCTGTAGCTAAATATCTCAAAGTAATTGCAAGACGTATTTCAGGAGAGATTGCTTGTCTCGTTGAAGTATCCCTTTCGGAAATCATTGGTGAGATTTTATTCAAAAGATACTCAAAATCCACTGCGGCCATTCGAGTAAAATTTTTAAATTCACCATCAGGTTCCATCAGCAACCCGCCTAACTGATTACCCATGTGTTCCCTGTATAAAAATTTATCCAAATTAAACTAAAATATATTAAAATTCAAATTGAAGTACAATATTGTGGAAAATGTATACCTTGTTCTATTCCGATTATTTCACCCACCACCTTCTTTTCTTCCAAGGCTTGTGGATTTTTGAATTACAAATAACATGTAAATATTTTTAATATCAATAAGCAGCATACACTGCAGTCACACAAACTACCACGTTCTTCATAGTAACACGGAGTGCTTGGAAATGTCTCGGGCGAGCCGCTCGGAATGTCTCGTGCTCGGGTCACCTCGGCGAGCATGTTCTGTCAGGATAGGGTCTCGCGCCACGGGACTCCTCGTCTCGGAATGTCTCGTGCTCGGGTCGCCTCGGCGAGCATGTTCTGTCAGGATAGGGTCTCGCGCCACGGGACTCCTCGTCTCAGAATGTCTCGTGCTCGGGTCGCCTCGGCGAGCAAGTACTGCCGGCATAACATCCTTCTTTTCAAATGTAACGCCTCACAACGTGTATTAAAAATGCAATTGCCATTTATTTGTTTTTGCTGCATGTCTTATTTCACTTGCTGGTATTTTATTAAAAAAAATGTATTAGGTACTGAATTTTTATAAAACTTTTTATTTACTTAAAGTTACAGCCAGTCTTTCTTTTACCGAAATAAATTAATGACCCCTTCAGTATATATTCAAATGTTGGTCCTGTTCTGAAATACTCGAAAAACTTAAACGTGTTGTCCCACAATTCTTGAAATAACATTTGGAACTCTTCCTTATCGTATCTTGTAGAAAATAAATGGTTAAAACGCTCTGTTTTGTTACCACATATTAATACGAACTTTTCAACGGAATTTCAAGAAAATCAAGTTCATTCATCTTTGCTGGGACACAGAAACGTACTGGCTATCAGAATACGAGGATTTCGGACCTACTCGTCAGATCAATATTTCGTCATAATTCACATACACAGTAAGCTTTGCCATAATTAGCATGCATGTAAGTGTATTTCGTGACGCATATAAGAGTAAAAGTTGACGATCCACCTGAAGAGGAGAATGTCTGTGTGAGTTCTCTCGCACCTATTTCTCCTCAAATTGATTTCGGGGCATACCTTTTTCAAGGTTCTCACATGCTCAGGCACCTTCATCTATTTTAGGAGGTGTATGCACTGGAGTCGAAGACCTTGGACATACGGTAAGAGTTGTCCCTGGATCCTATTAGATCAGTCGGCCAGCTGCCTCCTAAAACAGGTGGAGACAGAGAAGGGAATACTGGAACCCCACAGCAAACTCATCTCCCGTCATTCGGAAGGGCGTGAGAATAGTACCCAATGCCCGACCTACCCGATACAGGTTTTCTAGGGTTTTCCCTGCATCTCTTTCGGTGAAACACCAGGTAGGATCCTTAAACTATAGCCTAGGGACCTTGTCAACCCTTAGCTACCTTGCTCTACCTTTCTTTTTCATTTCCCTTCCTATGCTATTAAAGGGGAGTTGCCTGTTTCAGGATCACCCTCAGCCGCGTCGTTCAAAGCCAGCTTAGCAATCGAACTTGTGTTTAGTTGTACATAAATATATATTGTCGCAAAAAAACACGCATCTAGGATTTTGATTGTGTGTGATTTCACAAAATTTATGCTGTTGTAAAATGAAATTACTTTTAATCCATTAAAATGCTCTTCAAGCCAGATAAACACCAATCATTGTCTATATCCAACAATGCCCGATGTGAAGTATGGCCAATTCTGACAGTATTTATTAAATATTTAATATTTCAGAATGGGGTCAGAAATTTGATTGCATTCTTGTCTCAGACCTTTTTTAAAAAGCTACAATTCTGTTGTATGAATGTTTTAATGGAATGTGAGGAATTAGAACTGGTATAATACCAGTTCATCAGGAGATCGCACAAGAAAAGGAATGTAATGGCGGAAAAGAAATTCATAGTACACTAATTAGGAAAATTTGCTTATCAGCAACAGAAGTCACTATGATTGTATGAAGTTCATTCGATTTCGTAATACTTTCCTGTTTAGCTAATTTGGAGAAATTCCACTGGCTGATAGAGGTTATAGCATAATATGTGTTAATCAATAGTAATATTAATATTGTAGTATAGAAGAATTAAAAATCTTTGTTTCTGACAGCCTGGTGATCCAGATGGAAACCAGGAAGTGTTACTTTATTTAAAAAAAACGAAACCAGAAGTAAGACATTTGCAATATTGTATTAGTTGGCTGGTATTCAACCTACGTTTCTCTGCCTTGGAGTCCGTTTGATGGTTGTGGGAGTTCACACAAAGACCTCCCAGTTAAAGAACGAGAGTTCGAGGGACAGCTTTACAGGTAAAATCCCTTTATTCGATTGTATCTTCTTAATGAGGGGCGTGCAAGTCCAGGTAATAACTATCCCGCCATTGTGAATGAAGGTTTTGTCCCATAAAGATAATATCCACGTAATCTTTTTTCTCCTCTACAGTTCTCAACGGAGATCATTTGTTTGCAGCTCGTGTCAATGCGAATTTATGATGTGTCGCCATTGTTCGTCTGAAACCACTCGGCGAGAACAATGACAACAATCGCCTATGTTTTCCCCCCTTTCTCGTTTTATGTCAATTTGTTTGTAGAGGTTACCTCTCGGGAAGGGTTACTTCGACTTCAGACCTCCTACGTGGATGAGCGAATCGCGAACTGATTGAACTGCTAAGTCTGCGGTAAAATTATATCGACTACGATTTTCTTTCGCTGGTTTCTCATGTTTCATCTCAGAGTAATAAAGTGACATGTACGTTGGTTACTAATGTGAGATATTTCGCTTCTCGAAAATTTTAGACGAGAATGTTCTTTAAGAGGAAACACGGGAGTAACGTCAGGGAATCAAGATGAATTCATCATTCTTCTCTTGAAAGTTGACGAGAACGGATCTGAAGGAGGCCAACAGTCGACGCCGAAGAAGGCGCCCCTTACAGAGAAGCTACTCCACGCAACAAAGAAGGTACGCTGTCAGGTTTCCAATCCTTGACGTCTAGGAAGGGTATCGCTCACGGTTTTTATCTTGAGATTAGTAAGAGATCAGATTGCTTCGCCGAACCTCCAAAATTTGTACATTAATGTTTTCCTAGTTAAGTTCATTTGTAAATAAATTTCCCATTATCTTTTAATTACACTTTTAATTTTATTCCCCAACACCACGTCGCCCGACGTGTTTAATATTGTTCACCCATAAATATAAACATTTTTTTGTGGTTACCGATGGGTGGCTACCGCTCAAGACGTTTAAAGTTTCTTTTTCTTTTCTTCTTCTTCTTATTATTACTGTATACTACACATTATTTCGCACAACTGTAATGTACCCAATATGTACAATAAAGTTATCAATACATTTAAATTTTTTAATGAAGTTTAAACATATTCAAAAAACGAAGTAGACGTTTTCAACTGAAGTCGTCGTCCGCCAGCAAATTTCTCTTCCCCACTCCGGTAGCAACCGCCGAACGTTGTAAACAAGAACTAAGAGGAATGTTGAGCAACATTCATTATAGTGAGTAACACGGCGCTGATTTTTGGAGTGGGTGGAAGTTTCTACCTGTGTGAATGGGCGGTTTGGGGTACTCAGGTGAGTGGGCGTCGAGGGGTGTCCATTAATCTCATACCTGACAGTACTTTCTGAAGGAAGCACTCAACGGACTGACCAGGCAACAGTGCTGCAGGGGCACAACACCTGGAGAGATTACAGAGTCCGAAATATTCAGGTGTGAACTTTCTCAACTTGGTCTGGATTTATGGGGTGATAGGAGCAGGCGAGATAACGCTTTGGAATAACAATTCAGATTCCAGTTACGTTTGACTGCCACAAATTATACAAAAAAAAATCCTGGCGGATATAGGAAGGCATATGAGATCCATAATTATAATTATCATTAAGTTCTTAGTATACGGTAATCACCTCCATAAAGTGACGAATAATCTATTTATCTCTAAACAATAAGCCCATATTGGTTACAGAAACGGAGGATGAACCGACTTCAATGAATTTCCTTAAATAATATTGAATAAAGGAATAGCAGCTCTCAAAATAACTAAATTTTTGCTTTGCTAATCCTTCTTTTAAGTACAAGAAAATATATGCATATATATAATGTTTAAAATCTAAGAAAGTACAAATAAAGAATTGGAACAGGCAAAAATAAATTATTGCACACTGTGATCTATAGCGTTTAGTAGTAATCAGTAATTTATAGTTCTCTGGTCATTCTCTTCTATATCGTTTCTTTCTCAATTCTTAATTAACCTAACCTTGATATCTTCTTTGAAACTCTGAAGCACTTCCTGTTGTTTCAGTTCAAAAAGTAGCTTTTGGATTTGATTTTTCATCATTATTACTTCTATTTTTCATAGTTTGCAGACATTTTCAGGCATATATTTTTGAAGCGTCTGAATTTACGGCCATTAACGAATAGTCTCTTACTCGTTCGCAAAATAAGTTGCGTGATACGTGAAGCAGTTTAATTTCAAGGTCGTGGTTTCGTGCCCCACGTTGTGCGCCAATATGTGACATAATATACATATAGAAAGCATTGTTATCTAAAATAATAGGCACAGACAGATCAGAAAAAATTCCCAAGACGTCCGGGACCCAGTTAAAAAGAAATTGGGTAAACCATGCAATGAAAGTGGAAAGAAATAAAAATTGGGCTCATACATCAAACCATCACAAATTTTTACGCAGGAACTACAAACCTGAAACTAAACCGCAGAGAACAAATCGTCACCTGAGGAACTAGGGCTTACCACACCAAGCTAACTGGTCTTCATCTTACGGAAAAAAGCCTTCAAACTATACATCACTACGACGTTTAAATCCCTTTAACAGCAGATACTTAAGGATTGCACGAGGTAGGAACAGCATAAAATGAACGCACCGAGAGGAAATGACATCCACGTAATCATTGATGCCCCAAAATTACAAGAAAAAATAATGCAATTTATCATAAAAATAATATTACGAAAATGCAATGTAATACCAATGTCAAAGTAATTATTATTTTTTGCATTTGTAATCATTACTGATCATCTATTGCTAATACCGCAGTAGTTAATGCGACCAGAAAATAGATACTTCAAATAATTAGTGAGTGATGAAACAAAACAGTTTTGTTTAATAACTTTATATAATCGACTAAGTGGAAAATAATATTTATTAATCTTAGCTTGTTTTTATTTCTGAACACTAAAATTACAAAGATAATAATTTTCTGGTCCTCTGTGTGTGTAGAAATTATCTCATTTTTTCCCACTGTGTTCTTTGGACGACGGTTGCGAAGTCACGGCTAGAGAATTTAAGTATTAAATAAAGATTTTTATATGAATAGTTATTGTTTTCTTCGCGTGATAAAACTTCTTCTTTATATATCAATATTTTTGTGTATTTATTGAATTGTTTGACTTGTCTATTAGATACAGCTAATTTTCGTTTTTAATTGTAAATTTATGAATAATAATTTGCCATGGCGTTGAAATTTCTTTACGAAATTGGATCAAAAGCAGTGTAAGTACGGCCAATATAGGGCCTAGTATGTGGAGAACAGTTCGTAATTAATAAAAACATTCACAATTACAATTCCATAAATATTTGTTATTAATAGAAAAATATTTAATTTTTATCTAAATACGTATTGAATAGAATTTCTTATTTATTTTGAAATGATAACTTACACAATGTTAGTAATCAATTCAAAATGGACGTATACACAAGAATATTTTCTTTAATTTATCACATTTATTTATACAAAGATGTAAAACTTAGCAAATCATGTTCCTTCAGATTAGCCTCTTAAAATATAAAAATAAGAAAACTAATTATAGACATAGTAATTTCTGTATTATCATGTATGAGGGGTGTATGACGTAAATGTTTCAATTCGTTGTATTCAATATTGACACTGATACCAATGTTTTATATTTGCTTCACATAATTCTTGACGATTATATAAGCTAAAGACGAGTTTCGTAGCAGCAGTGAAACCATACAGCCTCCTCGAGAAAAATTGTACATGGCGTGAAGAAGATATCTCTTCGATTGCGTATATATTAATTCAAATATTTATAATTTAGCATGAATTTTCATTATTTTCAGCTCCACATTAAAAATAAATAAGAAAAATGGGAATTGGTGGAGTTATAATTCCCAATAATATGATTCCACATATATTTATTTATTAGGTGTATATATTGAATATTATAATTATAGGTTAAATATGGTCCTTACGACCAGATTATTAATTATTGTTTAAGTTATATGTATCTGCCACCGGGCATCTACCCATTTTTTGATTTAACAAATAAATAAATAAATACATACGTAGTTACGTGATGACTATTATGACCCGCCCCTAAAACGTGATTGGTGCACAACTAGTGACGTCATAGTTCCTTAGTACATGTATACATGTTCAATTTAAAATGTTCTCGCACACAAAAAAAAGTAAATGATGAGATTTACTCACATTTTCTGAGAAATCGTCAGGTGCACTTGTCTCTCAAGAAATATACGTATTACAATTAAAAACCGTTTTTAAAATAGCCCGCGTGGAACAGAAAAGTGACACATCTGTCATTATTATTTAAATATGACATTACACTTCGCTCTTGTACCCCATAATTATCACAGTGTTCCGAAAATTCCTTGAAAAGGCGAAGGAAATTGTGAAAACCAGAGATTGCGCAACACAAATACAAACAAACATTAATTTGTTTCTCAGATGACATTATAAGAACCCTTTTCAAATATATAAGCCAATTTTTCCTTAAATATAATTGCAAATATTTGAATTGTAAAATATTTAAGATTAATGTAGAAACTGTATTTGGAATGAAGGAAAATCTTTTACTGAAGTCATTAAATTTATTTTGAAGGCTGTAGAGAATGAAGTAAAGTTTTTTAATATTTTAATGATTAAATGTTTTAATTACTAAATTGCAAATATTTTAATAATGAAATATTCGCGCCAATTGACGCTATTAATATTTGGAACGTTACTATTAGTAATGGGCGTGGCTTGTTCGGGGTGGGGAGGGGTCAGGTCGTGACGTATACGTTTGGAGATTAGTACTCCACTTTAACCGAAAAAAGGAGTAATGCATTTAATTCCTTTACATTGAATATATACGTTCATTGTATGACGTCAATGCCAATGCCCATACAGTATTTAATGGTTTGGTATTTTTTTGTTTTAGAATTCAACACCTTGACAGTTTTCAAGGCCCAGTTTATTTTTATTGAGATCAGAGTAAGAGATTGTGTTTTTATTTCCCATCCGAGCCAAATGAAAGTTTTATGCGAGTTATTCTTGTAACATATTCGTGGTAGGTAAAGGTGGGGCTTGTCTTGAAGTGACTTTCACCAGAAACGCCCCTGCGTGTAATTCACGGCCCACGGTCACTGTATACTATATTCTGTTGCTTTCATCTTAAACAACCGAGGCCGGTTTTTGCGAAAATCCAGAGGTGAACTCATCGGGATTGTTTCCGTAAATGATACGGCCTTTTAAAAGTAGATATATTCGTATTGTTAATTTGGGAAGCTAACCGTGTCTGGTATGAATATGAGAAAGGAAAAGGAGTACGATATGAAACCAATTAGTACGGACGCGTATGTGAACAAACATCAAGGGATAAGAGAGGAACGTGAACAGTAGTTAAAATGGCGAATAAGACGGGCTTATTCTTCAGTCCGAGTGACAGGAACAACAAAGTTGTAATGCAGTTAAACGGAATTAATCAGCAGGATCTCATTATGTCGCGTTCGGATGGGTAGTTATTATGCTGATGAGATGTGCGGGGCTATTACCTTACACAGAGGCGTCGAAGATCTTTAGGATATTACAGTTGTTGCTGAGAGAAGCTATTAAGTCACCATTATTACATGGACTGATCTTTTTTTGTCACTGAAATCTACGTCATTGGCTTCACAGCAGCTCAGCTCAACACAAGCACCATTACGTTTCGTTACTTCAATACCTGACTTCACACATTTCATAGACATTTTAACTAAATTCGGATCATTACGATTCATTTCTCTTTATAGTTTAGTTATTTTACAAACGCTTCAGGTAAATTTGAAAGATGGCCCACAATTCGATTCGATTGCATGAGATTTGAACAGGGATCAAATGAATCAAAGAGATCCTTGCTACATTTAGACCCAAACTAGTTAAAGTACCCAGCGTTGCTCGGGTTCACGTAAATAATAAAGCTGGAATGTATTAAAGATAATTGCAGCACTTCAGAGTACACTACATTCCTAGCTCTACTCCAGAGGGATCAATTTTATCTCCAGGAGCGTGTAAGAAACTCGTTTTATGTTTTTTTGTCAAATCTAAACCATTTTTATCCTAGTTTGTGTGAATGGCGAAATATCGACAAAATGATAGTTTTTTTCACAGAGAAGTGACATTTTGACCCGTATACAGCATTTATGACGATGTATAATATGTATATCAAGGATGATATATATTGTAACATGAAATTATGGCATTCAAAACTCGAGACTGGATTGTTGTCGGTATTGTTTGACCCGCCGACAGAACAAGTCGGCAATTGTTGAAGGCGCGGAACGAAATAAGCGCGCGGAAATCTGGACAGTCGTCAGCAGGCCATAAAGGGGGAATTAAGGGTCGGTGAGAAATCGCGACGGTGAATATAAGTGAAGGATCTCGAACACGCTATGGAATCAAAGTAGTGAGACGCCAACACGGATCTGTGTTTGATTATGAGGTTGACGATAAGTGGAGTACGGAAGCTGCTTTGCATAAATGATCACGCCATGAGGATTGCTTATCTCATTGCCCGAAATTAACTTGTTACATTTAACTAAATTTGTGATAATTTTTAATTAACACATTACCTGGTTCCCAATCAATCTACGCAATTCAGAGTCGAAGGCAGAGCACAGCTGTGGGAAACGAAGTTTTCGTTACAATTTCTATAATATTAACCAACTGGATAAAACTACGATATTTCTGACGACATTGAGTACTCCTGAATACAAATGATTATGCTTATTTGCCCGTCATGTAAACTTAAAAACGATCCCTTATATATCACTGGAAGGCGAAAACAACAGAGTATATTCATGATCCATATTTTTAGGTTTCGATTAAAACTAAGAATTTTTGTCTGAGTATTGCTAACATTCAATGGTCCCAAATACATTTATCTTCTGGTAATATACCGATTAATACGACCGATTACGTATTAGATTGGGTTTTAAATGAATATCAAATTTACAAATTCATTAATAAATTATAATTAGCTATATTCGGCTGAAATGTGAATACAGTATTTTAAATTCATGAGATCAATTGTTTATATGAATACTTATATGCTCCTTAAGAGGTTCCAAGTAAGGAATGATACGTCGTGCTGGTTTTATTAATATGTTCTAAATTTATCTTAATTTTTTTTAAAAAAAGTTGGCTGTGATATTAATCTATTTCAGTGATTTCAGGTAAAGTTAACTATAATAATTTTACTCCTTGAAAGATGCAGTTAAAGTCGTCCAATTAGTAAAACTGTAATGCACTCTGAGGAAGATGTGAATGGAACATAAGTTGGTATTGGCTGAAAACAGCATCGTTACCTTCGTGTAGTGCAGAAAACGATCAGAGTAAATTTTTGATGCGTTGAGGCGAATCTTTAGGGAGATAATGTTGAAAGTAAGTTGCAGGTGTTTGCATAGTGGCTGAGTGAATCCGTCGCCGCCATGAGGCTGGAATTTTAATTAAGCCTGACGATCGGAACCGGAATGCTAACAGCACGGAGAGATCGACATTCGCCATCGTTTACACAGTGCGGCCTTGCTTTGCTTTCCTTGCTTCGTGAGAAAATGCGGCAATCATCCTCCGATCCTATCTCCTACATCACGTTCCTCAATTACCCAAATAACGTCTTGGATTGATTTATGGACCGCTTTTCGGGGTTATCAATTTTATTAACTGATCTCGGGGTCAAGGTTGATTTAGTTTACGACTTTTCCGCTGTACAGATCTGTCTCCGTCCTCGTGGTCCTTCAATTCAAAGAGTACACTGCACTTGATGGTACACAGAACATTATTATAAACTTAAAGTTCATACCTTGCACTATGTTTCACTCTCATCTCCGTTTTGTCACTTATTCTAACAATTTATATTTTTTTAACGAATTTAATTTTTATATGACAGATTGTGAGTTAAATTATAATGTTATAAGATACCCTAAAGTGTCAATAAATAATAAGATTTCCACTGAAACTAACGTTTCGATGTAGTGTAATATTTAGCAAAATTAGTTCTCACCTTTTATAATTTTTACAAATTATTTCACAGTAATATGTAAGAAATTATATTAACATTCATGTAGTTTCAGATTTGCATAATTGAACAATCCTGTACAACAGCTGAACCATCTATTTTTAACAATTACAAAAGCCCTGATTTCTTCATCTGTGGCTACGTCGACTGCAGTCACCAGCGGTTTTTTGTCTGGATTCCAAAATGATCGATTACCATTTTACAGAAAGAAAATAACAAGGAGGTTATTTTACGTACTTAGTGGACGGCAACTTTGACTCCAATTACCTGGTTAATTTGCAGAAATTTCAGAGTAAAGTCTTGATATATAGGAGCATCCTAATCCTGTTTCCTACAGCTGGCTGCAACAGGTTATTAGTGTTCCGCATACTTTATACCTACCTGTCTTCTGCTGAAGGAACATGGCCGTCGTTCCTAATAATCGGCAGACTCGCCTATATTCTAAAAGTCTTGCAACATCCAGCATCTCATCGTTTAACATTAGTTTCCTCACTGAGAATTAGTCGCACTTCTGGAGGATTAAGGCTCAAAAGTTAATCCCCTGTACACCCCAAGAAACGTTCTTAATATGTTCAGACACTGGATCAAGATAAACTCAGAAAATTTGAAATTATAACAAAGAAATCGAGATAATAATTTACTCTATACAATCAACGCCATTTTAACGAACTAGTTTTTGTAAACTCGTTATCTGCGGATAAAGGATAATGAATGTGGCAGAAGACTCCACAAACTGGAAAGCATTCGGTTTAGGGAAGCTGAAAACGTTGGTATTTCTGCAGAAAATGTCACAACGTGAAAAGGTCACCGAGCTCTCAGAACAGCCGAGTTTCTTTTTAACTGATCCTCATGAATAGTCAATATTCAAAACTTACCCGAATAATACTTTTCCACGACAAAACAGTCTTTTACAATATACTCGTTCACAGCCCATTAATTTACAGTATGAACGAAAATACTACAGGTACAAAAATAGTTTAGAGTAATCTTTTTATTTTAATTTATGACCCACATAGCCATAGACTATAGGATGATGGAACGACAAATAGAATGCGAGTTAAGAAAAGATCAGTTTGGTTTAAGGAAGAATGTAGGGGCAAGAGAAGCAATATTGACTTTGCGTCTAATTTAGAAGACAGGATAAGAAAAAATCGGCCTACGTTCATGGCATTTGTAGATTCAGAAAAAGAATTTCATAATGTGAAGTGTAACACACTATTAACGATTTTGAAGAGCACAAGAATAAAATATCGACAAGGCTTATCCATAACGTCTACAGAAGAGTCAGCAGTAATTAGAATTGAAGATCAAGAAAAGAAATCAGAAATCAAGAATGGAGTAAGTCTGTCGCCCATGCAGTTTAAGTTACATATAGAACAGGCGATGAAGAAAGTTAAAATGAAATATGGAAAAGGAATCATACTGAAAGGAGAAGAAATAAAAACCATACGCTTTGCCTGTGATATTGTAGTATTAGGGGAAACAAATGCTGTTAGATTGCGAAGGGATATTTTGAAGGAAGTTAAGGAATTCTGCTACTTGGGGAGCATAATAACTAGGGATGGTAGAAATATAGCAGACGTAGGATAGCACAGGCAAGGAAGGCTTAAAATTATATGCTAACAGTATCGGAGGACACACTATCAAATTTATGACCCAGTTTTACATTTTAAGTACTTTAGAGATACACAAAAATGTTTATGTCTTGAGAGACGCACACACGCCGCGCACTATAAATACAACGCTTTGAGCCGCTCACAGTCGTAGGGATGGGAAATAACCATGCGGAGTTCTGGAAAGTCCCTTTTGGGGAGGGAAAGTTAAAATTATTTAATTACAGTCCCCTTCAAACTAAGATGATCTTGAGCAGTTTCAGGGGTGTACGTCTGCGGGTCAAAGGCCTTCGTCATATGGTAAGTGTTGTTCGTAGATCCCATTGGACGAGTCGGCCAACTGCCCCTCAAATTTGGTCGAGGCACGGATTCGGGTTTGCAGCGTTTCCATAGTAATCCAATCTCCCGTCATCAGAAGGGCCTATGAGAAGTACCCAATAGTTCGACCTACCTAACGCAAAAAAAAACTCGAGGACACCTGTGGGAGTTTTCTCTGGCATGTATTTCTCTCCACATTGACCCCGGGGCTTACCTGATTACGTTGGGATCCATTAGATCGGCCTCCTAAAACTGGTGGAGACACGGAGAAAGTAATGCTGCGACCCCACAAAAAACTCATCTCCCGTCATTCGGAAGGAGTGTGATAATAGTACCCAATAGCCCGGCTTACCTGATGAGGTTTTCTAGGTTTTATCTTAAAGTTTTTCTTAAGGTGAAACACCGGGTAGGATCCTTAAACTATAGCCCGAGGGCCCTAGTCAACTATTAGCTACCCTACTCTACGTTCCACATCCACCTTGTCATTCGCTTCCTATGCTATGAAAGCGGAGTTTCCTGCTTCAGGATCAATCTCATGTAGCCTGTTACCAGCCAAGAAAAAAAAACACTCAAAGTCAATATTATTTTATTTTAGATTAAGAGATTTACGTAAGCAATACCGTGACCAAAGGTATATGTAATGGGGTCGAAGACCTTGGGCATATCGCAAGAGTTGTCCTCTGATCCCACTGGATCAGTCGGTTTATGAAACTGGTGGAGACATGGAGAAAGGAATGCTGCGACCCCACAGCAAACTCGTCTCCCGTCATTCGGAAGGGCGTGAGAATAGTACCCAATGCCCGACCTACCTGATGCAGGGTTTTCCTTGCATCTCTTTAGGTGAAACACCGGGTAGGATCCTTAAACCATAGCCCGGGGGCCCTAGTCAACCCTTGGCTACCTTGCTGAACCTTCCGCATCCCCCCTTTTCAATTCCCTTCCTATGCTATTAAAGGGTAGTTGCCTGTTTCAGGATCATCCTCATGTAGCCTGTTAAACCCAAACAAAATTGCCGTGACCATGAATTTAAAAATAACGACGACTCTAAAGCGTTTGTGTACCTTTTTCGTTTTAGAACGTGTCACGTGTGTGGCATCGGAAAACTCCTAAAGAACTTGTGAAACTTCTTCACAATATATGATCATTTTAGGTAAAATTACAGCCTCTCCGATTTCTCCAGTACTTCCTTACTCACATTATCAATCCTTCACATCTTATCCGTATGGAATGCAACGACACGGCTCTCGAATTAAATACAGGATATTAATTAGAAGAATTAAATTTTTTTACGTAAGTATCCTTGAATTTGTTTTTTTTTTGTTAACCAAGTAATTACAAATACCCGTATCATTTGCAACTGAAAATCGTTCTTCCATTCTTTATAGTTCACCTCAATTACATTTGGTCAGCGTTATTGTCGCACATCATCGAGGTCCCTCGTTCGAATCCCGCTATGGGCATGAGTTTCTCTGCTCGTCAGGAAAACTGGGGTTATGACTGAGGGAGAGTCGATACGCTGATCACATCTACTACAAAATAAATCCGGAATGTGTCACGAAACACAAATTTTCGTTGCTGAAAATTTTTCTGTGTATTCATTGAAGATCATTGTCTTAGAGAATCATCTTATTCTCCATCACATAAATGTAACCTCTTAAGAGAAGGAAAGAAACGTCGTCAGGTTTCGGGACAAGAGCTCTTGAAAAATGTTAATCTATATTTCAATTTAATCATAAGGGAACATTTTAATTTCGGAACGAAACTGTAAATTATAATTACAAGACCGTCGAATTTCTTTCTGTAATTACCAACTCTCCGCAATTAAGGCCCTAATATACCGTTCTTATATTCCTTCCGACTAGATAAATTTTTTAAAGCAAATAAAATGAATTATTTGCCTGCCTCAATTAGTTTTAAGTGCTTGTAGAGTTAATTATTTTAGGTGTAAAAACGGAGTTATTTTTGATTGACGTGGATGCAGCCGTTCCCTTTCACAGCACACCTGCAAGAATTTTAATAATTTTCCTTCTCTCTCTCTCAGCCTCTTCCCTTCTCTCTCTATCTTTCCTCTCACCTTCTCCAGGTCTTTGTACCGTGTCTAATAGTTTTAGAATTCTTTGTTGGCAGACACATGTTAACTGAGGTATTCTGTACCTTTCCGTACCAGAAATATAAAAGTGTACTAGCGACTGCTCGCTTCACCCTCGCGAAATAGTAATATCATATGTATTGTCATAATTACACAGGGACGAAATGAAAACAAGTAACGAAACAGTGTCCTTCTTTAAAACTTTAGGTTAATATTTTTGAAAGACTACAATGATTGGAAAATCACATTGAAGGTAACTTTTTTAACGTAAACATGGTTTTCAAAATCAACGTGACATTAAACCCTAAGACAAAACATCGACGTTTCATTTATTTATGTATTGGGCAAAAAGAAAAACTTATATTATATGTAATAAATATATTTTTATTAAAATTGAGTGAAGATTCTATACATTTATATTAATTATTTGTATATAATTATTTCTAATGAAAATTTCATTGACAATTTAAATCAATATGTAACTCAATAATCCAATGAGAGATTCTGGACTCATTTATCTGCATAATTCAAATTTAATAAATGATTCTCGGTTTATCAGCCACGCCAATTGTTAGTTAGAACTCAACTTTTCACAGAATTTCGTCTCCGTCGTCATCAGAGGAATGGTGGCAAGACATTTTCACTGTGTATTACAGTCTGCTGTGTGATTGATGTTCTCCGCCGCTCTTTGTGCCCTGGTGTCAGCGAGTCTTTGCACATCCTTCACATGACGACGGTGGAGACGAATTTCGCTGAAACGTTATCTTGTAATAAAAAACTGACCCGAGTGATAAACCGAGAATCATTTGTTGTTCTATTTGCCCCTTACAACTCTCCTTGTTTAACTATCCAGCGCAAGCCTTTTCATCCTCCCTAATCTGTTTAGCGTATTCCATCCTTAGTCTCCCTATTCTGTTATTACCAACACACTTCCCTCTAATGCAAATTTTACAAGATCCTCAGGTCTCAAATCGTGGCCCATTAATCTATCCCTTCTCTTGGTCAAAGTCTTTCAAATTATACTTTCTTCTCTTAGTCTGCTTAGAACTTCCTGATAATTACTCTATCCATCCATCTCATTCTTCAATAGCACCACATTTCAGAAGCTTCTATTCTTTTCTTTCCTGCAATTCGTCCACGTTTCGAACCCATATAACGCCACACTCTATATGAACATTTTTAGTAACGATTTCTTTATGTTCGCATTTATATAAGCCATAAGTATATTTCTCTTTCTTGCGAAAACCTTTTCTACTCTTTATGTCTGCTATACTTCTACCATTCCCGGTTATTACGCTGCCCAAGTAGCAGTATTCCTTAACTTCCTTCAAAATATCCCTTCCCAATCTAACACCCTCTGTTACTCCTTACTTGAGCTTCAATTATAATTACTGCAGACTGTCTTCTGTAGAGGTTATATATAAGCCTCTATCTTGATATTTTAATCATGTGCTGTTCAAAATTCTTAATACTGTATTCCAGTTCACATTATCAAACCAATACTACAGTATTATCGGTAAAGGGTAAGGTTTTTATTTCCTCTCCTTGCAGTGTCATTCCCTTTCCATATTTTGTTTTAATTGTCATCACCGCCTGTTCTATATATAACTTAACAGCTTGGGCGACAGGCTGTATCTTTATTTTACTCCTTTCTTGACCTCTGCTTTCTTTTCTTGATCTTCAATTCTAATTACTGCTGCTGCCTTCTTTAGAGGTTATGAATAAACTTGCTTTCTCTATATTTTATTCCTGTACCCTTCAAAATCAATAATAGTGTTCTACTTCTTATCTCAAAGCCTTTTTCTAAATCAACAAATACCATGAACGTAGGCCTGGTTTTTTCTTATCCTGTCTTCTAAGACGCAAAGCCATTATTGCTTCGCTTGTCCCTACATTCTTCCTAAAAGGAAACTGATCTTCTCCTAACTCGAATTATATTTGACGTTCCATCGTCCTATATTCTATTTTCTAAATTCTCTCAAAGTCAGACAAAATGAAGTATCCCTTACAGCTATTTTTTTTCATGAAAGCTTCCTCATTTTTTCACTCTTTCGCTTTATTTCATTAACTTTCTCGTCTAATCAATCTTTAAGTATGTCTTAAAAACGTTATCAAAATACGTTTAGTATTTGATCTTCCAACAGGATTTTTTATCTACATATCACGGCTCCTCTGTGGTCTCCTCCCAACCACCTCTACATTACACTTTCCATTTCTCACCAAATCCCCTTTTATTATTATTAATACTGCAATTGAGTAGCACTCGGTGGCAGTTACGAAAAATAAACTTAAAAGTAAAATATGTTATAGATAATAATTACACTAATATAATATAAATTAAATTCTAACAAAAAAGATAAAAAAGTACCCATTATTCATATATTGTTTCGTCGCACTACACACACTTGCACTTCACTACACTTCCTAATTCTTCCCTGAAACACGTTACTATCGGCAGGGAATGTTTCGAAAACTTCTGCAGGTAAATTGTTCCAATTCCTTACAGTCCGATTTAAAAATGAAAATTTCCCAACGTCAGTTTTAAAGCTACACTGCCCAATTTTACAATGATGATCCCCTCTACTGAAATAATTTACTTCTAAAAACTTTGATGCAATATCTTCCCAGGTTTGTTGGCCTGCGTACGCTTTAAAAAGAGCCCCGAGACGTAAATTTTGTCGTCGTTTTCTAACATATCCCACCCTAATTGACGAACCTTCATCGGAGTTTCTTGACGATGGTATCTCAGACCTCCTTGGCTAATATATGCGTCTACACATTTTTTTTCATTACCTGGTCTGCGTTCCTAGTATCTTTAGAGGTCATCTCAGGTCTGTATCTTGACCGAGAAATTGCAATAATAGTATCCGAGTGAATATTATTGTTTTTAGTGTAGGAAGCGATGCTCGTGAGGGGGTTGTTGTTCGGCCTTGAGGCTGTGTGGCCCACTTGGCAGGTGAGAGGGGCAATGCCAAGGACGAGCATTGAGCAGGTCAGGGGCCGTCTACCTGACACCGTGCTAAACACGGACACGGACCAAAAAAAAACAGACTCTGCTTGCTCCATTGTACTCCCAACACTCAATGCTGTACCGGTTTCAGACTCCTTCCCCGTCACTTCTACTCATTCATGCAAACGCGCCAAAAATGTGATCATAACGCATCCATTCTGCAAGTTTATGTACCTTCGTCGACGCTGATGTTGATTTTGTGCTGTAAACTTTATGATGACATTATACGTAACGTATAATTTAACCAACGGATATATCTACAGACATAAACCCGTCCCACACATAAATAATACTTCATTCACAAAGCCTAAACATTACATCCGTAGACCCTCAAGACGTAACCCATAAAAGACTAAGCTTAAATCGTAGAACAGAGCTCGAATAACTGCATTACGCAAACACGAATTGTATAAGTATAAAATCATATTCCATAAATCCTATAGACAAGCACAAGCTTCAAGGATGTGGAACGAGTCAGAGATTTTACATAGGTTGCTTTATTAATATTAGAAAATACTGTAACTATTCATTAATTTTTAACTTATAATAAGATTTTCTTAAGTTCTATACAGGAGACATACAATTTGTTCCTTATATATAAAATTGATAAATATTTTTACATCCTATACTAAAAAATTAGTGTTCTAATAATGTTCTTACATAATTATCTTTCATAATTATAAATATCTACCCTATGATACATTCAGCTTCATAAATTCTTCAACAGAGTAGAAGGAGTGGCTTAGTAATAACTCAGTTCATATTTGAACTTGTTTGGATTTATTTTTAATTGTTTAATGGAGGTGGGAAGTTTATTAAATATGCTAATAGCATTGTAATGAACACCCTTTTGTATTACGGTTAGAGACTTCCCTTCCTTGTGTAAATTGTTTTTACATCTGGTATCAAATTCATGTATTTCTGAGTTTAGTGTGAAGAGGTTACTGTTATTAATAACAAATAACATGAGTGATTGAATATGAGTGTCAGTATTCCAGTTTTCTTGAAAAGTCCCCTACAAGATGTTTTTGGTGAGACCTGACATAATATTCTAACAGCCTTTTTTTGAAGTGTAAATATTTTATCTTTCCCTGATGCATTGCCCCAGAATATTATACCATATGTCATTATAGAGTGGAAATATGCATAATAAACTAATTTTCTTATGTTAGGATCACTACAACTTGACATAATTCTAAGAGCAAAGGTTGCCGAGCCTAATTTTCGTAGGAGAATATTAATATGATCCTTCCAGTTTAATTTATTAATTAATTCAGTTATTTCACAATTATTTGTTGCTACTTTTATTGAGTACGAATTGGCATTCTTTGTCTGAAACTGCATGAAGTGAGTTTTATCACAATTGACTGACAAGCCATTGGCTGAAAACCAGTGAAGCATCTGGCTTAATGTAACACTGGCAGCATTTTCCAGACTATTTTGTTTATTTGTAACCAAAATACTAGTATCATCAGCATTGGAATTATTATTATTGTCCTCCAACGATACTGTGAAAATTAAACCGATGAAAATAGAACTGCCGTGTTAAATATTCGTCCCCAACTGCTTTGTATCGAGCGAAAGGAGCATATTAGAATTAAATCATATTCCATTGATCCCAAAGAGAAGTAGAACTTCGGGGATGTGGAACGACTCAGAGATTGTACATAAATTGTTATCATTGCTTAGTTACTGTGAACTTCATGTAACTATTTGCGTTCATATGGTTATGTTTAACGTACAATAAGATATGCCACAGAGAATACAAGATATGCAAAGTGTACCTCATATATAATATTGATAAATATTGCTAATATCTTATACTAAGAAGCTAGTGTCTCAACAATTCTAAACTAAGGTACACTCAACTCCATGAATTCAACAGAGTAGAAAGAGAGGTTAAATAAGAAGTTAGTTCACGTTTGAATTGTTGGTATTTATTTTTAACTGTTTAATGGAGGCTGGAAGTTTATTAAATATGCTAATAGCAATATAATGAACACTATTTTGTATTATAGTTAGATACTTCCCTTTCTTGTGTAATTTTTTTCTGGTATGTTATGTGACTGTCATTAATCACAAATAACATAATTGATTGAATATACTGACAAGTAAGGCTAAGCATTCCCATTTTTTCAAGAGTCCCTTACATGATGATTTTGGCGGAACCTGACATAATATCCGGACAACTTTTTTTTGTACATTAAAATATTTGTCTTTCCCTCATGCAATTTAAGAGTTAACACGGAAATGAAATAAAAAGTGCACTCTGCACAAGTTAAAGAACAGAGTACGAGGTTAATCATTTTTAAGTAATTGATAAAGGGGCAAAGAGCAAGGATTGAGGGGTAAAAAAGCTCTCGAAAGGAAAATCAAAATAACTTTCTTGTAAATCTCTACTTCGACCCACACTCGAGTATGGAACATGATGGGAATAGTATAGAAAACACCACATAAATGGCCTAGTTATATTTTATAGGGGAACTGTAAAATTTGTAATACGGGACCAGGCCACTCTAGGGAGAGATAAGGTAAATTAGGGTGAGAACCCTTGGCAACCAGAAAGGACACTAATTAAATCATAGACGGCAAATAAAGCGCGGAAATATGTACAGAATAAGGCTAATAAAAAACTTATATTGGGAGAGGTGAATACAAATTTAAAATATAAACGAGATCGCAGAAAACGGACGTAAGAAAATATTTTATTCTTAAAATTAGAACAATTTATCTGCAGCGGTGTTTGAGAAGAATCCACTTTATTTTCGGCAGTCTTATTCAATTCCTAATCAACCGTAATTTCTGATTAATGACTGATCTCTTGAAATCTTAAGTTGCATAGATCACCGATTCCTATAGCAATGCATAGGTAGGAACTGAGCAAGACAGATAAGCGGATAAACATTCTCTCATTATCTGAAGATTTCTATTCACATTGTTTGATTTTCGAGCAATTAAAAAATTAAAGGAAATCCTATTAATTTACCATATGAACAATCCATAATTGGACGATGAAGTTAATTAAAGTACTAGTTACTTAATAACAAAATAAACTTAAAAATAATATCCATTTTAGCACTGAAATGGGAAATAAAAACAAAACATGACAGAAAGGAAGCAGAAAGAAATATAGAGTTCAAGAATTACAAGAGAAAGATTAGTTGAAGTAAAATCCTTTGTGGTGCAAAGGAAGGACATAAAATTAGAGGTTTGAACAAGGTCGCAGATGTGATGGAAGGAGCAACCTAGAATCATTTTTAGCTTTCGTATTACAGCTTTCTGTTTGTTCCGACTCGTTTCCTTTCCGCAGAAGGAGGAGGAATGCTGTAAGTAAATAGACGGAATGAGAGGGTGGCGGAGAAATCTCAAAAGAGCTCACGCAAGCCTGAAACCGCAGTCAGAATCTTCACCAAAGCAGAACAAAGTATTTAGAATCTCTCGACGTCATACACACTGGTATGGACATTACATTAATTTTATTATAAATTTCCTAGATGATCTATAAGCGATAGATGAATGAAAAGAAACAATGTGTTTTCTCTCAAAGATAAAATGGTACGTTGGAATAAAGAGGTAAAGACTAATGATATTAAAGGGTTTTTAAAAAATATTTTAAAATATTAATGAAGTTGATATTAGATTCAAAATCTGCATTTCAGACAAATAGGATTTATTTACTGTATCACTTGTCAATCATAAACACATTGAAATGAATATAGGGGAGAATAAATTATTTTAAAATGAAAATTGTTATAAAATGTGAAAAATATTAAACTTAACATCTATTAATGGCAATATGCACCGATTGAATAAATTTTAAGTTACATAGCCGGCCTTTTTTTACGATTAACTCTATATATTTACAATATTTACACACATTAGATATCTTATAGACTAGAGGGTCGTTTAAACAAGTTTTCTTGTGGAATACAAAAACAATTCCTACGCAGATTGGAAGTAGAAGAAAATCGGCAAAAGTTTAAAGAGATAATTCCCTTTCTTCTCCGCTTAGGCCTGGAATCGGAGTTGATGATTTAGTCCTGCGGCTCGGTCCCACCGGACTTCCTCATTGCTATAATGAGCACCTTGCCCACTTAGCTTCCTTCCTTAGTGCCACGTACTTGAGCAATTCTTCTTCCCGATACTCAAACGCCCACGGCCAGTACAATCTCCAATTTATTAGTGCTTTACTGACCACTGCTTAATGCTCACTCTTACTACTCCCTCTTAATTCTCTCTCTTAAAATTCAATCTTAATGTCCTACCTTAATGCCGATCCATAATGTTCAAAATAAATTTTTCATGGGCTTTTAATACATGGTCCCCACTTCATTATTTCGTTTCCGTCGGTGGCTGGATCCGATCCTGCCCAATCAAAGTTATTTACCTACCGTCTTTAGCGACGTTTTGGGGTAAAACACCATGTTACCTAACAATCCGATGCCGACGAATCTTAAAGACTTGAGAAAAAACTAAGCACTGTCAACTTGTCGGGGTTTTATTACCCCTGTCTGTAACTTTGAACTTCCCATACGCCGATTGCTTTTGATTCCGTACCACTAAATTCCGCATGGAGTAGTGTTTAACTATTACAATATAATAACAGCACGTGAATAACATACCAGGGTACTTATATAGGTTTTGAGGCAGTGAAATTATTATAATATAAACACAAGTTAAATATGAAAATTGCTGATTTTCAACGCTGGAGTTACTAGAATGCCCCAGATTTTAGCTTTATAATTTCTCCAACGTTTGCGGTAATTGGCGTTACATTTTTTAACATAATTTTTTGCTCACCCTATATCTATACGATATCTGGCTTTTGTACTGTTTCATCTTGACTTTTATACTTCTTTTTTTCTCCGGAATTATTGAACAAACCACCTTTTTCAAAAGCACCATTCTTGTTATTTTCAAAAACCCTGTTGTTTCCAATTTGTGTTTGTTTCTTACATCTGCTGATTGGTCTCCACGACTACGCTCAATGTAAACGGTCATTCACCGGGTTATCTTCAAACTTTTCGCCAAGTTTCAGCTTTGTCTCAGGTTTCCCCTGAAATTCCCAAAAAGATTTCTGATTCTTGAGATGCAACTTTGTTTTTGGCGCAGATGATACACCATTAAATAGCTGATGATGAAACCGAATAAAAACATTAAAGAAGTATATGTTAAGTTTTGAGCAGTTGGCTCACGATGACAGCTTTAGCACTACTATTACGATCCTCTCAGGCCCGAGGTATAGTTTCTAGGAAGTGATGTCACGCACTTGACATAGCAAGTGCGGAGCAAAGATGCTTGGCACGCAATTCAGTCCTCAGTACAGAGGCCAAATTATTTCGGGACAAGTGATTGCAGATTCGAAATTAACACGAGAGATTTCGAATGAAGCGTTGGAGCTAGTTTCATAAATGACACTCTTCAGTAGGAATTGTCATAAATATTAAGCCCTGAAATATTTTGTTTCTTAGGAGGAATTAAGGTTAAAGTTTGTGGTCTTAATATCATAAGATTGTTGTTGACTAACTTATAATTCATGCTATAGGGGAAGTCGGGGCGGAACGGGACATTGCTTAACAATTTTTGCAAAATTATGGAAAGAGAAAAATGACCTCATAAAAGTGTAAAACATCAGTTTCTTCTATTACATAGTTAATCTAATATCCATATAACTTAAAACAACGAATTTATATATTTGCTGAATATTTTAAAAGACCCCCGGGGCAGGATGTTTTTGTAGTTACAATTAATACAATATTATTAAATTTAATTTAAGAAAAATCTCAACACCTTTTGTGTTTTATTTCTTATACTTATTTAGGTTGATCGTTTATCAATTTTTCCTTTCGTAAAACGATTTTATTTGCAACTGCACAGTCTTTGTTAACATATTCGCCTTTCTTCCGTTCCTTTCCTTTCTTAATCTATTATGTCTACAGCACACTGTAACTCATTGTCATAACTTGTGTCTGCCAGTTTTTCTTCTTTTTTTTTTCTTGAGGAACACATTAAATTTTGCCTCACACGCTAGTCTCGGTTTAAGGTTTTTTAAATGAGCCTAAATACAAGTATATTTAAACATTATTCACCTAGTTTACGAACTTATACCATTAAAGAGTTAAAAGCGAGGACTTTTGTAGATAACCTTCTGTAGAAATGCTGAAAAAATTACAGTCTCAGAAGTAAGACGCCAAACAAGGGTTCATTCACAAGGTTCAGTCATAACTTGTTAATTCTACTGCCAGGACTTCTTCCTTGACCACTGACAATGTTCCAACCCTATTTACTAACCTCCAGCATTATACAGTAAAAAAAGGATATCCCGTTCCGCCCTGACTTTCCCTATATGTAAGTTACATTGAGTTTTAGTATTACGTAACTATTTATATAAAACCACGTATTCTACATTAAATCGGTGCGTTAAAAGTTGCGGAGAGTGACAGAATACTGCGTGTCTCTATATTCATTCCGTATCCTCAGTGTAGAAGTTTCCTAAATGGAAATTAAGTCATGTATTTTAATGAGGTCACCGCTATGTTTGTTCGTTTCATCACTGATTTTATTAACGCCGTGATTCTCCAGTCGAGACAGCGTCACCGCTCTTTTTTTCCCACAAAATCCCCCCTTACGAAGTCTTACAAAAGTGCAACGGACAAATTAACTCTTAAGTCCTGAACGAAACATTATACTGTGTACGTACCCTAGGCATTTAAAAACGCGCCTTGAAGTTCCATTTAATTTTTATTTTAGTACGTAAACAAAATAAGAAAGAATGAATAATTAAACGGTAATATGTCATCACGTTAATAAATCACAAGACGTAATGCAAGCTCTAATTTACAACATCCACGAAACAATTAAAAATATCGGTTGAACATAACCTAAAAGAATTAAAGTCTCAAAATGTGTGAAACCCTTCTCTCATTCTGGGTTCACCTTAATGTTCTCTCCTCACCAATTCTATTGAAGACTTAATGGTTTGCGTCTCGATCAACCAATCTGACAAAGTATTCTTTAGAGCCATCACACTTCAAGAGCTTCTATTCTCTTGTGTTCTGCTTTGCCGTTTGTCCAGGTTTTGAGCGCATACAACGCCAAGCCCCCTAAAACACTTTTATAAATGAAAAAATAATTAATCAGCCTCGAAGTCAGAATAAATTTAATGCAGAATTTATTAAAATTAGCTGTTCTTCGCATGTTGTGGCATGCACGTCAAAATTATCATCTTCCTAAATTTCTTTATAATTAACCACATGAGGTTACAAATAATTTAGAAACGAAACAGCTAATATTAATAAAGTTTACATTAAATTTGTTCTGACTTAGAGGTTGATTTACTATTTATTTATATATTCAGATAATGTAGGTAATCTTCCCCTTCCTTGGCTCAGGGCCTTGGCCTACCGCGTAGACTGTGGACTGTCATCTTACATGGCTCATTCCGCATTTGGAGTGAAACGTGGTCAGCGTATCGATTTTCCAGCAGTCTTAATCCCAGTCTCCATGACAATAATATAGCTAAGTAATTTTAGAAATGATTATCCTAGCACGCAAACTTATATTAGATAAAATATTTTTTATTTCATTTTCAGTAAATTTCCTTACTTGTGCTATTCGTTTTATTATATCTTTTTTGCTTCTGCCATCAGAGGTTTATCTAAATTAAAATAACGTTGTTAAATCGTAAGGTCTTAATTCCTTCTCCTTGATCTTTGAATCCTATTCCAAATTTATTGTTAACTTCGTTCATTGCTTGTTCAATACACGTATTTAATAGGCGATACACTTCTATGCTCCCGTTATTGGTGCATTATTTTCGTCGATATCAATTCTGATTACTGTAATGGTTGTAGATAAATTATTGTGGTTATTTGAAATTCTGTTTGATGAAAGGAAGGCGTCTGAAAAAAACGTTAGAATTCCTTCTGCAAAGGAACAGAAAATTCCTTCTCAAGAGCGACGAATCTTATTGGTATCGAACTATAAAATCATCGAATGGTGTTACGTTACACTCGCGTCACGCGTCCGCCTGGTCTTCATTTATGGGTTGTTTTATTCCTGCCTACGAATATCTGACCAACAGTCTGCCGTTATTATATTGGACGGGATATCGCCATGACGGCAGAGATGCTCTGAGACGTAGGAGGAAAGGTGGGGGTGGAGCGAGCGCGTGGCGTCAGCACGTCACGAACGGCGATCGGAGCTTCTTACTTCTTGTGGTGGACGTTCAACTGTATCCATGCCATTAAGTAGCGAACGGCGGTACGAGCATGGAAATGATTTTGACTTTATACTAGTTTCCATGTTTTCAGGGGTCGAACTGAATTTACGACGACGAAAAGGAGACTTTCCTTACAATAGTAATAAAGGTCCTAATAGTGAGATAACTTGCTCGTTGTTGAAAATGGGTTTAAACCAAAGCGTTGGCTTCCATTATAAAATTAACGAGTAATTATTCAGAACATGAGGCAGAAATGAAACTGCGGTCTTTGTTACATTTTACACAAGTACACCAAAAATTTATGGGAAATTAACAAAGAAATATTGACGTTTTGTTAAAAATGGAGTTTTTTCATAAATCAAAAAGAGATAGTAATTATCTTTACTTGAGTTGGCAGCATTTATTTAGTTGAAAAAAGTGCTTAATATATACAAGAATGCCACGAATTTTCAAAAAGATTCAGCACACCCACAAGTATCTACTTACGCGTAATATAAACTTACCAAGAAGACGATGTTGAAGATGTGTAGCACATATTTGAGGAAGTTGATGCTGCAACAGTCAGAGTCGCGAGTCTTTCGTTTCGGCATCTTCACTGCGATGGGAGGTCACTCCACCTGCACAGAAGACATCAGCATCATATAACACTTGTCATTCAGATGGAAATTGACGAGTAGATTCTTGTATGAATATTTAAACGCATCCCTAAAGCTTTGAGCTATGCAAATCCAATAAACGTACGATGAAAAGCCCTTCTGCGCGTAAGAGGAAGGCGGCTGCCTGTTCACGGATTATGATTTTATGGTTTGTAATTAGAGGCTCACAACCTAACGACCTGAAAATGTGAAAAGTATGCAAATCAGCCGATTCGATGCATAAATACGCAAGAGCTGTAGTTTCCTAATGTATTTAATTAAGTATTCATTATACTCCTGTATAGTGAGTGGAGCAAGATTTATGAAATACGTATTATGTTATCATTTGATTTAAATTTAATCAGTACAAGACCTGTATTTTATGCCTTGAAAGTGACGGATTTATTTTCTATGTATTTTTTTTTCATTAAAGGTCGCACGAGAAAATCGAATACGTCTATAAATACGTAAAATCATATAAATTAAATTAATCATATAAATTAACGTTTGAAGTGTAATTTTGATCTAGTTTAAATGAGGCAGCATGGCGAATAAATAATACGAAAGATTAAAATTTTATAGTTTATATTGAACAAAAATCAAGAAATAAAAAACTTATCTTCCTGTTCTTTAAAAAATATGCATTTTAAAAAATAAATTAAATTTTATAATTTAAAATTAAACCAAATTAATTCTGTCTCTCAGGGGATAGTTGGCTCAAATACCTGATCTTTAGATTCAGAACAATGATTGTTGGTGGCAATGGCTACTGTGGCATTTAGCTGTTAGCTTTGAGGAATTTATGCTTTCAATTAGTACGTTACCAACGACGACACCGGAAAACTCGTAGGTAGATCTGGCCGGAATCTTTGGAACCACCAACCTCGAAACTTCCGATATTCCCCTCTACCAGCAAAATATCCACGACTTTCGCTAATATGTATTCATTTTAAATTTTCAAATTCCCTATACGGGGTTCACATTTCTTGACTCAAAGACGTGAAAACTGGCACATCAGAGGTTGCTGAACTGTCTCTAGTAAGTTTTCTGGCGTGACAAAATGCGGAGACTGAAGCTTATCCACTCGCCTCAATATATGACTGTTGGTCAGCGGCTTCTAATCACTTTCACTGGCGGCCTCTTTAATTGTTGTTTGTTTATCCCTTTTGAATTTTGAACTCCATATGTTCCGCAGCTTGGAAAATTAAGTTTAACAAATTTATTTAAATTAAAATAAAATAAAGTAGCCCCTAATAATTTAGTAAATACGTGTACACTAAACAAGATTATAATATAAAACTTGATTGCTTAATGACTTTCTGCTGGACATTACGAATTTTAAAGAGTAGCAATGCCCGCTCGTGATATTTTTGAGAGAAATATTCTTCCGATAATTACGATGACGTAAAGATCCTCCTGTTATGATTCATATATTCAAGATCTAACATGGGGGCTTTATTTTTACCTTCAATCTCTACATATTTTTAGTAGCGTAAAAACCAAGCCTAAATATTAGAGTTATGTTTTCGTCACTTGATAAGTTCGTTTGAGCCGTGCAGTATTCTACCACCAAATTTAATCTAACTCCTTGATGATCATGCAGCGAGAATTACCCTTCTAATTAAATAAAAAGGTAACATGCTCAAATTTTGAATGGGATAAACAGCTGGGTAAATTTAAATGTTGACCAGATCAGAGAGGGGGAACTCACCAACTCTGAAAGATCCATAAAATTTCTGTTCACGTTCCTGGCACGTAACAAGCTATTAGAAAATATATAAATAGTTCTACAACTATAGTCTGTTAGCATCTTGTCATAAATGCCCCTAATGGAAGTCTCTAACGACTATAGTTGTTAACGGGATGATAAAATAAACTAAAAAATTAAATGATCGAATAAATTTGGGATCAAATTACAGCCATAATTTTTTTTAATTAAACCGACATTTCTTCTCCATGTTTGGGACTTCCTCAGGCACTTTCTTCAAATGTTAAATTGTGATGTACAAAAATAGAAGTGGAAATGTATTAGAAATATAAACTGGACTGCCTATAAAGGGGAGCTTCAAACTAAATTCGATTTAGTTATAGTGAAAAAAAAATTCAGTGATTTTTAAAATTTGTATTTCTACTTTCTCAGTGTACAAAATCAACTATATCTTCTTTATTGGAGTCACAGCTTTGTCTTAGGGCCGAGGCCGAACCGGGACCAACTACCATGACACTTTCCGGATATTTTGGAGTGTAACTATGGTCAGCGTGGCGATTCTCTTTCAGTTTCCCCAGATTTCCTGACCACGACGTGCACAAACATCAATGCCCATGCCGGGACTCGAACCCGGGGCTGAGGACAACAGTACGTCAGAAAAAGCGGCTGTTAACTGTGCAAATCAAGTGTAAGGATTTAGAGCAAAGTCAAGCCGTAAAATGTCGACCACCGCTCGCTGCTTCAGAGCCACTCAGATAACGAACTGGACAAGCAAGCACCAATTAGAAACCTCCACGCTAAACTAACATTAACAGGATTAAAGAACGGCGAGGTGGAATGCAAAACAGTACAGGACAAAGTTAAATATCAAATATTTTCATTATTTTACATGTAAATATTATAGATAAAAACGCTACCGTGTCTGAACGGAATGAACTCAAAAACGGCTGAACAGGTTGAAATGAAAATTTCATATTGTTTCTATTTTCTTATGCTGTAATTAGCGAAGGTAGGAATGTGGTCTTAGGGGAAAATCAAAACAACATTTTAGTAACTGGTTACGGGTAAATGCATTCAATGTCTTTTTTATTTATTTAAAAATGAGAAAACGAATATGACTTTGAATTGATGAGACTTGAAGGTGGAATTGAGGATAGTGACGCACATGATTTTTAATAGGAGAAGGAAGTTGCCAATAAAACATTGTTTGCAGTGAAGTTAATCAGATACACTGACATCCTCTAGGGAGAACAATGTTTTACTTTCTTAACTGAACAGTAGTAAATAATATTTTAACGTTAGTTTTATTTTAGGAAATACCAGAGGGGAAGGACGGAGATTACTGCTGGCATGCGAATAAGATCTGAATGGTAACGTTGTCGTCGCGAATGCCTGTCATACCAAATGCCAACACATGGTTTATGATGGAAATAAAGCCTCCAGTAGTCGCGAATGCCTGTCATACCCAATGCCAGATGCCAACATATGGTTTATGATGGAAATAAAGATTCCAGTAGATAGTTTAGTATCAATAGCGACATTTAGTATTGGGAATCGCTAGAGTATTGACCAATTTTCGTCTAGTGACGCACTTAATGAGTGGAAGGATATAGGAGTTATAGAAACATTTTTACTAAAGGAACGGAACTGCTAGAGGTTAGTTATAAGCCTTAAAGTGAGGAGAACTTCCAGTACCGATTATTTCGTTTAACGTCCACTGAGAAGCGCGTCAAGGAAGATTGATGGTTCATCGCCGCGAATCGTTAGCCACGTCCCGATTATTCATAAGAGTCCTTTATTTCACAATAGGATCTGATACACCGCCAATATCCGGAACAGTTTGGAAATATGATTACACGGTATTCTCTCGCCTAATCTATCAGAAATGTCATGGTACATCGCCAAGAATTGGTTCTCGTATAAATTTATATATCTAGAAACCTTTGTCAGTATGTATGTCCCAGCTATAGGTGTCCAAACTACTGTTCGAATATTTTGACCAAATTTGGCACACGTGTTTCCTCAGGGCCCGAAGCTGCCCATGATCTTTTTTTAATATAATGAAGTTATATATGTTAAAAAATCCTAACGGATTTCCGCAAACTCCCTGAGAAATAATAAACTTCTATGGATCGTCGATACGATGTAAACGTAAATTAGTTTATTTTTCACGTCAGGCAAATTTTAATATTTACTAGTTGCTCACTTGTAAAAGCAAATAAAATATTATGCACTAGCTATTGCCACGACCTCGTTCGCGCGTAAATAGTTCTTTTTATTTTGCCCTAAAACGAAACAACAGAATTTCGCAAAGTTGAATTAATTAAATATATAAAAAGTTCGGTATCATTTATTTATGATCGCTTCAGGGAAAACTCGCAGTTGAGTTTGAAAAGGTCCAGCTTTCACAAGTTATGGAGACCATAGAAACGAGCAATTCCTAAATATTAAAATTTACCTAACGCGACAAATAAAACCATTTCACGTATACATCGTATCGACGATCCAAAGATGTTTATTATTTCTCAGGGAGCCAAAAATAGATTAATTACGTCGCGAATGCTACTGCAACAATAGATGGAGTGATAGACCCCCTCTCTCTTTTATTCTGCCAACATTACGCTTATAATAACATAGTAAATGGGATGAATGGTATGGGGACGCCTTTTAGGACTTATAACTCGCAGTTGGTTTTCATGCCATCTTTCGCGCGGCAATAGATTTATAAATATTTACATTAATATCTTCTAAACTCTGATATCAAACTGAAACATACACGAAAATTTAAGTTAAAATTACAGTTTCAAGTCCTGAAATTATCATTCTAATTAAGCCGTTTTGGAGCATAAACTTAGTATAGGCCACCCGCATTCAAATTTGGAGATTTGATTGCATGTATACGAAGATAAAGTTCTATTAATATATATTATATTAATGTATTGAAATTAAATATGCACGAATATTTAAGTTAAATTCCTCTGGAGTAGAACTATGAATGTAGTGTATCCTCAAGTTCTGTAATAAACTTATCTTGACTTATATTCCTGTTTTATTATTTACGTGAAAACAAGCAACGGAGGGAAATTCAGTTAGTAACCTACTAAAAATGTATTTTGTCCATCACATAAGCATCTGAAAGTCTCCCAATGACTGCACATATTCTGCGGATAAACGTTCAAGCCCCTGATTGTTCATCGGCCTTTTAAAAGTTTAAGCTATGGTTTGGAATTCGTTTCCTATCATAAGGTTAATTGTGGGCGGCGGGTGTAGCGCCGAATGGAATGAAGGGAGACTGCAGGTCAGTCGGATCAGGACAAGGTCCTGGAAGTCGGCCTCCTATTTCCAGCGGCGCTCCAGGAATATTGCAGCACATGGCTTCTTTGCTATTTCAGGAGCGTGTCTGCGACTAACGAGCCTCAAATTTAACGTGTCCCAGGCGATTAGTGAAGAGCGCGGATCCCCTTTCTTGTGGTTCACATCCAATCATCTAAAAACGACGCAGCTGCCTTTATGACAGGACGCAACTACCAAGTCTCCCGTTCAGAAGTAGTCTGTTTCTCCTTTCTAAACTTTTAACGACTTTCATTACTGAGCCTGCCGAATGAAGTTATTTGTTAGTAGAAAATACGAAGGAGCGTGGAATTATATGGGTGCGAAACGCGGACGATAAGAGTTGCGGAAAGGAAAATAATAGAAGCATTTAAAATGTGGTTTTATAGGTGAATGCTGAAAATAGATGGGTGGATAAAATCACTAACGAGGAAATTATAAATAGGATGGTTGAAGAGTGAACAATATGGAGAACGTTGGCCAACAGAAGGAATAAATAAATAGACCACGTTTTAAGAAATGAGGGTCTTAGAGGGAAGTGTATGGGGTAAGAACAGAAGAGGAAGGCAAAGGATGGAATACGCTAAGAAGATTAGGGAGGATATAGGATGTGGCAGTTATGGAGGGTTGCATCAGACCAGTCTTAGGACTGAATACCACAACAACAACATAATGTATATTTATGGTTGTAATTGATTAAAATAAAAAATATTACACATAGAGAAAATGAATTTTCAATCTAGCCTTTTTTGTGATTAACAATATATACTTTATACAATTGTTACATAAACTAATTTCCTTACAAACTAACATTTAGAAAAACATGCAACCTATCATCCGGTGTTATTTACGTGCCTTCTCATAGCAGCAGATTTAAAAGCAAAGACCCTGCGCGGTATTGGCAGTATTAATTAGTTTCTTAACACAAGTGACCAATTACAGGAAATATGAAACAAAATAAACTAAAGGTGCAAATCTTCTCAATAACAATTACAATTAATGTTAAAGGACGGGAAACAGTCGCTATAAACGAAGCCCAAATACAACAATTCAAAGATCTCAAGTGTCCAGAAGTGCATCAGCGTCACTTTGAACATAAAGAATAATATTATTACTGATTCTAATGCCTTAATTTCTAAGATTAATCTGATATAATAGATATCGGTTAACGTCAAGGATTAGACCAATTAAAGTTGTTGTAATAGTAAAAAAGAACGCAATACGGAATTCGGTGTTATAAAATCAAAGGCAGTTGGATTAAGAGAAGACTGCAGACTGGGTTATAAGACGTAGAAAGTTTGACGCCGGTCTGGGTTTTCTAAAAGCGTTGAGACTCCGTGCCACCTGGGTTTGGCGAGCCTGATAATTTCCCCAAACATCGGTGGAGTGGGGTGAATGGCTCCTCCTTAATTCTAAAGATAAATAATTTTGATTGAAGACGATAGTGTCCCCACCACCTAAGTAAATTGATAATAGAGTGCGAAAATGGATTTGAGGCATTGAGCTAATGAGAAGTTGGCCACTGGCGATGGGCAATTGGCTTTATGAGTATGTGGTTGACGTAGAGAGACAGTGAGATAGTGATTGAGAGACTATTTCTATCTTTTGAGTGCTCTTAAATTGGTTGATTCATGGCGGAATGCTTGTTCTACAACAAGGAAGTCGAAAGGTATGAGTGGCCGGTACGAGATCTGAGGCCGAGCAGCGAGTTCCAGGGAAAGGAAAATACAGTAATTTCTCTATAACCTATCTCCCCGTTTCCTTGTACCACCAATACCGAGTAGGATTTTTGTTTTTAAACCTGATTCTAAGAGAAGGCCCGTAAATACGACCTGACAATAGATGTTAGTTTGTAAGTAATTTAATTTTTGTAAATATTGTATATTGTCAATTCTATATAAATGCCGGCTTCATTAAAAGAATTTGGATAATAATTTGTATCATATCAACTAATAAACGTTAAGTAATTTCAGTTCCATCTCTATATACAGTATTTTTTATTTAAAACAATTATAAGCCTACATATTCATTTCAGACTGCGGTTTATGTAATAAAACATCTCACCAATCGTGCTCTTGCATGCGTTTTTGAAAATTACTGTTTAACTATCATTAATCAGGCTACTTCATTTTCTTTAAAAGTTAGGTGTTTGTTATTTTAAACCCGCAAGGAGAGTAAGTCAGTGTTTGCTTTGGTATGCGAAGGCTTATATGTTGCGGAAAATTAAATCAACATAGTCCGCCGTTTCTTTAAAAAGTAATTTTTGGAACATGGCAGGAGTGTCAGGCAGTTTCTTTGCGTTTAATAATTGAAGTGCGTAAAAAGTAATTGGTTTTCGCAAGACTTGTGAAGTGGCTCTTAGCAAGTGCTTCTTAACGAGGTTAATTAATGCACTCGGCACAAGTAGGGGCGATATTATCTGAGTCCGCCCAGCGTTTAGCAGTCGCCTCGTCGCCCGCTTCCTCCGCTTTCAATAGTAATTTAAATGGGAGGTGGACTCCTGCTTTGCATAAACTCTGCAGACAACATCGTCCACGGGGGCATCTGTATTCAAGGCGTGACGCTCAATGGGAAACCGCTAAGTGAAATCTCTCAATACGTCTTCAAAGGAATTAAGTGTTCTATTTGCCTCCTCTCTTACCCGAATGACGCAATATTTAACGGCCTGATGGAGCATAGCTCTGAGGATAATATCGCAATAAAACAGTAAAAGTGAAAAACAAACAGTTAATAGAAATAAAGATGTTATCACAACGTTTCGTCCCTAATTTGCGACTTCATCATGTGCATATTAATTGTAAAAAAACAGGTATGAGACCTTAGTTATTAATATAAGAACTCAATTTTATTAAATCACGGCGTATCATAAATAATTTATATCGAATATAAACCCAGGAATTACCATTAATATCTTTGAAAATTATGTTCCATAAATATATTTTGAGTAACACCATACTTTTCTGACTTTAAAAAATTTACAATAAATAAAAATACGTCCAAAAAGACAGCATATAAATATATCACTATTCATTCACAAAAGCGACGTTTCATATCCATTTTGAGGCTTCCTCAGGCTTACTACAAACATAATATTACAAAAAATTAAGTATGGGTCCTATGTTACAATTTTTTAATTTATATATAAAAGAACATTGTTGAAACGTACAAATTTAGCAATACGTCATATTTACTCCTTGACTTCCTCAGCCGAAAAGATTATTATATTTACATGTGGAGAATTTAGTGTCGCGCATGGACCATCTTCAGTGACGGTTACGGCCGAAGTGATGTGTAACAATGAGTTCTTTCAGCAGTTAAATTTTAACAATGCGCAAGCCTTTTCATTTCCTTATAGCTAGCACACCCCACATCATCCCTAATGTGCTTAGCGTATTCCATCCTTTGCCTCCCTCTTCTGTTCTTACCCCACACACTTCCCTCTAATGCAAATTTTACAAGACCCCCGTGTCTTAAAACGTGGCCTATTAATCTATCCCTTCTCTTGGGCAACGTCCTGCATATTGTTCGCTTTACTACTTTTCCCCAACTTCCTCGTTACTTACTCTATCCAACCCATCAGATTTTCAGCATTCGCCTACAGCACCATAATTCAAAGGCATCTATTCTTTTCATTTCCCCAACTCCTATCGTCCACGTTTCGCACCCATATAACGCCACGCTCCATACGAACATTTTTAGCAACGATTTCTTAATATTCACACTTATATTGCTCGTAAGTAAATCCCTCTGTTTCGCGAAAGCCTTCCTTGCCTGTGCTATCCTACTCTTTATGTCTACTATACTTCTACAATCCCTGGTTATTTCGCTTCCCAAGTAGCACAATTCCTTAACTTCCGTCAAAATATCCCTTCTTAATTTAACACCCTTTGTTATTCCACTGTTTTCCATACTACACTCCATTACCTTGGTTTTGGCTCTATTAATCCTCATATTGAACTCCTTCTCCAGGACTACGTTCATGCCATTTATTATGCTTTCCAAGTCTTGTTCTGACTCCCCTAATACTAAAATATCGTCGGCAAAGCGTAAGGCTTTAATTTTTTCCCATTCATTATGATCAAGTCAATTAACATCTATAGATGTTTTATGTACTGGAAATTTATAATTAGACTTGATTTCCTTCATCCTGGTTTTTAAGATGCGCTTCGTTTGCCCAACGTGAAAAGAATTGCAGTCCATCCAGATTAATGTAATTGCATTTGATACGGTTTACCAATTAACAAACGAAAAGTTGCAGCATGAATTTATTTTCTTTAGTTGTCTGTAAATGGCCAACTATATACTAAAATGTCTCCCTTAAACATACATTATTAAATAGATATTTAAATTGTTTTATTAAAATGACGACTAATGGAAAAGTCACTGGGGATAGAATAAAAAAAATATTATCTACATTGAAGGTTTATAAAGAAACACGCATTATACTTAAAATCCTTCATGAAAATAAAATGAATATTATATGATATATGAATTATACGTCAGTCATGGTAAATGGAAAATTCCAGAACAAAAATATGGATAATATCTGTTCATACAAACTATCATTAACATGTCCTGGCTTATTTGTGTTAACTGTTTGATGGAATTATGTCTCACATTAAATTTTTAATTATATTGCTACGTCAGAATCTTATTTTTACGACACTGCTTCTACACAATAACTTGCGGATCTCCTTTGTTACGAATTGTAGTGGCTACATTCGAGTATTTTGACAGTCAAGTAATCCCATATGTAATGGGGTGTTGATATTACCTCGTCTACCTTTCAAAGGACTGTCTCCGTCAGGACCAAGGCCGGTTGTTTATCATTCGAGACACTTCTCTCACATCTTTATGTCGCAGGTACACCCCGAGGATTTGTTCCCCTTCGGTGTTGGTGTAAAATTAGGAGTAATTTTATGCTTGTCTCGGAAGATCTCTTTATCCGAAGGCCATCGCGACGGCGACAAAGGACGATGGATGACCGCAGCGCCCTGAGGACACAGCTGTTAGGATAGTAAACGCTGGTAATCAGGAGCCAGCGCAATAAAACAACCGTATTCAGGGAATTTTAGTGGCTATTCATGCGGTCGAACGAGACTCGGAGCGCGATGCACGTGAATTAACATCCATGTTCAGTTCCATCGCCTCCTTTTTTTTTCTTCTTCATGAGTAATTTGACTCCGCTCCCTGCAGGCGACGCACGGATAATTATGTTAATCAAGGTATTACATTTCTGAAACAAAGTTTCATCGCTCAACCTTTCGTTACGCCAATTTTGTTTCAATTCCGTTATAATTAATTCTCATAAAAAGAATCAACCCGCGCGACATTATCATCCGTAATTATGAGCTGCCTTGGAATGCAACTGACACAATTCCTCATCTCGCTCAGGCAACATTCGTTGATTGTATACATTAATGAATTTCAGTACTTGAGACAGAAAGTCGAATTTGACCATTTTTCAAACGCTGGTCATTGCAAAGTTAAATATACAAGATGCTTGAATTATTTTTTAAATTTACACTATATATTAATTAAAGTTTATAGGTTTAGAACAGTTATGCGCTTATTTTTAATGTCTATTAAGATTGAAAGAGGAATGCGTGTCGGAGCTTTCTCTCGCAGTTATTTCTCCGCATAGTGACAATGGGGTTTACCTTCGGAGACCCCACAGCAGCAATCCTCAGGAGGCGCTGCGGGAGTTTTCTCGCAGACGCTTCAGCCCAGAGTGAATGCGGGGCTCACCTGATCATGTCGGGAATGCCTCGCACTCTCTCTGGGTACTTTTTATCAAAGTTCTCATATGCCGAGACACCTTCACCTATTTTAGGAGGTATATGTACTGGGGTCTAAGACCTTGGGCATATGGCAAGAGTTGTCCCATTGGATCAGTCGGCCAACTGCCTCCTGAAACTGGTGGAGACACGGAGAAGGGAATGCTGCGACCTCACAGCAAACTCGTCTCCCGTCATTCGGAAGGGCGTGAGAATAGTACCCAATGCCCGACCTACCTGATGCAGGTTTTCTAGGGTTTTCCCTGCATCTCTTTAGGTGAAACACCGGGTAGGATCCTTAAACCATAGCCCGGGGGCCCTAGTTAACCCTTGGCTACCTTGCTCTACCTTCCGCATCCTCCCTTTTCAATTCCCTTCCTATGCTATTAAAGGGGAGTTGTCTGTTTCAGGATCACCCTCATGTAGCCTGTTAACCAAAAAAAAAATGCCTCGTTCTCTCTCTGGTTTCAAGTTTCTCACAGGCCGAAGCACCTCTTGTTCTTTTATGAGGTGTATGGACCTTGGACATACGGTAAGTGTTGTCCGCAGATCTCATTGGATCAGTCGACCAGCTGAGTCCTAAAACTGCTGGAGGTGCGGAGAAGGGCACGCTGCGACCCCACAGAAAACTCTTCTGTCGTCATTCTGAAGGGAGTCAGATAAGTACACAATAGCCCAACCTACCGGATCAGTTTTATAGGGTTCCCCTACCTCTATTTCAGGTGAACTAGCGGTTATGATACTTAAATTATAGCCAGAAGACCCTAGTCAACCCTTGGCTGTCTTCGTTTACCATATGAACTTCTTATTTTCAATTCCCTTCTTATGCTATTAAAGAGGAATTGCCTGTGTCAGGATCACCGTCATGAAGGCAGCTCCCCCACCCCAAACACTGTTAATAGCTTTGAGCAACGTTAAAATCTACGAAAGACCGTCAGAATTTGTTTATATAGATTAATCTAAATAATGGCGTTCCTTTTAGTAATTAAATTGTATAATAAGTCGAAGAATTCACATCAGTGTGTCATATGGTGGAAAAATTTGTAGGTTAAGAGGCTCATTATAAGAAGAACATAAACTACTTGCTGAAAATCAGTAATTGTTCATAGGTTAATAATTTTTTTTAAAAATTCGTGTTATAAATGGTCTCATAATTTACCTTACTTATTTTGTTATACCTAAGATAAAATATAACTGCATAATTAAACAGATTTGAGATAAAATTTATAACGAATATAGTAATTAGTATATTTGCATAAATCATAAGTTAAAATATATAATAAAATTAGTACACAAATCACAATAATACCTTTCAGAAAACTTTATTGAACTTATATAAATTTCTAATATAATGATAAATTTTTTATACTATTTCTAATTAATACTGTAAGGAAAGTCAGTGTTTTCATAAATGAAGACGTAAATGCAGAATAAGATAAACGAAAACGAAAGGAAGTCATAATAATAAATTGTATTTATTCCCCTTAATTTACTTAAAATTGGTTGTCTGCAACCGAGGAATTTGTAGATATAAATATTTAATTTTTTTATTTTTGTGTTAATGCGATAAAATGACAAATGAAAGGGCGTTTTATTAATACTCGATAATGTTTTTTATGTAGAATCAGACAGACTCGTTTACGGGGCGGAACTCTGGTCCCGACAAAGTGCTACAATGAAGGCGGCGGTATTGTGGCTCGGTGCACAAGCCGCGTCAGCACACGTGTTCAGGACATGGGCAGGCCTTCAAAAAATTTTTTCCAGCCGCATCGAGAACTGGAGGTTTTAAGACAGTGATGGATAGATGTCTCTGCGAATGTAGAGTCCTGATTAGTTAATTTTCAGTGTTTTCTGGAGGACGCCGTGGGGTGTTGACGAGGACAGACTGTTACACTTTGCTCCACAACGTGGCTTTGGATACTCAGCCGGAAGAGTGTACTGGAGTAGTCCAGCAGCTAGTTAGGGTTGGCCAATGTACAGTATAAAGTTTTGAAAAAAAATTGTGGTGCCAAACGATTTTCAATAACAGTCATTACAATTGAAGCGAAATGTTAACAATAAATGTTAACAATAAAGTCTGAAATATTAGAGTTGTGTAATTGTCCAGAAAAATATAATAATTATGTCCGAGATCTGTTGTAATCTAAATTTATCTTGGAATTTACCTCAGCTGATTATTACATATATATATATATATATATATATATATATATAATCAGCTGAGGTAAATATATATATTCCAAATCAAATAATTTCCGACCGATTTTTACAGACAGTCTGTAAAAATCGGTCGGAAATTATTTAATAGCAGACGTTAATCGATTTAATATATATATTCCAGTTATGAAGCAGCAAAACAGCCGTCAGAACTATTTCCCGCGGTTCTAATCCACGTGCCTCGTTAGTCTCAAATGCAGAAACTCGAAAATGAAAAATAAATAGTGGTAGGTTTCGTAAAATATTACTTTTATCGAAAATGGCTTTCCAGATACTGCACGTGACAAGAAAATAAACGTGTAAGCTGTTTATGCAACAAAAGTGATCTGAAAACACTGGTTAAAGCTTTGTAGTTTTTGATTGCTGCTCGTCGCAGAGTGAATTTGCATAACGGTGGTGTGAGACTTGTTTGGCCTGACCTGGTTTCTCTGCGCACGACTTCGGTGCATGTCGAACCAATGGATCCATTGACGGGAGACTTACTCCAGTTTTTAGGAATAAAATTATTTTAGTTGTTATTAAGGATATATTCACGAAATTATCTAAAATTAATTAAAATCTAAGTAATTTAGAATGGTTAAAGGACTTTTTAAAATACAACTAGCCCAACTGGACCGCAAGATTTTATTTCGTAACAATCGGGATTCTTTATTTTTTATCAGGGTTTTCGAGGGAACTTTAAAAGTAAAATAATATGCGCTGCTTTTGTTATTAATTAAAAAATTACATTTATTAACTAATCCGACCAGCATTAAAATGTTCATAAAAATCCCAAATAATCATACTGTTTGTGTATTCATCCTACTAAAACGACAACTTAATGCAAAGAAAAATAGAAACTTTGACGGTCTTATCTAGAAAGTGGCCTGGCCGATTTCTCTTACAATTTTAACTGTTTTCCGAGCGTATCGCATTTGCGCTTTCTTGACTTCCATGTCCATAGAAATTTGACTGGTATGTATTCAGTCTCAATCTTATAAAGGGCAGGGGGAAATGTGACTGGGTAAAATTTTCAATCCAGAAGACAAGAATGGAAAAATGTCAACGGGACCCAGGACTCATCTTCCGTTTTCTGGGCTGTTACTCTTCCAATGAGCTAGTCTGATTCGAAGTCTCGAGTACCGATCCAACATCCCTCCACTCCTTTAAACCAAAGCTAAGCTCACCTACAATTTGCTAATCACATTCTTACAGCCCAGTTTCAAGGATTTCAGTGAGGAATGGGTATTGTGTTAATTGATCAAGGTACACAGGATTCAAGTCAAAGGGAGTCTATATTACTTGAATCGCGTGCAGCTTCAGTTGAAGAATTTCTTCCCCGTGGTCTACTAATGTATCCCATCTCTTGGTCAAAGTCTTTCAAGTTGTTCTGTCTTCTCTTATTCTGCTTAGAACTTCTTCGTTAGTGAGTCTATCCACCCATCTGATTTTCAGTATTCTCCTACAGCACCACATTTGAAAAGCTTACATTCTTTTCCTTTCTGCAACTCCTACCGTCCACGTTTCGCATCCATATACCGCCACGCTTCATACGAACATTTGTAGCAAGCACTTTTTTTTCTCTTTTTTGCGATAGCCTTCCTTGCTTGTGCTACCCTAATTATTATGCTGCCCAAGTAGCAGAATTCCTTAACTTCCTTCAAAATATCCGTTCCCTATCTAACACCCTTTGTTATTCCACTATTTCCTATAGTACACTCCGTCACCTTAGTTTTCCCTCTATTAATCCCCCAAGTTGTACTCTTCCTCCAGGACACCGTTCATGCCATTTATTATGGTTTCCAAGTCTTCGTCTGACTACCTTAATTATACAATATCATCGGATAAAAGGTACGGTTTTTATTTCTTCTCCTTACATTATGATTCGTTTTCCATATTAATTTTTAATATGTTCTATATATATGTGTTAAACTGCTTTGAGTTACTCTCACTATTTTTGAAACACATTCGTATACCAGATTCAGATATTTGATGTGTTCAAATGACGCATCATTTACATATTTTCTATATAGCAGGAGGCGGGGGTGGGGGTTTGGAATATAATATTCAAAACGACAGTGATTGCTGTCAAAGGAAGTGACGACATTTTGTCGGAATTCGTCGCTGAGCTGTCGGTTAACCGGAAGATCATCAACTGTGTGGGGGCTGAGAAAAGAAGTGATCAAAGATAACGAGAATAATGTGCGATGCGTAGTTTACTGACTCGTGGTGACCAGAGTGGAAAATAATTAATAATCCCAAACGGCTGAAATTAGTGACGAATCCATACATTAGGGGACAGCTTAGATGATTCCAGACAGTCTCGGTTCACATCCATCCCACATTTAATCCTAAAAAGGGAATAGAACTCTCCACGGCAGGAATTTGTAGAAGTGACCAGAATGTTGTTGAAATTTTACAGTATGTTGTGGAACGGAGGAAGTTTGTTGGGTTGTGACCCCATAAGTCGGTTTCTACTGGGTGGATGCTGGACACTGTACCTTAAAGTGAGTGTGTGTTTGTAGGGGAAGGGAGGAGGACTGGATTAGGCAACCAAGGACAGCGTTCAGTCTACAGTAATCAAATATTATAAAAGGTAATTGAGGCAGACTATCCAATTAGCCGGGGTTTGAACCTGCGAGTTCGCGTGCCGCAGCCCACTTGTCCCAAGTAATTGAAAGCGCTGCTCTGTTAAGTGCGAGGCCTGCCTGAATGCCTGCTGCACTCCAATTCAGGGACTTCCGCCGTTTAACTCCTCCTCCTCCTCCTCCTCGTCGTTGTCGTCGTCGTTCTTCTCCAGACAGGTAACTCCTACAGTCCCGAGACCGACAGAAGATACTGCAGGGCGTGCTCCTTGCTGTGCTTCCAGACAACGCCTTGATATAGAGCCGGCCTTAACGAGGACATAACTTTACAGTCATCTTGCGCCGTGTAGCGCTCCCGCTGCCTCGGCTCTCTGTCACTTCATTACCTAGCCCGGGGGGAGTATTGTACACTGGTTTATACATCAATCTCAAAACCACTTCAAAGCCCTAGTTTAACGCCCCAAAAATATCAGACTTAACGAAAACATGTTAGTAAGAAATGGCATATTCTGAATTAGCTACGCGAACCCGCCGTTGAGGGCTCTTAACTTCGTTACATTGTCCACCTCAGTGACTTGATTAATTTCTATATAAAAGGGCTATTATTCAAAAGAGAATGCAATTAACTGTAGACAATATTTCGAATGCGTTTTGAGTTGGCTCCAATCCCCCACTTGCGGTTTAAAAATTGGAAAACTACGTTAATCTTCATCGTTAAACTTTCAGAAAACAGAAATGTAAAAAAGAAATTTTAACGTGAAAGGAACTGAGATGCATCATTTGAAGCTTATTGATAGCGGGAGGTCAGGAATTCGAGTCCCTCGTCCCGTCTTTTTTCTTGAAATACGAAAGGGAGTCAAAAAGAAAAGGGACATTTGAGAAAAGGGGAATTTATTCTAATGATAGAAATGTGAAACTTGCATTATTTTTCTACATAATCTCCCTGGACTTCAATGCACTTTTACCAACGTTTCACAAATCGGAAATTTTTTTTGGTTGTACCTGCAACTAATTTTGCATCCTGTCAATAACTTCTTCATAATCTGGAAATGTTCTTCCACCTAGCGCTTCCTTTAATGGCCCAAACATATGGAGCCAGGCCTGGACAGTATGGCAGGTGTTCCAGCCAGTCCTTCATTGTGTAGGCCGCCCGTTTGGCAGGATGTGACCGAGCTTTGTCTTGCTGCAGGATGACGCCTTTTCGCAGTTTTCGACGACATTTGGATCTGATTCCAGGAGTCACACATCACAATAGTCTATACTGTTCACAGTTTCGTCTCTTGGGATGAAAAGACTGGCTACTACACCTCCCATGCCCCACAATGGGGTTATCTTAATCTTACCAACTGAAGGTTGAAGTTTAAATTTTTTGACGTCTGGAGATGATGGGGTCTTCCAAACCATGCTCTGAGACTTATTTCCCGATTCGTGATGATGAACCCAAGTTTCATCTACAGTAACGATATGCTTAAAAGTCCATCTCCCTCGCCACGATAACGGGCTAAATGTTTACGAGCGAGGTTCAACCTTTGCGCCTTATGCTGCGCTCACAATTCTTGGGGACACACCTTGCACACACTCACCTGGCGTGTCCTATGGAATACGCTGAACCATGACCATGACATATGTAAAGCATTGGTGATTTCTTCTGTTTTCCTTCGCCATAGCCTCAACGACTATCGCATTGTCCTTAGTGGTTGACGTTGATCTTACTTCGTCACATAAAGTAGTCTTTCCCCGTTCGAAGCCCTCTATCCCTTCGTAGACCTTGCTTCGCGATAAACAGTTCCCACCCTATGGTGCTTGCATTCCACGAATAATGTCCGCAGGCTTAACACCTTCCGCAAAAAAATCCAATCACTGACCTCATTTCCTCCTTGGTGCAGATCGACAGGGGCACTGTCATTTTTAACGGTCTGTACACGTTACACTTTGTATATAAGTGTTGCCAGTCACCTACTCATTCAGCGCTGGATACGAGCAGTGTTACCAAACAAGTGAAATTAAAAAAATCCCCTCGTATCAATTCAATTTGAATTTATTCGGATCAAATGAGCCTTCAAACAGCAACGTTGGAGTTTTATTTATGGCGCTATGATTACAAAATTCGATATGATCAATTTCGCCCTAACAGTATATTTTTTCAAAAACTGTAAATAACATCTTATGAATTCATCTCAATGGTATTTGCGAAATTATCAGAGTCTAAAGGTTATGGTGTTTCTTTTACTACTCTCTTTCTGTATCCAAATTGATTTGCATTAGCTATCTTTATTTATTAAACTTATTTTCCTATTAAGAAAGTAAGGACTATATAGATTTTTTCAAATTAAACTAGTCCTCATAGTTTGGTACTGTTATCAAGATTTATTGTCATTACATAACTGAATATAATCCAAAAATATAGTGGTACAAATAAATATTTATAATGTACACTGATGAGGAGCAACATGTTGAATACCGGCTTAATAGCCTGTTGCTCTTCTTTTCGAAAGTAATATATCACTAATTCTGCGTGGAATGTATTTCCTAAGGTGGGGGTCTATAAGCAGGTCACGCTATTTCCCTTCACTACTGTGGGCGGCGAACTAGCGTCCCAAATGTGTTCCATCGGATTTGGATCAGGCGAATTTGGTGGCCAACACATCAAAATAAGTTTTCTATCATTCTTCTCCAAACAATACAGCACGATTCTGGCCTTCAGACACAAACTGTTATTATTCTGGATGATATCATCGGCGTCAGGAGGAGGAATTTAGTGCTGAACAGTCTGTCTTTGTACTGTATTCTGCGGTAAAACCTGTCACATTCTGCCGTCTATCCTGCTTCAGAGAGTGGGCAAGTTCCCGACCTCCACATTATTTGACGAGTCGTGTAGGTCCAACATCTTGTCGCCTATTTGTGGCTTCTCCGTCGTTGAACTTCTTCACAGAAATGCTCGGGACAATAGCACGCGAACAACCGACCAGTTACTCGTTACCGAGGTCTTCGATCCTGACAGCCGCGACGGGCCAAAACATTCTGCCCTTTGTCAAAGTCAATTATGGAAACGGATTTCGTTATTTTCGGCACGTATCATCGCTCGAATTATTTACAAGTACCGCGTCACGTTCCCGCCCAGCTTTGCGGCATTCCATCTCGTCGTTGTCCTAACGTTTTGGCTCATCAGCGTAGGTTCTCTGAGGAAAAAGTGTTTTTATTGAAGAAGCGTCTATCGTCTATTCACAACAGAGTTCATTTTCGTAATGCTGACATTTTCTAAATAACTTATGTAAGAACCTTTTCATTAGTAGTAACGAACAGTTTTTCCATCCTTCTTCACCATCATTTTTGAAAAGCCCTTAGATATTTCTTGGTATTTTGTATTAAGGAAACGGAACACAATTTCAGTGAAGAAAACACGAAGTTAGATCATAGACGTTTCTAACCTTGTAATCTTTCTGCTAGTTGAATGTAAAGGACTTTTTGTCAGTTACGCTTCTGCCGGTGTTATTGGAGAAAAAGTAGGTTTGTGTTGGTGTCGTCATTGCAAGGTTCACTATAATCGACCACGAATTTTTATGGAAAAGTATGGGGTTATGAAATCATACAGACATGACTATACATTTTATACATAATATTATATTATATATTTTATAATTATTATCGTTCTGCTAATATTTTAAAATTTGTCCTCCACAACAGACTACAGTTACTGATAATATTTTTAAAGCTGGAACAGTAAATTTTCTAATAATTCCTAAATCATAAATTCTTTAACGCGCAATCAAGCCAGAATCCATGCGAGAAAAATTAAAAAAGGCAGCTTAAAAATTAAAATTCCCCATAAGTAATTGAGATCAAAAATTGTAAAATAGTTTTCCGCTTATAATTGGCAATTAACTTCATTTCATGTTGAACTTCGCATAAAAAGGGTATCTTTTAGCATGTTTTATTATTTAGCATTCTTTGAAGTAAAATCCAAAACAATATTTTTAAAGACATTTTATTTAAATAGGAAGTCTGTTTTAAAAGTAAGTACCGTTTACATATCTTGACGCTACAGCGCTGCAGTTGCGATTTTGAGCGTGCGGGATAACATTCTACATTCATTAGGAAGCCAGACTAAGCTGTGAAGCATCGTCTATTTTTATTTCCTTTTATGATGTCATTGATTCGTTTCTTGAATGCAAGTAATGTGACGTCAGCAACATTCATCGGCAATTAATCTGTAAGGTGTATATAATGAGTGATGAAACGGCGAGTAAGTGGATTAGACAGTTTGACAAATGTCAAAATATGTTATTGGCACCATTAACGTCTGTGAATAAAATACAAATAAAGAATTAATGGCTCGTATAACAGATTTATACAATAAATTTTGAACATAAAGTAAATGTTTCGACCATCCATTGTGTTACTTGTCAATAAACTAAATTATTGCCAACAACCACAATGGGTAGTCGAAACGTCTACTTTATGCTCAATTTTTTTCAAAGTTTATTGGATAAGTCTTTTATACAGGTCGTTAGTTCTTTCTTTTTATTCAAAGCATGGTTTCCAGTTACGAAAAGTTCCTGAATAATGGCGGAGAATATGAGAAGTAGTGGGAAGTGAAAGGAAATGAGTGATAATATAATATCTTCATATTAATATTTTGGTAAGTTTTAACAAATATCGGTAGTTACTTTAATAACAAGCTTCGAAGATAAAACTATTGAAAAAGTGATTTTTTGATGAAATAATTTTTACTGAAAATAACGGTTAATTATCAGATAGAGTAATAACAAATTAGGAAATATTATTGTGTATGGTATTGAGTTAATAAAATGTAATTATAATCTAAAGTTCGCTGAGGAACTATTTGAGAGGCAGAGTTTGTCGTCTTCCCTCATTAGTGGTAACATTAGTACGAGTAATTCAATCTACGACACATCTTGTTTATCCTCTCATTATTGGAAATTCAATTCCCGAAGTATCTTGTCCCGGATCTGAGTACAGGCTGATTTGTTCTGCTTGTCGGCAGTTGTAGTTGTCTCGTCTAGTTAGCCTCCTGCATAATGCGGAATAGGAAATCGGACTTGACTTAGCAACTGTGCGGTGACCCGAGGGTCAAGAGCGCGGACAACTCAATTGCATTCAGGACGGATGGTCCTTTTGCAACGCAATATGAGAAAATTCTCAGAACAACCAGGGCAACGATGTAGAATCCTAATGTTGAATAATATTACCTAGAATCTGTTACACGGATCTCAAAGGGTCGTTATATCTCGCCGACAACTGACGAGAATTCCAAATGAGAAAACCGGGATCGATTCTATAAAGCCAACGGTATACTTCTTCAAACACCTGATCAGTGTAAATCAATAATATTCTCAAAGAAAAAAATATTCTGACTAATTATTTAAAATAACAAACTGTTGACTTAAAGAAGGAGATTTTTGTGCTACAAGCTTTCAGATTTCAGCGGGTTCTTTCGATGATCAACTTAAAGGAAAAGTAAAGTCACTGGAAAAAAGAATAGTGAAGCATTATGTGTATCGGGATAATATTTTACTGTTTTCGAAACTGGAATATTAATTTTCAAAGACAATTTCATTTATATTAAGTATTTATACAGGGTCGTGTTAACAAATATTTGCCTTTAACGACCTTGTCAAGATTTTCAAAAGTAAAAAACAAAAGAAAACGTAGGATTATAAAGCGCACTTTTCTCGTTTGTTCAATTGTTATTTTATTTATTACTTTAATTTACATTTAATGTAAATTCCAATTAACTGTATGTCTGTTAAAAGCATCTCTACACAGGCAAGGGATTCCTTGAATAAGCTTCCAGCTAAGAATAGTCCACACGTAGAAAGTTTCAGTACGTAGCTAGAGAAGGAAAACTTCTCCACCAACCAATCAGGAAATTGGTAACAATTGATGGTGGTGCTAATTGGATGAGCCGTACAAAAAAGGGACAGGGGAGGACAGGAGGCCAGAAGGGAAGACAGCAGTAATAAAACAATTTTTGGTCAGAATTGATGGAGTGAGGATCGTAGAAGATGGCGAGAGGAGCAGATGGGAGAAAACGTGGCGGAATGAACCGGTATTTGCTTCCAGCCCTGTTTTAGAAATCCTGTCCGTCAGAAGTTTCTTTCCTGGAGTTTTTGCAACATTAAAAATATTAATTTTTACATCCTAATTCTTTTAAAGTTTCCATACCGAAAGACGGTAACCTGGGGGGAAGAATCTCATGTTGGAGCAGTTGGCAATATATTTTTTAACTTAGCTCATTTTCTTTTGATTTATTTCTATGAATAAATGTAAAACTTTTAAATTTGATAATTATTGAATAATATACAATAAGGTAGCTTACTTATAAAGCGGTCTATTAATGTTACTCTTTATTTTATAGAGACGACAAACGGACAAACGCGATTCCGGGAAGTGACCCTTTTGGAAAAATGAGGTTCCGGAAGCTAACTGCCGCGTCACGGAGCTCCCAATAATTGTATTTTATAAGCAAATGTATACTGGAATTGTAAAACATTAAGTAAAGTTGGAAACAACACCCCGTCATTGAAATAAATAATCAAATTTGTAATTATTAATATAATTATAAAATGAACGACAGGCACCATGAACACCAAATTTCTATCCTATTCGGTCTCCGACGTTCATATTTTTTAAGATCTAAATATTCCTGTTAACCTGATCTTCATCATTTCATTATCTGTTACTCCTTTCTATTTGGACCTTAATTACGTACAACTTCCTTTTATCCAGCATACTAATAGTTTTCTAAATCTGATCCGTAATCCTAGTTTTGTGTTTGGAACAAATATTAACTTTTGATCTCGGCTTTTCTGTCACACGACCAACCTATAGTTCTATATTCCGGCACTTTTTATCAGTCACGTGAAGAAATACATTTCTTCAAACCACTTATGCCTAACTAAGGGTGATACATATTCCAAAACAATTTAGTATAAAAATCCTTTTACCTCATTATAATTTGTGGCATATCGGACCATGATCAATGTTAAATTTTTTCGGTACTTCCAGAACGTATTACCTACCAGCCTTCGAAGTCCTTGAGGTGTTCGAAATTATTCTACATTGTCCGTAATATTTTTGGAACTTGGTTCAGGTTATTTTTTTGTCATATATAAAATTTATTAAAATAAAATCGGGTTTCCACGGTTTAGATAGTCAAACTTATGGTTATAAGAGTTTAGCTCGTTATTTGTGATTGATAAAAAATTTACAAGTCATTAATTACTTTTTCCTGGAAATATTTGAGACCAAGTATATGCTCCACTAATTTGTTGTTATATACTTTCCTCTTCTTCCTTGGCTCTGAAGCCTATTCACATCTTTCACGACACATTACGAATTTGGAGTGATTCGTGGTCAGATTATCGGTTCTCCAGAAGTCTAAATCTCAGTCTCCGTGACCATGACGGCAGAAACATCCAAGCCTATGCCAGGACCCGAACCCGGGGCGTCTGTATTGTGAGGCAGCGACGCTAGCCACTTGACCACAGGAGGTCGGTTGTTATATACTTTAGAATGTTTTACTTCATATTATCTGTCTAATAGTTTGTCAAAGGTTTCCATTTTCAGGTCTGTACAAATTTTGTTTCCAAATAAAGTTTTATTAATCCCTAAAGTTTGTTGGAATGTAGCTGTTGTCAGTTGACAGAAATCCGGAGCAAGCAGATGCGAGCAGAGCGCGTGGGTCAGCGGGCGGGGAATCGTTGACCTCTGCCTGTGCCTCTGCCTGTGCAGGGCCGCGTGTATTCTAAACATCGCACGTGGAATCAACAATGGTCGAGCACGTGCGATCTCTTTCTCTCCCCCAGACCACACGAGGAGCCGCAAGACCTCGCCAGGGACCTCCTGGGACACACGCCGTCGTAAATAACGCCCCTTCTGGCTTCCACGGTCAGTTCACTCGGGAATCGCTCCTCCGCATCTCCAATTCTCCCGCAGGAATTTACGGTGCTTCGCGTGGGACACACGGCCTTCGCATAATCAATGCCAAGGTGAGCTCTACACACACACTCACACAACAACCTACACACTCACACATTACATACGTTCTCGGAACATTTTTACTTGCTACGATTCTTTCCAACATGAAAACACTGAACGGTGCAACATTATAATTACTTCCTACCCAGAAAAAGGACCTAAACAACAATCAGCCGAGTAAAAAATTAATATCAGTAGATTATACATTGCGAAATCTACGAAACAGGAAGAATACAAGAAGATTTTAGTAATAACATAATTATACCCATACCGAAGAAGACTAGATGCAAACAGCGCAGGACTATTAGTTTAGTAACTCACGCGTGCAAAATATTAACGAAAATAGTATATAGGAGGATGGAACGTCAAATATAATGCGAGTTAGCAGAAGATCAATTTGGTTTTTAGGAAGAATGTAGGGACAAGAGAAGCAATAATGACTTTGCGTCTAATTTTAGAAGAAAGGTTAAGAAAAAATCGGCCCTAGTCCATGGCATTTATAGATTTTAAAAAACGTTTGATAATGTGAACTAGAACACACTATTAAGGATTTTGAAAATAACAGGACTAAAATAGCGAGAAAGAAAACAGAAGGCAGCCAGCAATAATTAGAGTTGAAGGGCAAGAAAAGAAAGCAGTAATCTAGAAAGGAGTAAGACAAGGGTGCAGTCTGTCGGCCATGCAGTTTACTTCTATATAGAACAGGTGATGAAGAAAGTTAAAACGGAATATACTGAAAGGAAAAATGTTAAACACACTACGCTTTTCTGATGATATTGTAGTATTACGGGAGTCAGAAGAAGACTTGGAAACCATAATAAATGTCATGAACGTGGTTATGGAGAAAGAGTTCAATATAAAAATTAATAGAGAGAAAACCAAGGTGATGGAGTGTAGTATGGGAAACTGGAATAACAAACGGATTGGGGAAGAATATTTTGAAGGTAGTTCTGGAATTCTGCTATTTGGGCAGCATAATAACTAGGGATGGTAGAAGAATAGTAGACATAAAAAGTAGGATAGCACAGGAAAAGAAATCTTTTTTTAAAAAAATTGTTCGTATGGAGTGTGGCGTTATATGGGTGCGAAACGTGGACGGTAGGAGTTGGGGAAAGGAAAAGAATAGAAGCCTTTGAAATGTGGTGCTATAGGAGAATGCTGAAAATCAGATGGGTGGATAGAATCACAAACGAAGACGTTCTAAACACAGTAGCAATATGCAGGACTTTGACCAAAAGATGGGATAGATTAGTAGCCCACATTTTTAGACATAAGGGTCTTGTAAAATTAGCATTGGTGGGAAGTGTGACTAGGTACGAACAGAAGAGGGAGGCCAAGGATGGAATACGCTATGGAGATTAGGGAGAATGTGGTAGTCATGTGGAAAGGAAAAGGCTTGCGTAAGATAGATTAACATGGAGAATTGTATCGGACCAGTCGTAGGACTGAATACCACAACAACATTGGCAATGGTCGGAAAGAAAGAACTAGTTTCTGTATAATTGATGCTCCGAGCGTAAAAAACGCAGATACTGCTGAGAATAAGGAGAATAATGTTATTATTATAAAGAGAATAATATTATATAAGGATATTGACTCAGAATTTCAGGTGGAATATGTCGTGTCAAAGCTTATATGTTGGACTATTCCGTTGCTTCGCTCTAACCCTGGAGACGGAAAAAGCATCTCAAAATCTTTGAAACTTTGATTTCAGTCTTTCCTCCTCTGGAATTTCATCTTTGGTAGGAAGGAAAATTGTTGGCAATTATTTCCACATCATAGCCGTCAAAGATACTAGAACCCAGGAGTCATAAGTAGCTTCTCCATCTCCAGATGGAGGCAGGACACAGCCGTGGTAATTGATATGGGAACGGTGTTCCTCTCGGCTGAGCTTCCGTCGCGATTTCTAACCAACGCGGAAGTGAACTCGTGGTGACGTCACAGCTCGCCCACGCAGGGTCACAAGGTCCCCTTTGTGCTCAGGAGCCGACCCGAAACATGATCCCAGTTCCAGGCGGTGAACCGTCAACAACAAATCGGCATCTCACGCGACCGAACTAGGTCATTCAGTTTCGCCGTGGACTCGTTACTTCTCCGTCACCTGGAACGAGTGGGAACCATTGCATTTCCCTGTGGCCACGACGTAATGTCGGCAAGATAACTACTATCACGTACAAGTTATAAATAACGAATCCAGCCAATAATGATATTGTCGTAAACCACGTGTAGTGGGTATTAGATATTAAGCAGTGGTTAAGATAGATGTGTACTTGACGTACAAATATTAATAATTATTAAAACAGATAGATTCTTGTTTTTAATATCCGACTTATCTCATGGAATACCACGTTGTTTGTTTCATGTGCGGGTGGGGGGATAAGAAAAATAACGTGAGAACATCGATCTGGAGATTTTTGTGGGGTAGGTGTCATATTTGTCAGGACAAAGAGGTGTGAAACCCTGCCTATACCTGACAGCGCGTGCTTCCCGTATAAATTATTTCTTCCCGCCAAGGGTTAAAATTGCGAGGATTGACTAAATGTGTGTACTTCCCAAATTTAAAAATATGATTGGTGGTGAAGATGGGAACAGAAAATGACGTATGGAAAAAGAAGACAGTTGGTTTGGAGAACGAAAGACGAACAGAGTTGGAGCTGAGAGCAGAAGTTGGACAGTGAGTCCAGAGCCAGCAATTATTATCCTGGACGGGTGAACGGCCCCGTCAGGAGAAGCAAGGCGTAAAATGGACAATCAGTTGACGAGTCCAGCGATCTGAGAGATCAGAAGCCAACAGCGAGACACAGCATCGGGTGCCCAGGCTTCATCGTCTTCGTCCACCACATAGGATCATCCCAGACGGAGCAACCCACATCTCAGACATAGTAAGAGCCCAACCAGATTAATTACAAAATTTTCTCACGTTGACGCGGCCATTTCGTTTTTTTATATAATTTCTAAATTTAGGGGACATAAATGATTTATTTTATTTGTATAATTTTTATTAAATTTAACGGCTCGGTTTTTTCTCTACTTTCGACATGTAATTGGTGTAATTTTCTTAACTACTACGGTCAACCAGTAAGTCATGCGACTGGTCGGAGCAAGGTTAAAATGATAGTAAATTTTTCAAATAGGTTATTTTATTATTGTATTTAGTAACAAATTGATTATTAATGATTTAAAAATATTTTAAATAGTTAACTGCATAAACCTGGATAATATATATTTAATAAAAAAATGAACCCGATTTTAATATTAACAAAAATTCAACCCTAAATTAAAATTAAATGTAGTATATTCGTAAAGATTTAATTGCCAACCGACAGGTATCATTGCCTTCTGCAATTTTTATTTGATTATATTCTTTTTCGAAATACATACTTTTCAGATAATAATGTAGTTTATTTGGAATAATATTTTATGCGAATGTGAAAGGAGCGTTGTACCTCACGAAGTCTGTCAAACAAGATAATTAAATTGCTGTTAAGCGTGAAATGATGCTTCTGTAGTCCGCGACGCAAAATTATCCAAATTTGTAATAGTTTTATCCATTTAAAATTTTACCTGATGAAATCCACCTGTTTGGACGAAACGTCGTGATTATTAATTAAACTTTCTGCTGACAAATTGGTAGTAGAATTTTATCTATTTATAATAATTGATTATAATTTTTTAATTAACAGTGATGAAAACTGACACACAAGTTTTTAGACGTTGTTAATGAAGTATCGTTTCATTACATTCATTATTATGTATTATTTCATACGTGTCTGAAAATAAACCGGGAGACAGAAATCAGGACGATTAGTATCATTATATAGTAAGCATTTTTACGTACTAGTTTTAAGGTTACGAAACATGGACTGTAGGAGTTGCAGAAAGGAAAGGAATAGAAGCCTTTGAAATATGGTGCTATAGCAGAATGCTGAAAATCAGATGAGTGGATAATGTCTCTAAAGAGGAAGTTATAAGCAGAATAGGGGAATAGAGAACAATATGCAGGACTTTCACTAAGACAAGGGATACGTTAATAGGCCACATTTTGAGACATAACGGTCTTGTAAAATAGGCATTAGAGGGAAGTGTGTGGGGTAAGAACAGACTCGGAACGGGAGGGGTGATCACCTGTTTAAATTACAAGCAAGGAACCAAAAAACAGACGTTGGAAATATACTCATTCCTAAATAGGACAATTAATGACTGGAACAATCTGCCTTCAGGAGTTTGGGGAAATTCCTCTAACAGAAAGAAAATTTGGGATAGCATTATTATCAGGTCCAGTGAGAATTTACTGAATAGAGATTCTGGATTCCAATTGAGCCTGTCTTGGAACCCATTGTTTCACCGGAGGAACGCGGGGCTGAGTCACGGGACCCCAGATGCAGCGGAGACGGGCCGCGTGACCGCAGCCACGGGGACTAGAGCATGACTAAGCAAGTGGACCAATGGGAGACGCCCTCGCTCCCGCGTCCACATCTAGCCAATCAAAGGCGGTTTGTGCTTGCACAGACTTGCCTCAGACTATATAAATGCTTACACTCACCGAATTTGACACTTCAGTCTGAAGATGATGGCAGAGCAAGCCATCGAAACGTCACTGTTAAAATCTTTGACCCGGTTGGAAACCCGAGAGGAATTTATACAATAATAATTGCTTTCGCGCTAAGATAAAAAATTCTAACTCACGGCAATTTGTTTAACAAAAGCAGCTCCTTGTTACAAATTTTGTCTTCAGGTAAAATATGGGCTTGAGTTGCCCCCTGTGAGAATCGAACTTACCACCACTGCTTTACGAGGGGCTCTGCTGTACCACTGAGATAAGGAGTTGACGCATTTTAGGGTTAACATTGTTTTTATTTAACGGCTTTTTGAGGATGCCTTTATTCTATTTTTACTATTATTTATTATTTATTTTTAATACTTGAATGGGTAATTACTTAGTTTCATTTTCTCTGTTAGCTATCGACTATGATGTTAAGTGATTATTGAGTTACTTGGCATCGGGATATAATTTGAAGTGAAAATCGTGTCTCTAACCTAAGGTCAGGCTGGGTGGCGAAGAGTGCTTGGTGCTGGCCCCCATATATCACTTATGTGACAGCGTCCAATTAAGCCATCACTGCTTCAGCCACTAGGTGACATTTGTCACGGACAATGGCGAAATGTCAAGTGACAGTACTCTAATTAAAAGGGAAGCCTGGCCCGCAGCCAGGAACTGCGCCTCCTTGTCTGGAGAGCTTCTGCTTGCCTAATTGCCAATTGCAAGTGGGGCTTAATTAAGCACTTTTGGCACTAAAAGTTCCCTTAGAAGCAAGCACGCTCAACATGTCTCCACAAACAAGGAAATCATAGATTTCAGAAATAAAATGGAGTTGGGAAGTGAGTTATTTACAACAGTTTTCATCGGGCATTGTAGATGGTTTGGGAGATTGATTGACGATTGGACTCACCCGCTTCAGTCCGGTCTCGGGACGAAGACCAGCCAGCTGTATCAGCTCCTGAAAATAGAAACATCGTGGTTAATAATCCATATGCTTGCTGTTATTAAATTCCATTACTGTAAACATATTTACTGCTGCGACTTATTTTGACAAGCTAAAGATAACCAAACAACTAATTTGTAACATTACAGTTTCCGCCAAATGCGGGAAACGTCTCTTCTCTCCAATAATTTAATAATAAGCTCTTTTGCAATTAAAATAATGATATTTTTATAAATAAACATCTTATTTACATATTTAAAAACAATAAAGTTTCGAATACAGAAAAAGAAATTGATGAAATTCATGAACACTATGTATACATTTTGTAAGCAATAACTTAAAATTTGGTATATTGCATTTCTGAGTCGATAATTTTATAAATTAACATTATCATCATATATAAATATTCTGTGCTGTTTGTTTTAAAAAAAACATGATTCTTCGATAATATTTCGGCAATGTTTAAAATCCAGGCATTAGTTTTCCCACCAATATCGTAATATGGGTTTTTAATATTTTTCAGGAATTTCCGCGAGGTAAACACAGATAATACAAGACATACAAATCGATCAGAATAAAATAAATTACGTCTTTATTTCGAAAACTTCTGCATTTAACTACGACGTTTCGTTCTTTAACATGGGGCTTTATCAGAAACAAAGAAGATATAAATAAATTATTCAGGATTTTAACAATGGGAAAACAAAACCTAAGAAACTTTGAAATTTAAAGTGGCAATATTACGCAATTTTCAAAAAATTTCAATTAAAATTTTATAAGTATTTTCTAATTATTTGTAAAAAATTTGGTCTGTACAAGAAATTTATTTGCCTCTTCTTTATATATGGTGATGTCCCAAGTTTGACGACAAATCGTCGCAGTTAAATAAAACTTCCTAATTGTCCGTAAAAGTGGTCATTTCATTTATCCTTATATAAGGACAATAATACTCATCAAGAAACGTAGAATTATAACTATATTTGAAGGATGCTAATATGTTACCTGGTCACAATTAATTAAAAATATTGTTTATTATAATTTTACAACATGTAAATATAATAATATTTCTGTTTTTCATCTGGCGATGATTACGAAAATTGCTGAAAGCGTCGACGATGACGATTAAATGAAACTAAATGGTATTACATGCATCTTTTTTATAACTTCGACTGGTTATATAAATAATAGTGCTATTTTCTAACCCCGTTTATACTTGCTTTAGGAGCTCTTGGGCTTCCGACCGGGTGAGAGCAGTCATTGGCCTCGACGTTTCGATGACGTTCCCTGTAATCGTTATCAAGTGACCAATCGTGGCCAATGCCTGCTCTCAACTTGTCGGAAGCCCAAGAGCTCCTAATCCAACAAATACACCGGGAAAACCTGCGATCTTTCCCTTTATACTTATCAGTTGCCAATAAATGGGATCCATACGGATGCGAACATACCTAAGCAGTTTCAATGAGGATAAACAAGGCAAATAAGACAACCACATTACAAAACCATAAAGATCGTTAAATTCTGTTTGTAAATACATTTCTTGTGTACACTAATTAAAGCGGAAGAATGTAGACACAAGAGAAGCAATATTGACTTTGCGTCTAATTTTAGAAGACAGGATAAGAAAAAACAGGGCTACGTTAATGGTATTTGCAGATTTAGAAAAAGGCTTTGAGATAAGAAGTGGAACACACTATTATTGATTTTGAAGAGTACAGGAATAAAATATAGAGAAAGCAAGCTTATTCATAACCTCTAAAGAAGGCAGCAGCAGTAATTAGAATTGAAGATCAAGAAAAGAAAGCAGAGATCAAGAAAGGAGTAAAATAAAGATACAGCCTGTCGCCCAAGCTGTTAAGTTATATATAGAACAGGCCATGATGACAATTAAAACAAAATATGGAAAGGGAATCACACTGCAAGAAGAAGAAATAAAAACCTTACCCTTTACCGATGATACTGTAGTATTAGGGGAGTCAGAAGAAAACTTGGAAAAAATATAAATGGAATGAACGTGGTCCTGGATAAAGAGTTCAATATGAGGATTAATACAAATAAAACCAAGGTAATGGATTGTAGGATGGGAAACAGTGGAATAACAGAGAGTGTTAGATTGGGAAGCAATATTTTGACAAAGGCTAAGGATCTCTGCTACCTGGGAAGCGTAATAACCAGGGGTGGTAGAAGTATAGTAGACATAAAGAGTAGGATAGGACAGGCAAGGAAGGCTATCGCAAAAAAGAGGAATTTATTACTGGCAAAATAAGTGTGCTTGCTAAAAATGCTCGTATGGAGCGTGGCGTTATATGGGTGTGAAACGTGAACGGTGGGAGTTGCAGAAAGGAAAAGGTTAGAAGCTTTTGAAATGTGGTGATATAGGAGAATGCTGAAAATAAGATGGGTGGATAGAATCACTACCGAGGAAGTTCGAAGCAGAATAACAGAAGAGTCAACTACTTGGAGGACTTTGACCAAGAGAAGGGATAGATTAGTAGGCCACACTTTGAGACATGATGGTCTCATATAATTAGCATTAGAGGGAAGCGTCAGGTATAAGAACAGAAGAGGGAGGCCAAGGATGGAATGGGCTAAGTACATAAGGGAGGATGTGGGAAATGAAAGAGATATGCTAGTGTGAAGGGTTGCAGCAGACTAGTCTACGAACTGAATACCACAACAAGCAACAATTAAAGCGCCCGGCTTAGAATTAAACTTCAAAGTTCATTGTAATAAATACAACATTTTCAGATTCTTTTCTATTCATATAACATTTCTTACATTATCAAGTATGTAGTACGGTCAGTGACGTCAATTTTTTTTTGTAGCCTTCCACGATCCTCAGAACTGTGGAGTTCCCCAACATTTCTCTTTTCCTTTTCTGGTTAACGCCTTTTATTCAGCAACGGCCATTTCTCCGATTCGCCATTCCTGAGAGAGTGTTTCGGAACCGTGCCCCGGACTAATGATGAATATAATGCTGAGGCGGCGCGGCGCACACGGGAAGTTAAGGCGAAACTTAGGTAAATAATCGGACACTCTCACTCCTTGTAAAAACGAAGCTTTTCACTCTATATATGGCATACTGTCAGTAAGATATGAGACTGAGGTGGACTGCCTCCAAATCTGACATTCAAGCTCGACTCACTGTCAGGATTATCAACGTCGAACTGATAATTATTTTTGTACCGCAGACTCTGGTGATAATACACTGTATTATCGTTTATTAATGAAACTGTGCAATCTCAATCATAAAAGTCAAACAGACTTCTTGCTTGGAATGTACTCGGTAAATTGAGAGATAAAAGCGGAGCTAGAGTAGTAGCTGGGTCACGTCTGTAAGATTCTTCAGAAAAGATACTATTCTTACGAGTGTCAAAACGTGGAAGCGAGCAGATATAATCTCTTCTATTATTATGTAGTGTAAAGCGGGTGACAATATAGTACGTGATGAAAATGGCATAAACGTATAAGAGCAAACTCTGCTAGTAACTTGACGTTAATGACAACAAGAATCTAGTATTGAAATGAATAATCTCTATTAACTCGGCTCTACTCGATAAAACTACTGCTCCTTCAATAAAACTAAAATAATATGTTGTGTCATTTTGCTATCGAGAGGAGTGTTTAGTCATATCTCTCTCTCAGGTGTCTCCTAAGAAGACCCAAGTTGCTGCTTAAGAACTCTGTGAACTCTGTATAGTGTAAATTGTCTGTGAATCCTCTCATATACTTTGTGAGCTCCGAGTAGATGTACTTATCCGACTGCTAGAATGTACATATACAAGTACTCTCCTCTCTTCTCGTCTGAAATTCATTTATCATTGTAGGCAATATATATCTCACAAATCTGTGACTCCTCTCTCTTGTTCTATAATTAAGGAACATAATATGTTTACTCTTCTCTCTAAGATAGATAAAGTTACCCTTCATGGTGCTTCTCAGAATACATGGTATAAAGGCCCTAGTATTCAATTCAATGAAGTTACCCATATTGCTTTCTTGTGCGTCGACTCGTTGTTCTGTCTAACTCCTATGTTCATTGAGTTTCTTTCACTCTCTTGTTTTCCTCCTCTATATATAACTTGCTGTTAACGGTAAACCATTTTTCGTTTTACGTGAATAGTCTTTAAAATAACTCTCCATCTCTCTCATGTCATGATTTTCAGCATTCTTCTGTAGTAAAACAACCTTAATTTCCAGAAGGCTATACTACTTCAGATCTTATCTTCACTAATATACTTAACTCTCATTGCAAATAGAACTCCTACTCACGTCATGTCTCTACAGTTATGCGTCCTCTCTCCTACTCAGAAAACAGCTCCAATCTTATTGTCTCTCCATTCGTCAGATCAATTATTGTGTAGCCGCATCAGTTTAGATCTCTGAGAATTGTTTTGTCTAATACATAATTCGTGTATTTCTAGATCTTCACTTGTATGATCTTCCTCGTATAGAAGAGAGAATAATAAATAAAGATTCCCTTTCTCTCTTTGTTCTGTACGAACGACTAGAAGCGGCTACTTATCTGGCTCTTTGAACTAAATTATCTATGTATCTAAGTTGTACTTCGTGTGATATATGCATGTTTATTAGTGTATGTAAGACTTGTTCATACATCTCTCCTCCATCAATCATTCTAATATCTGTAGATTGCAATCCTCAGACAAAATCTATAACCATGCGAAAAGAAATCGTGTTGGCATAATGATGAGTATCGTGATAATAATGAACTCTTTCTCTAAGAAAATATTGTCATCATCTGTCTCTCCGCTCCAAGATGATCGTCTACTATTCACATTTAGTGTATCTAATTATCACACATTCCATTTGACTCACTTTACATAACAAATTCTTCCAATTGATCTTTTGGTACTGTTCTTTGTTACTCTAAATTTCTGGTATTTGTGTGAAGATACAATCTCCTATTCTATATGTAAGAAGAAAATATTTATCATCAATTTTAATGTCTCCATGGACCCTCAGCCCTTGATGTTGGAGAATGTCATACTTCTCGACATTTATAGTATGGGTTAGGTTGGTCCCTCCTATGTAAACTACTGTTGTTCTGTGTACTGTTACAATGTTTCAATGTGTAATTTATGTAAGCTATCGAGAAGACATTAATCTCTCAATCTTAGGAAGGATGTGTTTTTTCTTTGTCTCCTCAGGCTCTCTGAGAGTTGTGAGATCTTTTCTGTTTTGTGTTTATTCCTATTTATAGAATTCGCGTGTTTTTAGAGTTGTATTTTCTTCAGTTGTATAATATTTCTAATAAAAAGGTTAACAAGCACAATTAGTGGAGACGCTCGTACAGGCTAGCCTACCTTGTGTAACCCATCATCTTGTATATCTACTCATGCATGTTTATTCTTTTCTTTGATCCTTGACTTCAATTATTTTTATAATGTTGAACTGCTTTTCCTAGAGAAGATGGTATATGTGCATTCTCTCTGCACTCGAAGAGTTACTAAGATTTAGTATGATGTACCCAATATACAGTAGTGAAGATTTACGTACTCAACGATACTCAAGTTCCTACCTTTTATCCATGTGTCATCTAGAAAATCTCTAATTGGGCTTGTGAAACTCTCCACCCCAATTAAAATAATAACGGTTTCAATTATAGAACACATGAGGAATAAAAAAGAAGCAACAAAGAATGTGATCTTTTCTCCACTCTCACAAGAAAACTGGTGGACATAATGTGGCTACTATTAGTAGACAAATATACAACTCTTCTTATAACTATGGTGTGTGTTAATGTGAGAGATAAGACTACGTCCTAGACAGACATGTAAGAGCTCAAACCTCTCATAGAGTAGCATATTGTCTAGCATATTCGTATTGGTGCTGTCCGAAATAGATTATATTGTAGAATTAATGTGATATTTTAGAAGACATAACTATTGTTATACTAAGCGTTAGATTCTCTCTAAAGAGAATATAGATCGGGAAGTATTGTAGAAAATATATGTATTGTTCATAATCATACAGGTCCCTCTCACTCTAGATAAATCGAATATTCACAATATATAATGGAAGAGTACGTAGTATATCCATTACACCTTTAGATCTATTATGATTAAAGTTTAACGCAAGGACATTATGAATTGACCGAGAGCAATAGTGTACTAATGTCTTAATAAATGCTATAATGTGTCATAATGTTTATAGTCAACGGTAACTCTTACGGCTTCGTCGCTCGCCATTTTTACCTCTTCAATATCGACTCCTCGTAGCTGAGTATAAGCAAGAGAGAAGAACTAGGGTAATTAGGTCCTCAGTACCTCTGTGTCGAGTATAACAGATCTATTAGTTTACGTCGGAGAGATCAAGGTGACTTGTTCTCTTGAATTCTATAGCTCTACGCATCAAGGTTTGTGAGTGATTCTCTTCGATTAATAAAGGATCATTTCTCGGAAATGTATACTGAATGAATAGAGAAAGAGATTCTCTTATGGAATTGATCAACATAAACTAGGATATTACTCTCTGTATTCGCCTCACTTGAATACAAGTCTATGTACAGGCGCGAACAACCATTGTATACACAGTGTGAACAGTATCCTGTCTCTCATTAGTTTTCAGTTATGCGAATCAGTAACAATAGAGACTCAGTCAAATGATAAAACTAGCGTACTCCATCCGCATCAGATCCCCTATGTAGATAAAACTACATCAACCTCTCTCCTTGTATAAAATAAAATTATCACATTTGAGACAAAGTGAGCTTGAATGTACTCAAACACTGCCTATGAGCCAATTGTATGTTAAAGTACAACATGGTCATAGAGACCGATATGACTTGAACTTTAAACCTAGCAGATATGTTGTCATCTCTAAATAGTTTTTTTTCTAGTGTATGTAGTAACATACAAGTCGATGTGATTTGTTAGTACTCGAGCTGAAGTTAGAACTTCTTTAGAATAAGTATGAAATTATTATCATTTGTCTGGTGCCTTGGGATATCGCGACTGATGATAATTGAGATATGAGAAAGTGTGACTTAGTAGACATCTTGATATACATTCTAGCGTACTCGATATGTTATTAAGCCTTCACAGTAGAGTTAGTATCTCAATATTGTAATACAAGAGAGAACTAGATGATAAGATTACATTAGATCATATTATAGAGAGTTAATAATTAATATCTCTAGTATATATTCTAAAAATCGAGATTTGGGTATATAAAATTAATATACATTTAAATGCAATTAATGCTAGACTCTTCACGTTGTCATGAAACGCTAGAAGAGTGATCGTGAGAGAAGTAGCTTCGTAGTATGAAAATTAGTATAGTAGACGAGTTTGTTCTCTCTCAGAGGAAGAAATCTTATTCTCATACTGCTAGATTATAAACAATGTTCGAAACTAGTCGATCGATTGAGATATATACTCTCGCGAGTTATAAGAAAAGATTAGTTTCTTTTGCCAACAAGAATAAACGATTTACTCTCTCTACTGAGGATCAGACTCCTAAAAGTAGAAGATGTGTAAATTAAGTGGAGTATGTATTTGCGATAGTATTAAATTGGACATAAATTGAGATAGTCTGATATTGTGTCCTAAGAATTTTATATCTAACCTCGGTGTTAGTATCTCATAAACTAGAATGGTGACTTCTCAGAATTTTTATTTTATTTCTGTCACGCTATTTAGTCAGAAAATCGTATATAGTATTGCTAAAGATTTGTTTGTGTATATTGAATGTGTTCCGATTTAACTCAAACTAAAAGAAATAAAGTAAAAAGAGATTGTTATGATTCCTTTTTGTTTCGGAAGGAGATAGATGAAAATATGTTGTTTAGAGATAGAATCATTTCTCCTTTTCAATATAGAAGTATTTACTATTTGTATTTAAGTGAGGAATTAAGTTTATATGAACGGTCATTATATTTATTTTAAATACATTGGAGTTGCGTATAAATAGTGAAAATAAGAAAATAATTAATTACCGACGCACGTTTTTTTTTTTTATTTCAGTAGTGTATATGTATTAGTATTATATATATGTAAGATAACTGCGTTTGGGCGCATATTTTCTTGCACTCTTCTTACATTCAAAGTTTATGCGGTTTGTGGTTAACGTATGACTCTGTAGCGGAAATGTCTCTGATGGGACCATAGAGACGAGAAATAGTTAGTAAATTTTACTGTAGGTAACTCATGTTCATACATTGAGAATCTCATCTCGGATAATGCAAAATAATATTTTAGTGTATTATGTCTGTGTCGAGTCGAGGTTCAGCACAGGACGTTAAGTCGAGAAATGAGTGAAGAGGTCGACGTCGGGGCGAAAGATCTCCGAATGATGATTGGCCCACAGATTATTGCCTAGTAGTGTGACTTGGCGTGTGAAGGATTGTGTAAGTTGTTTGGTATGTTCGTTATTTTTGTTTGAGAGGTTGAGCTGCGTCTGCTGGCGAGAGGAGACTAGAGCAGAAAGCTAGTAGGCAGATTAAGAACATAGCAACCTGTATGTGATAAATTTTGTTTTGTCTCTCACTCAAGATGTGGATGAAAAGAAGAAATTAAATGATGCCGCATTTTGATGCTCGGAATTTAATGCGAGAAAATCATACTAGGCGACTTAGAGGATCTTAATCAGAAGAAGCGTGTTAGTTTATTTCAAGAAGGAGCAGCCAGGCGTAATCGAAAAGAAGGACCAAAGAACGCTCAGGACGTTCAACTGTTAGAAATGAATTTGTGTGTTGTTCTAATTAAATGTAGGGATTCGATATGAATTAGACTTCATCAATTTTATCATAAATAACATATTGGATCTAGTAAATAAGTCGATAGAATAAATCATGTATATAGTTTTGTATAAGGTATGTTTTATGTTTGCTATTACCATTAGTTTTCAGAATTACTTAATTTAGTAGAATTAATCTGTAAATTATATATTCAAAGATATAATATTGTTTTTCTTTTATTATCTCATGTTCGGTGATAGAGAAAAGATGTAATACTACCACATTTTTTGATTATCTGGTAAAAATTAGATTATATTTAATATTTGGACAACTAAAGAGAGTGTTTAAATATGCAGCTCTTCATCTTATCTTAAAATTGTTGTTTAATAAACGCCTCCTCACAAGATTCTGTTCACGAAGGTGATGAAACAGTAAAGATTAACTGAAAATGAATATATTAAAACCACCACCAAATGTTAATTTACAGATTATATTAAGGAAATGATAATAGTGTTTATAATAACGGAAATGTGAAATCTAAGGAAACATTTCAGATTAAACGATTTTCGGTAAAGGAGTGACTGGAATATTAATAATAGTAACTTAACTGATTTATTAGACATCGAAGCAAGTTTGCTTTTAATAAATTATTTAAATGTATGTTGTGGTGCTCAAGTTCCATATTTTAATTTGCCTTGAAAGCGTCGAACACGAATGTGTCCTGAAAGTCTCGCTCTAAGTTGACATGCCTTCAATTCACGCACATGGTCTATTGCTCAACAACAGCTCTTACAGGCGAACTAGAGCATACAGGCTACTAACACTGTCTACCTAAAGTTTATCTACTGTCTCGGGAATTACACTAATAGCCCATTATCATAACCCCAAATACACTCTACGTAGACCTTGCCTGAATTATCACTATAAACTTTCTCTGTTTCGTTAATCCTTCCAACTGTCTCTTGTTAATTTTCTTTCTGTTACAAAAAAGACGGTTACTTTCTTCGCTGAAAGCCCAGCGATATAATCTTCATTCCCGATTTTTGATACACGTTGTTTAAAAGATCAGAAATTCTTGTTTCTTAGAAAATATAATGTTTCTAAAATATTAAATGAAGTCCTAACTCGTAAAGTGTCTTAAAAATGCTTCTAATAGTAGGGATTCTTTATATAGATAGATAGATTTATTACGTTACAATGGGCTGAGCCCGGTGGCAACATACATTTAATATTCCAATAAAGGAATATAAGTTAAAGAAATAATAAAAAAATTATACTAATATAAAAATTCAATATACAAATACTTAAACACTAATTCTAAGCCTGAATAAACCATTTTCGTAATTATAAACCTAAATAATTTTACACACATCCGGGATTTGCTTTTATTTTCAGAGATTGAAAAAGAAATACGATGATTTTATTATTTTTTCTAACAGTATAAAGTATCGAAACTACATTCGAGAACGAAACTAAATTGAAACATAAATGGTTAATAGAAAAAATTCCTGACCACTCATACTGCTTAGACTTTCAAGATGTGTCCGTCAAAGTTAGGCAGGAGCAACGTTAAAGTTCAAACCCTTCAGTTAATACATTAAATACTGTTCAACTCCTTTAGAGTTTATCAAAAACACACGCCATTTACATGGAATATAATATAATAATAAGAATTTTATTTAAAATGTATAAATTAATATTTTACTCCTATTTATCTTACTGTAGCAATGACAGAAGAAGACTTGCAAAACATGAACGTAGTCCTGGAGTAAGAGTACAACATGAGGATTATTAGAGGGAAAACGAAGGTAATGGAGTGTAGTATGGGAAGCAGTGAAATAACAAACTGTATTAGATTGGGAAGGAATATTTTGAAGGAAGTTATGGAATTCTGCAACTTGGGAACCATAAAACTAGGGATGGTAGAAGTAGAGTAGACACAAAGAGTAGGATAGGATAGCACAGGCAAGGAAGGTTTTCACAAAAAATGGGAATTTTCTTACTGCTAATGTAAGTATGAGTATTAGGAAATAATTACTAAAACTGAACGTAGGTTTTCTTTCCCAGGCGAAGTAGTAGGATGTAGTGTTCTTGGGATTCCATCCGGGTATCGACGTTTGCTTCCCTTAACGTTTCTTCTTGAAGACAATGGCGGAGCCAGTAATCGAAACGTCGTGGGAAACCAATACCCGGATGGAATCCCGAGAACACTATATCTAATTAATAAAACTGTTGGTATGGCATGTGACGTTATATGGGTGCGAAACGTGGACGATACAAGTTGCAGAAATAAAACGGAATAGAAACCTCTGAAATGTGGTGCTATAGGCGAATACTGAAAATCAGATGAGTTGGTAGAGTAACAAAACTACGAAGTTCTAAGCAGAATAAGGGAAGAGAGAACAATTTGGAGGACTCAGACCAAGAGAAAGGATAGATGAACAGTGCACATTTTGAGACAAGTGTGTAGAACAGAAGAGGGAGGTCAAGGATGGAATTCGCTGAGCGAGGTTGTGGGATGTGGTAACTATGCAGAATAGGTTAGCATGGTCGGTTGCATCAGATCAGTCTAAGGACAGATTAATGTAACTTTAGCAGTGTTTAGTGTTCCGCATCGAGGTGATTGAATATCATAACACCGAATAATCAGTATACGTGATGGTTTTTGATTGGTGCTTACTCAGCCGGCTCTGAGACAATATCTAGGCTGTAATTCTCCTCTGATAATTTTAAATTCTTAACACTATAAACCATATCTTTTACCTTCAGAATGAGTACGAAAGTATCAAAAAATTCATTGAAGTTATGTTAAACAGTTTATCCCGTTGAAAAGGTCAAGAGTTTTTATTTATGTAGATAATGAATGAGTGTACCGTTACAACAGAAGGTTTCATTTGTTTTTTAGTGGCTGAGAGGTCGCCACATCCATCAGCGACGATTTGTAAACCAGACACCTAATCCAAAAATTTATGACGGAACGTAACTGGAAAGAGTCATTCGTGGGCTACAATGCGATATAAAGTACTCTTATGGTGTGGCCTAACCATACAGGTATTAATGCCTCGCTACTGATGCATTAAGCGGCCTTTTACTCGCCGAGATAAACGCATGGACCGACAGATACGAGTGGTTAATTGTACCATTAGTAGAGATTTATCGTGACGTATTCTAATGGTGGCTCGGTTAGCCACGTGACTTATGAAGCACGTCCGTGCCCATGCGGGTCCTGGCAATTCCTCAAAGACGCACAATAGAGGGCGAGGGATGGGGACGACGATGAGTAAGAAAGATAAATCGATTCAATGACTGATTGATTGCGGTTCCGGCTGCACGATCAAGATGCGAATTATGGCAGCGGGAGGGCTACGTGATTCACTGAGGCGGTCCCAAAACACGACGGTATTGTGAATCTGTCAAGGCCCCGGGGGAGGATTTCAGGTCCAGGAGCCGACTTCTCGTAGCTAAGGGATTCATCAGTTTCAGAGAACATCTCTAAAATACTATTATATAGTAAATAATCGTTTAGGAACCTTAGAAATATTGAAATATCTCTTGCCACTTAGATGTAAAATGAATTGAAATTTACTTCTTTATGGGAAGTTTTGACTGGAACGTTACGCGGATTAAATAAATGCCCTTTTTTATATTAATTATTTTCTGTGATAGTTGATGTTCTCTAATTTACAACCTCTCACTTACTTAGAAGAATATTTAAAGGTTCTGAGAACAGGATTACAACCCACCAAGAAAAATACCTGTATGTTGAATGAAATCCTCTACTAGTTAGAATGTATTTTAATTGTTAAATTTGGCTTAATTAGGCGATTAGTGATTCAGTGAAATGGGTACCACAGTCAACATTCAATACAGGGTGAGGACGGTAACTGTACGACACTGAGGGGCCAAACGAACAGGAAAAGAACCACGTGTTTCCAAGACGTCGCATGTCCACCGCACCACTGGCCCCTGTGGTGGGTTCATACCAAGCGCACGAGTACGAATAACGTATTCTCCATGCTGTCTGTGTGGTTGCTATTGAACGTTTTGAGGGAATGGTTGAAGGTTTAAGTCCATGTTTCGTCTATTGTGATTTAATTTTGCATTTTATTCTGACCATTGTGTTACTATAGACAGATAAATATAAATTTTTAATTTATATCCATACCAAGGACATTTTCCTTCATCAATAATTCTCAATAATTATTTTATATTTCCATATAATCTTCACTGCTGGAGAATTAATATTCTGACCAGGTGTCACTCCAAATTCGGAATGTTTCATGTAAGATGACCGTCCGCAGTTGACCCGGCAGGCCAAGGCCCTCAATGGACTGCAGAGCCAAGGAAGTATTAAAGCAGTATATAGTGCTCAAAATCATTTTCACACATATTTATCGCTTTATTTTGTTTTTTATGATTTCAGGAATTGGAATTGCTATTTTCCTTTATAAAGGCGGAAGTTTTTTTATCATAATTTAATTAGCAATCAGAATACAATTCTATTAGCAGAAATGCTGACAGATACTAGTTATAAAATTTACAGGGAGATATCCAATGATATCACCTGTATAATTGGAATAAATAATGATTAGTTTAACTTAAAATAGTTCACTAGGCCACAACGTTTTAAGTCTTTTATTTATCACTCATTCAAGGAGTATGATTAGAAGTGAAGTCAACAAAAAAAACCTGCAAATGTAAAAGTCTATTCAGTCGTTTTATTTTCTCCTTTTACTGTATCAAATCTATTCATTCAGTCATTCATAATTTTTTTTAAATCATTAAACAGCCTTAAAATAATTTGAGTTAATTTAATGGTAGGTTTCCATAATTGCCATTATCATCAATCTACAAGATAACAATATATCATGTTTCGATATTAGAATTATACAAGTTAGTTGGAGAAAAGCTGTAATTTTATTTTGCATGTTGATAATGACAGTTGTCAAAAACTATCATTAAGATAATTGTTTGGAGGCTGATTAATGGGTTTTTAATTTATCAAGCTCAATTACAGTCAAATGAGTTTCTCCGTTGACAGACTTGGATTTTTCCTACTTGCCATCATTAATTTATTTTCAAAATCAGGCAATGGAACACCCAAGTAACAGTATACAAATATTAAACTTTTCTATACTTCGAACCTCTAAATATTTCTCCGGGTGACAAAGATCAGGAAGTGAGCCACAGGATCGACAATCTACTTTCGTACTATATATTGTGTCGTCGAGGGAGAGGGTGACGACAGGGATTAAGTGGGAGGCACTCTCGGGCAAAGTGATGAAGATAGCTCTTAGCTGACTGTAGTCAGGAGGTTGAGAATCTCTATACACGCTAACGTCGTAAACATAAAACCGTTAATCGCAATGGAAAAATCAATAAATACACTACTACAGTTACATCAGAGAAAATGGCCACGCAAAGAACATTCTTTACGTACCGACAAGATTTGCCCCAGTAATTTATATTCAAAGCGCAGTTCAATTAAAGACCGTCCAGTGATTCAAAGAACTCCGCGCATTTTTGCGAGCTGAACGAATAGGAGGAGGAGGAGGAGAATTCTTTTCAGGGTTTTCCAGTTCTCACTTAACATTTTTTATCGGCAGATATGTGAAGTCCATTTCCCAGAGGAGTGACTACGTATTTACCGAGAAGAAGTCAGCTTTATGACTCGCCGTGAAAGGTAACGTGAATTCATGTTGCTCACGTGGGAGAGACAGCTTTTACGGAATGGAACGCAGAAAATGCAAAATCCAATAGCTTGACTGCATTTTTTTGGAACAACGATTAGACAACTAATTGACATGTCTTTTCTGCGACGTCATCGGGTTAACATCTTGGATCAGGAAAACATCTTAAATTGAGGAAAAGTTTCTTCAATAAATAACCATGAAATGCGTCAGCAGACATTAATTCTTCAAATTGGAAGCAATAAAAGTACAGCGTAGGAGTCATTAAGAAATGATGGAAGGTTAACATTGTATTACCGGACATATTTGGTTAATTTCTATCACGGATTACAAAAAGGATCGTTAACTTTAAGGTACACAGCCGCTAGTCCCCGTCGTTGACCGGATTTCAACTGCATAAATCTACGTTCATAAGATAATCTTAAATAAAATCCTATTAAACCAGTTTTGCAGAGCCAATGATCCAAATGATATTGGAAACCTGTACAATATTGTAAGTCCAAACATAAACCAAATAGAAGGAACATGTTAAACGTAGTTGATGCAAATACGGAAATTATGGCCCATGCAACAACTTGAAACTGATAGTAGCGAGTTCATATGTTATCAATATGGCGTCCGGATCATTTCAAGAATTGTGTAGTAGATTACCTGAATGAGACGTTGCCACGTCGCTAGATAGACCGTGTTGAGGCTACTGACCTGGCGCTATTCCTGTGGCCATCACGGTTTTCCGTACTTGACTCCAACTGACGTTTTATGAATCCTGTCTGGTGACGGTGTGACAACTGGAGCCAGACGAATTGCCGCAACACGGCCTATCCAAGGACGGGGTAATGTTTCATGTATTACATATTTGTGGAAATATGTATGGGCTCCAACTGGTTGAAATGTGAAGTCCCTACTGTGACTGTGCGTTTCAAGTTGTTTTTGTCAACTACGCTCGATGGCGCCCCTGTCGGCAGTTTTCCAATCTAACTTGACGGCATCACGCTCAGAAAACCTTCAGAAATCGTATTTGACGTTATGTATTATTTGTTAAGTTACCTTTAGTGACTTACAAATAAAGACGTTTTTAAATGTTTCATAGACTTTATAATTACTCTGTGTATTGCTATTTAATTCATCTTTCGATAAAGAATAACAATAATAGAGTGAATTCTCCCAACACCAGTGTAATTCAGTCACTAAAGCTCGGTTTAATGAATTAATTATTATTTAATTATTTATTATGAGAAGCTTCAAAGTTGGATGACAATTGTGATAATCAGCGTTTAACTAACTGGTCAAATGGATAAATTTATGCAGCGTTCAAAAGAGAAAAGAAAAGATTTAATTAACGATTTTTAATTTAATAACAATAAAATTAAGATTCGAACAACAAGACACTTGAATGAAATGATTTTTAAATGATGACGATAGTGCATTAATAATTTTCATCATTTAAACACTTCAATAACAGGTCACTTATGGTGTGAAAAAATGAAGTAAAGTTCTTTTGGAAAATAGAATTGGCTATTTGAACTTTTGGAATTTTATAGCAAATATACCGAGAGAAGTTAGCAGTCGTTTTATATGGTGGCCTCGCTGTCAGCCAGCTTCGGGTTGAAAATCCTCAGAAGCGCTTCTCATTTGACTGCATCAGGATGATCTGGCTGCATGGATGATGTCTTTGACCGAAAATTAATTGAAACTACAAGCAAAGTTTTGTATCTCCTCAGAACTCAAGAGCTCAACTCTGCTGTCGTCTGCAGTCCAAAATTTATTGACATTCTACGCACCAAACTTTCGTCCATTTCGCCTCGAATGGCCCCGAATTTTCCTCCTCCCTTTTCCAATAGCCGTTCAGCTGCAAATTCAAATAACATCCATTGGTTAGAAGTTACAAAATTGCAGCCAATAGGGAAATTTTATCCCCCGGGTGCTTTTGCGTATCGTTACGCAGTAGCCGTTTTCAGTTATCTACTCGTAGCTTCCGACTTGAAAGAAGAAAATTTTTCTTGAATTTCGGGCGGATTTGCCATTCATTTAAAAGACTGACACTCATTGTCAGCAAGTCTTGCGTTTTGTGTGAAGAAAGGTCTTTTTCATTGTCCGAAGAAGGGTATAGCGCTGACCGTCACAAGAGATACTGCGCACTCACAGAAATACTCAGGAGGCCTTCAGACTTCTCTCGCGCAATTTTAATATATTACACCAGAGAGTAATTGCTTCCTCAGTTTATTTGTTCCCAATTTAATTCTCGTGTTCCAACCCGTGGCCAAAGTGTCTCATAAGAGTGTTTTCACGTCAAGCTTCACCATAGTCGTCATGTTGAAAACGAAGGAACTATATTAACATCATTAATGTACTTGGTTCCACATACAATTCCTTATTAGTGATAATAACGGAAGTAATATGGTTTTATTAGCCATCTCCAGTTCAACGTCCGCTTTCGAGTGTTATCAATCCAACGACAATGTACTTGACCGTAGACAAGAATAGAATTTTGTTTTCACTTTACTTGAAACTTTTCCTGAGTTGTACACCAAAAAGATCTAAATAAAAAAATAGGAGAGTAATTGAAATCAGTTCAGCCATCTCCGTTGAATCGAGCTGAATATAGAGGTAAAGCGATGGCAGCAAAGCTGGTCAGCTCTGTGGGAGACTATTTTAGGAGCCCGAGTGCTTACACAAGCAAATGACCTTCCACAAAAACATCCATGTATTTAGATTCGGACAAAAAGGAAAGAAGACGCAAGTGGTGACGAAGTGGGCCAAGGCTGTGTGGCAGTGTCATGTTTCCACGGCAAGGTCCATTACGCCAGCAGATGGGATGCCACATTAGCCTACATTAGCATAGGCTCGCAGCCTGCACTGCCGGAAAAAAGGAAGGTGCAACTAAGTGTTGCGCACATCCTCGGAGGGCGCTAGGCTACCTGCTGTGTGACGTCATCGGAAGCGATCAGAGAAGAAAAATAATCTTGTTGAAAGACGATCTCCCGGGGCATAAACTGCAACTAAGCATAACGTCGGTGCACACTCTTCAGCCATAGAGCTGATTCACTTCGAACCACGTAACCGACCGATTAAGAACCTCTTTAGTGTTCTGTACATCATGTTAAATGCAATCAAAAATAAAATTGAAATTTAATTACGTGTTTTCATGATGAACGATCAAGAAAACTTTTGTGTATGTGAGTAATGTATTGTCTAACAAATTTAGAGTACAATCACGAAAGAAAATAGAATGTTACATGTATATAGGGACTTTTATTTAGAAGTTACGTTTAACCTTTCGCAACGCTGATGTCTCTAGCTGCGTCCATTTCCAATTTGTCTCAATTCTGAACTTGCATTTTGCGTCTCATCCTAATTTCTGAGTGTGTTTTCTTACATTTTAATTAATGTACTTTCATACTTCATAGTTGTATTTCCTTATTTACTACCAGGTTGGACGGCATTGGTCGGATATTCATTCAAAAAAGGAATTTATCTCTTGAGTAAGACGTAGCAGATGTAAACAAATAATCGCCACATTGAACAAAATTAAATTTAGCTCAGTTTTTTTGTCCTGTCAGTCCTCGGTGACGTCAGAGACCTACAGAGGAGACATTTACGTATTGTTAACTAAAATTACTTCCAAATTTATCCTAGGGATCACTCGCCCTCACATCGTTTCTCTCCTGGGCTTTAAGAATATCTGTAGCCATTTGATAAGGCGTTTAAATGTCTACAAATAATGTACAAATATTCGAATGGAATAAATAACATGAACGTAGTCCTGGAGTCATGGAGTGTAGCATGGGAAACAGTGGAATAACAAGAAGTGTTAGATTGGGAAGAGATATTTTGAAGGAAGTTAAGGAATTCTGCTACTTGGGCAGAATAATACCCAAGTGTGTTGGAAGAATAGCAGACCCAAAGAATAGGATAGTACGAGCAAGGAAGACTTTCGTAAAAAGGAGGAATTTACTTACGGGCAATATTAGCTTGAATATTTGGAAATCATCGCTAAAATTTGGTATGGAGTGTGGCGTTATATGGGTGCGAAACGTGGACGGTAGGAGCTGCAGAAAGGAAAAGAATAGAAAAGCCTTTGAAATGTGGTGCTATAGGAGAATGGCGAAAGTCAGATGGGTGGATAGAATCGCTAACGAGGAAGTTATAAGCAGAATAGGGGAAGAGAGAACAATTTGGAGGACTTTGACCAAGAGAAGGGATAGATTAATAGGCCATGTTTTGATACAAGAGGTTTTTATAAAATTAGCGTTCGAGGGAAGTGTGTGGAAGAGAAGACGGAAGTCAAGGATGGAATTCGCTGAGCAGATGAGAAGGATGTATGTGGGACTTGGTAGTTTTGTAGAAATAATACGCTGGATAGGTTAGCGTGCAGAGTTTCAACAGACCAGTCTAAGGATTGACAAACATACGCACATACATCCCTTTCTATCATATAACTACATGTAATGCTCATAGCACCTTTAGAGAGTAAGAGATATTCCCGGTATCATAAGGGGAGTTTTACCTATACAGTGTTTGCTCATAGATTGTAAATAACGCGTTCAACGTTTAGTAGAGTTTACTCCATGCGCTAATGATTTACGCGGTTACTTTATTTCATCCCACCGACATCTTGAATCACAGAATGAAGCTAAAACCACGTATTTGACACCAATCTCGGTTCTTTGCGTTTTTATGTAAAGTTCCTCCACACGCTCCCCTTTCATTCGGAACGGGGTTACAGAAGCATTGTAAATCTCACTCATCTTGAATAATATTTATTCCAAGTAAATATCGGCAACGTACCTGATTTATTCGCTACGGTGTATTTTACCGGGCTGTAAGGAACATGTATATTACATTTGGTCTAAATTCGCACTCGCGTTTAAATTTATATAAAAAATATATAAATTTAATTTTTTATTACACAAATGAATGTAAATTTGTTGTGAACTATCCAACTTCCTTATTCGGTGACACTATACATTGAGATTTAATAACTTATGAGGCGATTCCAATATTGGTTGGGAATGATTTGAGGGAGTTGAGATTATCAAATGTTTATTATACATTGTTTTTTACTTGATGACAACACGTTGTGATACACTTATTTTCTGTTATCGTTCACAGATTCCAGGAATTGATGAGTGAGAGTCATAGCGCAAGGGCATTCCTCAGCAGCCCTTGGTCTCCCTCTCGTACTCGTAACCCACTGACCAGCAGGTTGGCACATACGCAGAGGAGGAGTGAGCGACGTCCGAGTGTGTGAGTGAGTGTCTTGGTCGGTCCTGCAGTCCCTTGGCAAGGAGATGGAGACGGTAGCTCGCGCAACTTGGCAACGGTGCGCTCTGTTTACGTTGCAAATATCGCAAAAAGCTGGCGGCGATGCGATAACTCTGTGTTAGCCTTCCTGCGAGGGGAGAAAGAGTTCTCCTTCTCATAACGCACGCCACACACACACAGACAAAACACCGCGCTCCACTTACGTTCAGGTTCAATGTCAGACGAAAGGATCACAAGATCCGTGCTGATAGTCCTTATAGCCGCGACGTGTTTTAATACGTGCGGTTTTAAATATGCAAAACAACCATTCCTTATCCTTTTCTCCTGATACATTGGTGACAAAAATAATCTTCTAAATATGACACGTCTTAGAAGAAAGACAAGAATGGAAAAATGTCAACCGGACCAGGGAATCGAACCCAGGACCTCGCGATATCCAACTGAGCTAATCCGAGTCGACGTCCAAGGACCGACATAACACGTCTTTATGATTGTCGAAAACTTCTTTAAAACCAGAATTATTCACATACCCACATCAAAATTTAATTTTTGAATCCTGCTAATTAATATTAATATCATTAATTGAAGTAATTTCACCGATGCGTTACTACGTTTTTATGTTGGCATTGTTCCATTTGCAGATGTTCCCGCGTAGAAGTGTTCGGTTTCCAGCCGAACTCCTCATATTTTCCTTCGTGTTTCTATTTAACGCCTCAGATATGTTTTATCGTCACGATCCATAAATTATTTATACCCTACTCATTTTTCGCAGAGATTGTTATAATTTCTATGGGGAAAAATAGTCTTTCTTTATAAGATTTACAACGTTGTAGTTGTCAGTCCTTGGACTGGTTTAATGGAATCCTCCATGCTAACCTATTCTGTGAAAACCCTTGCATTTATATATAACTACCATAGCCTATATCATAACTAACCTGCTTAGCGTATTCCACCCGTGGCCTCCCTCTTATGTTCTCACTAATTTTACAAGATCCTCATGTTTCGAAACGTGGCCTAATTAATATGTCCCTCTCTTGGTCAAAGTCTTCCAAATTGTTCGTTCTTTCCCTATTCTGTTTATAAATTCCTGGTTAGTTACTCTATCCACCCATCTGATTTTCATCATTCTTCTATAGCACCACATTTAAAAAGCTTCTATTCTTCTCCTTTCTGCAACTCCTATCGTCCACGTTTCACATCCATATAACGCCACACTTATACGAACATTTTTAGTAATTATTTCTTATATTTATAATTATATTGGCCGTAAGGAAATCCCTCTTAGTTTTTTCCTCCATTGATCCATCATTCTTTCTCCAGGACCATGCTCATGCTATTTATTATGTTATTCAAGCCTTCTTCTAATTCCTATTATACCTCAATGTCATCGGCATACCGTAGGGTTTTTATGTCTTCTTGCCGTATGATTTCTTTTCCATATGCCTTTTTAACTTTCTTTTTTACCAACGTAGGACCGTTGATACATTGATGATACATTCTGTATGCAGATAATATTTTCAATCAATACAATAAAAATATTCTGTTTACTTGTGACATTAATATTATCAATTATCTAAATTTTTTACACTAAAGTCTCTTTCAGAAATGAGGTCTTATCTCACAATAAGGAAATAATCATACTTTCTCTACATGTTTAACTGTTCCTCCAATCATACTATGAATCAGAAAATATAGAGCTATTGTATTTGAAAAGTTTTACAGATAGTTTGACCACCAATGGGTATCACAATTATTTTATTAACCATAACATCCAGAAAGGACCAAACAGAAGTCCGCTTTTCTTTCAAACCTCATTGTAAACCAAATTATATCTTCTTTACATCTTATTAATCCCCACACAACAGTTTAAGAAGTATTTACAAATCTTGCAGCATTAGAATTGTAGTTGACATTCTTTGTAATTTAGCACCACAGATCATAGTGAGTAGAGATGAGCAATATCGCTGATTACCTTGGTCTCGGCGAGAAATATCAACGTTGTGTGTACATGTTGTACGAAGCTTAAATAAACAATTTAAAATACATTTCTGTATTTATTTTATAACGTATTACTTATAGCCTATGTCAGAGGTTGGGCTTTTTTTGTACCATTTAAAGTAGACAAGAATAAGTTGATATATCTATAAACGCGAATTTAAATAAAATTATTGTAGTTTATGAATTTTATACACGCAACAAAAATGAACATTAAGTGATTTATTCATTATTTTACATAAATAGTTTCGATACAGAATGCTTTTGTATTAATATTTTTTAAAAAACAGCTCATGTTTAAACAACACGTCTTAGGTTAGTAAAAATTTATTATTTAACTGTGTTCATTCTCTATAAAATGTGTTCTTGTTGTTGAGTACCAAGAAAGAATTAATTGCTTCATATGAAAATCATTACCTAGGTTTGCGATTTCTCAGAAAGCGTTCAAACGTATCGACGAAAATCGAGGTTTCAGTTTACTAGCTTTAATGAAGGCTGCACGTTTCATACCTGTGGGCATGTGATCAATGATTCACTGTCTCTTCTTCTCAAGAACTCTCTTGGGAAGGCCCACCAATGGATGGTTTAATAATATTTATGTTTGTTTCTGTGGCCATATAATTACTGTTTCATTATAATTTATTGTACTTCTTCAGGTAATATTAAATTTTAAAAATTTTATGACGAAAAAAATGTCAAATGTATAAGAATGCATTTTATACTGTCTACAAGTGCATCGTCAGCCTAAATGTGAAAATAAATAAAATCTTTGTATCTGATCGTTAATTTATTTAATTTCTTTAACGCAGAAACAGGCGTCGGTTGATTTACTAAATAGAGTTTGTTACGGTAACCCTGTTGAGTTGTCCAGACAGAGATTGAGAGAGAAGCGGCTCAAGTTGGTTTTGGTTGTTCGTGTTGAGGTTTCCGGAGTCCCTATTATCACCTCACGAAGGTAATGGGGCAAGTCATTCAATAAAGCAGGCATTGTTTCCCGGAGGAGCATGCATCTTCCACGACAGCAACGCCCCAATTCACGTAGCTGGGAGTGTCGGAATAATATTACCGCTGACCTCAGCAATTTACATATTTGGACGTACGAAGTTGCCTCTACCTGTTTCTCTCTTTCAGATCAAATTCTGTCTGAAATGGAACTCATACGCTTATTATACACATTGTGGTGTTTCATCAGTAATCCTAAATGCACCGATTACGCTCAAAGATGATGTGGATTGAATATAGTTGGAATTATTGAATTGATTAAAATTACTGGGAAATGAAGACGGAATTGAATAATGGACGGAATAGATGCATTGACTAAATCATTGATATCTGAAATTTTTCGTTTGATAAATATTTATTTTGAGTAAATTCTCTGGAATTTCATTCACGTTTAACTACAGTGAAGCAGTTATGGAATAGAAATTTGCAGAAGTGTTGCTTCGAAGTATATGGACAGGCTTCTAATCTCACAAAAAGTAATTAAATTTATATTTGTAATGAAAACAACCGATTCAAGTAAACCAATAGTTCGCAAAAATAAAATATTACTCAAAGCTATTATGATGGTAAAGAAATTCAAAGAAAACCTCCTAGGGGAAAATGCTAGAGGAAATGCAGAAGATTTTAGAGTGCATACTAATCTAACACAACTGAGCATGACCCATGTTTGAAGGTAATGTTATTTTATAATAAACTGCCATTGTATGTAAAAGAATTGCAAGGAAAGCAGTTTTAAAGAACTTTGAAAGAGTATTTATCAAATAAAGTAGTATATAAGTTAAAGGAATGGTGATACAATTGTAAAACAGTAAACTGTTTAATTAAAATTCTTTTTTTGTGTATTTATATAAACTTGACTTTTTCCCATACTGCATTTATGTAATTGTATGGAAATAAAGTTTTTATTATTCTTATTCGTCTTATTCTTACCACACTTTTATAGTAATTGTTACATCTTCATTTCAACGTTTAGTTGACAGAATTGAATTCGACCTTCCCGGTAAAATAAATTACTCTTATTCTTTTATGCGAAGATAGTACAGTTTATATTACATGTTATATACATATTTATTCACTGAATAAATAATTGACATGATTGCTTGAAGAAATTGAAAAGTCCTTGACAATCGATAGAATTGTGAACACAATTATGTTATTGTAGTGTTATTCTTCGAGAGATATAATTTTAATATGACTGATTTTTAATTTTTGATGCTTATTTAAAAGACCACATTGCGGTTTTAATCAGTCTCAATAATTTCACAACTACGTTACTATTTTTTTTTAAATTTCGTTAAATAAATGTTTACAAATGAGATATCGGCAGAAATTATGCCATAATCATCTGTCGGATTTTTTTTATAAAAATAGTTAACAATTAAAATTTTTATAGAATTTTAATTTATTACATAGGGACAAAACAATAAGACAAAAGAAAAAAAGGAATGTATATAGCATTCCCTCTCTGGCTCTATGTATCTTTTTTATATGTATATTGTAATTTTTATTACAGATGAATATGGCCAAATAAGGGCCGAAAGCTCCTGTATTTAAATGATGACTTAAATGAAACCTGATAAAGAGGACTGTGACTGGGTTTTTAAATTTTAATTTTGGTTTGTATAATTTTTTATCCTCTATAGAGATTATTGTGGCTTTAACTAAATTAATAAATTTGTTTATAGCTAGGGAAGAGGCGAATATCAGAATTTTTCATGAAGTAAAGAAGAAGTAGCAGAGAGGAGCGAAGTCATTAAGGCCAGTAGTTGACAGGAAATATTAACATAGCTATTAGATAGAACGTTAAAAGAATGTTATTTTAATTTTAGTCTTTTTGAAAACATTTCACGTGAACTGGAAATAAAAGTTTTTAATGAGGTCATGGTTCTCCTGAAACGAGAATCCGGATGCAAGCTCTGGTGGGTGAGTGGCTTTTCTGGGAAGATTTCCTCATGATGAGAGGCACATGTGCTCTCGTGAATGCCACCTTTATGAGCTACAGTTGCGGAGGCTTTCAGAAAGTGCTCTTTGATGAAAGTACACAGGACCGCGGCCAGGAACGCCGACAGAGGACGTACTTAGTTACCGAAAAGGTACCTACCATCTTGTTGCACCACAAGAGTCGCTGGCTTTTATTCCTCCGTATGAATGCTGCTCGCTCTACTGACAATCCGTCTCAATAAGTGGAACTATTCAAAGATATAGCACCGGTAATGAAGTACATTTCTTCCTCAGTAAAAGTAAATTTCTATTTGAAACAATTAAATTGTGGTAAAAAATAATATGACTATTAACAAATAGCATTTTATTGAGAAAATTCTTTTACATAATTACAATAGTAAAAGTCCAAAATGATAAGATGAACGATCCCGAGGTAGGATCCTCGGGTGCGGCATCTGTGATCATAGCACGTCGTTTCTCAGATCCTGCGTCGTTAACATCAGTGACGATGTGAAATATTCTTTTTCACACTCGGAATAATTGTTTTCCCTTCTCCTTGGCGCTACAGTCCATTTAGGGTCTTGGCCTAACGGGACAACCGCCAAACTGTCAGCTTACGTGACACAGTCCGGAGTGTTTTTTTTATGGGAGTGTCCAGTGATATGCGTAACGATTCTACGTCAGTCTTAGCCCCAGTTCTCCAGACCAACTCTGAATAAATAGCACCATAAGCTACTTCCTGACAAACACTGCCCTTATCACAAGCTTCGTTCCCCTCGCTTTTTATTTATTTCTCTTAACCCATTAAATACCTGTTCCAGAATTTTCCACTGATACAGTTGGATCGGACGGTTAACTACCTGATAAAACTGGTGGAGTCACGCGGAAGGAGATGCTGTGATTTTACAGCAAACTCTTATCCAGTCATTCGGATGGGCGTGAGAATAGTATCAAAAAACAGGTTTTCTGGGGTATTTCCTGCATCTCTTTTTGATGAATCACTGTGTAGGATCCTTAAACTATAGCCCGGGGACCCTACTTGTTGGAGGAGGGGGGATTAAATTAAATAGTGATAAAAAATCTTAGGAAATTTATTTACGTAGGGGAATTAAACAGGGAAATATTTACAAGGAATTAGGTTTCGGTGAAGCAATCTGATCTCCTTAACACAGGTTTAATACCGTGGGCGATGCCCCCTAAACGACCTGTTTTGGAAAATTGGCAGAGTACCTCTTAACAGCTTCTATGTGGCTCCGTCATTGCAAAGTCCAGGACAAGTCATCCGTTCCTACCGTCTGCTCTTAATGTCTAGAGCCGAATGAATATGTCCCACACTTCAATAATGCTATCTTTTGCACTCGACTTTTCTATCCACGAAATCCCATTGGCCGAGGCCACCACGAAGAAAGTATAAAATAGTGTTTGTTTCGTTGATGTTTGGTATTTATGAGAATAGCGCAGGTCAGCTCTGTACGTGACCTGACAGCATCCCATAGGCTTACAGCCCCCTTTCGCTGCCGTCTTCGAGGCGCCACACAACCTTCCAATCCTTTGCTAATTTTTACATTACAACTTAATAAAATAAATATCGCGCTACATACTCAACCCTTGGTTACCTTTCTCTACCTTTTCAATTTCGTTCCTATTAAAGGGAAGTTGCCTGTTTGAGGATCACCCTCTATTCCCTGACAACTGACTCAATATTTAAGCTCAAAACTGTCATTTTGGTTGCGACGTTGACTCTGACTCCCCGAAAAGGTGCGTATCTCGGCCAAAAACGCATATTTCGAACTAAAATTCCACTGATGTCCATCTAAGGCATAATAGTACACACTGTAAAATTTTTGTCCAAATCGGAAATAGACCATAGACCACTTGACATTGTCACTTCATTGCAAAGTTTCTTTGAGACTATTTTACGCCCTGGTTAACCATGTATTTCCTGCTGACTGTCAGAAGTTGTGTAAACGGCGTCTGATAACTAAGGTACACATCTATCGTAGAAAAAAAGAGCAAATGAACTGAAAGTCGCAGAGTGCATTTCTATTTTGAAGAGCTGAAATCAGGAGATATACTTTCACCATTTTTCTATGTAGTGTTTGTTAGGTTCTGCCCTACTGGTACTACCCTGGAATTGTAATTGAACGTTTTTTGCGATGGCAGGTTAACCTGAAGGCGGAGGGAGTGCAGAGTGCACGCGTGAGTAGCGCACGTCACTTCCGTGACATGGCCGTCGGCCTTGGCAACTCTTCCGGTATCGTGTCATCACCGGCCACTCTGGCTTTCCTCCATCATCAACGGCGAAACGTGTCAGCTCCGTAAATTTAGAAGCTGCATTACTACACAGCGCGTGTATATTTAGGCTGGCTTTTTAGTTTTCTGGGCCATTTGCAAAATGTATGTTACGACTCCGATGACTTGGGGCCGAAACGTAAACAAGTCACCGCAAACGTTGCTCATGCAACGGTTTAGTCCTGGATTGTAAATCTCAAATCACTAAAAATACTCATTACGCGTTATCACTATTTTTAAACACGGCTCATCGATCGAACAAATAAAAACCAGAGACGCGCTTTGCTTCGAAGGTTCCTGTTCAAGTTGACTTCTCAACAAATCTGAACAATATTATCGTATTTTTTGTAATTATTTAAACTTTCCACGTTCTTTTAGAAGAGAATGTGAGAGATTAGAATTAAATTTAATAATTGATGAGATTAGATAATACATAAATTTAGATCTTACTTATCAAAAGACTGTTCATGATTTTCTTTTACATGTATTGAATCCATTATTCCTCTACTGGAGCAAACGAGACACGTCAAAAATAAAATATAAATATAATAATGCTGTATATGAAAGGTTCCTGTTCAAGTGGACTTTTCAACAAATCGGAACAATATTATCGTACTTTTTATAATTATTTAAACTTTCCACGTTCTTTTAGAAGAGAATTTGAGAGATTAGAATTAAATTTAATAATTGATTAGATTAGATAATACATAAATTTAGATCTTACTTATCAAAAAACTGTTCATGATTTTCTTTTACATGTATTGAATCCATTATTCCTCTTCTGGAGCAAACGAGACACGTCAAAAATAAAAATATAAACATAATAATGCTGTATATTAATGACTGAAAATCAGTTTCGAGCATAACTAATTATATTATTTTCTAATCGAACATTAAAAACAGGGAAAGTGAGCGGATGTTATTTATTCACAGACGATTTAAAAGCGTATACTTTAGTTGAACACACACACGTAGAAATATATATATTGTAGCAGATCCGTCGTTCCTCTGTATTCGAGGATTTCTTAATTCCTTTAGGGCGCCAGGTATTTTTCATAAAAACACCAAAAATTGATTTTAATAGATTTAATTTCAATTAGAAAATGAAAAAAATTATATCTGCAGGGCGTGGTCATTCTCTCGTCGTCCCGCCGACACAACCTGCTGCTCCCATCACCCTATGACGACTCCCCCCTCCCTTTGCTGACCACCCAACGTCTCGCCAAACCACATTGTTGGCCCGGGTTGCGTCAGTTCCTCAACAATTGCAACTCGCAAGCTGGCCTGCATTGTTCATCGTAACTTTTCATGTTACTATATATATATATATTGTGATAAAAAAGGCGGATTTTATCATGTTGTGGCGTTATGAGGCACAGTTCGGCCAACAACAATGGCTAGTCGGCTGAAAGATGGTGATTCCCCGCGGGAGAGTCCCGCCGAGCGTGTGTAAAAAATGACGATGGTGAACCCCCGTGGGAAACCCCCGCCGAACATGTGTAAAAAATGAGGGCGGGGAACCCCGAAATTTTGTGAAATAGGGGAATTCCCGTCGGAAGATTTAAAAGGGAAGCCGATGGGTGGCTCATGCCCAGAAGACAGGGGAGTGGAGGAGAGGACGGACGTGGTCCGAGCGCCCAGAAGTGAGACGAGTGGAGGAAAGGACGGACTTGGTCCGAGCAGATACGGAGAAGTGAGACGAGTGGAGGAGAGGACGGACGTGGTCCAAGCAGCCCGAGAAGTCAAACGAATTGAGGAGAGGACGGACGAGAGCAGACGTGTCCAGACGTGATCAAATCCTGCAAAACGCCAGTGAGACGCACAAACATTTGAGAGGTGGATGTTTGTTGGCCCAGTAATTGTGGGTAAGCTAGAAAAAAAATTGTGAAACTTGCTCATTGCTTTGGATAAATAATATTTAATGATTTTTCTTATTTTCAGCTACTGCATACTCCATCTCTTGAGAGACCCAAAATCCCCTGAGATTAAGCCCGTGTATTCACTTTAAATTAATAAATGAAAAATTTAAAAATTGATCATAATTTGCTCTGTTAATTAATTAATGTTTTATACCCAAAAAGTATATTAAAATATATATATATATATATCGTATCGTACTGGAAGTTACTTTATAAAACCAACAGGCGCGCGCCACCTATTATAGCCGCTGAAAATTCTGAATTATACTATTCATTATATGCCTACGAGTCGATACACTGACCACGTATCACTCCATATTTGGAATGTGTCATGCAAGATGACAGTTCGCAGTCGTCCTGGTAGGCCAAGGCCCTTAATGGGCTGCACAGCCAACGAAGAAGAAGATTATATGTCAACAAAAATCATCCAAGAACACCGTAACAAATGCTACTGAATGTGAAAGTCAAAGTCTCAAAGTTTTCTTTGCAATGTTTTTTTAATGTTCTAAAAGTCCAAGCATTGTTAGGCGGCACATATCTAGGCGGTAGTACATCTGTAAATTCCAGTCCTAGCATATCAGAATTGACGATGAGGTGTCGCAAGTCTTAGAGGATTAATGGTAGAGATGGAACAAAAACGCTATCCTTGCTGTAACCCCACCAGATGTCATGTCCGGCGACCATGGTGGCCACTGTAGTAGTGCCAAGTCAACATTGCATGGAGCTAATCAAGCGCACAATTGCGGAAATTTATTGAAATATGTAATCCCTAATATCAGTGTCAATTTGTCACAATTACGGGACTTTCAGAAAGTACGGACGGTATCGTACCTATCGGCTGGTTTCAAAAGTAACTCGTCGGAACCACGTACAAATACAGAAAAATTGCGAGCTAGTCTTTCACTTACTGTATCATTCATTACGTTCTGTTTAGGAATTTATTTATATTATTTTTCATGGACTTATTATTTACCTTCTATTGAGGTGAATTTGATAGTCGTGAACTACGTTTGATGACAATATCAAAAGTGATTTACGCTTTCAAATAGAAGGGAGTCGAAAAACAAATTGTTTGAGGTATCTCTGACCTGTACTTAGAAATTGTTTTTATCTGTGCCGTGAAATGGACATGAACTTATCGGAGACGTAGAAAAACAAGTCGTACACGTCACGAGCTGAAAGACTTCCTTGAACGCCTTCGTGATTGTAATGTCAACGCGCTGTTATTTTCCTTCGCCCATCTGCCAGCTCGGCGCTGTCTCTTCATCTGGGAACCTTTGGAAAATATTGATAGTTGTGAGATACGCTCTCGAAGACTGTGGGTGAATTGGAGCCCAATTATGTCCCAGATTATTAAATTTTGGGTTCCCTTAGCGATTTTGTGGGGTAAGGTTCGTCGAGGCGAGGCGAGAATCTGTCTCAGAGAAAATGTAGGGCAAAGCGGGGAACTGGCCGGGGATTACATCACAATTAGCAATCGACGCAAATAAAGCCGGGGCCTCTGGAGGGGAAATCTCCAGCTCCATATCCCAGCGCCGTGTCTGAGTCATCAGCCAGTAAGGCACGGAGCCTTCCTTAACTTTGCTGACATGAGCACAACCATGCGGCCAACGCCACCTACCAATATAGATTCTTAATCCAGATATCGTTTCTCTTTCAATGAAAACGTCCTGTTTCAATAAAAATCTCTAGCACTAATACTTCAATGGTATGACGTAATAATGCACACGGTTGGTTTTAACATACGAGAAATACTATAGGTTACACTTTATTGCATAATCTATGGTTTATATAATCAATGGTGATCAACCGGACGTTTCGGCCCCCTATAGGAGACTTTATAAAAATTTAATTAAAGTAATGAGGAAGTCCCTAAACTTGGGAGGCGAAATGCATTCTAATTAAATTATTCTATTTCTGATTTTTGCCCATTCTTTCTGTTCTACTGCCAAAATGTCATCCGCCGTGACACATTCTGGATTTTGGGGAATGTGTTCAATTTTCCTTCAAGTTTCGTAATTTAAAAGCATACAAGACGCTCGGTAGTTTTTGTGAACCACAGGCAGCAAAGATGTTAGCAATTTCCAGACGAAGCTGCTGTTTGAGGAGACAATGTCAGCAGCCTTGTCCGAGTCCCGTTGTGATGATTGTGCAAGTCTAGATTACAGAGGGGCGGACTTCTCCCATTACACCAATCCCTGATACGACTCATTCCTGATCCATAATGATAATTTAGCCAAAATAGGGAGATACTATCTACTTGTTTCATCAGACATTCTTCAAATTCTCAGGGTATCTGTTTAAATAAATACGAAGTTATATTTTCAGTAATATTTAAATGCTTATAATAATCAACAAACAACGTGAAACCTAACCGAAAGGGCACAACATTACAGAATCTTAAATAAAAAAATGTTCGTAATCAAGGAGGGCCAGAGATGATAGAACCCAAAAGCACGGACCGTTTTAACCCTTCTACGTGTGTTGAATTAAGATAGCGATTGCAATTTTACATCCATCTATTCTAATAATCGACACAATATGATTATAAAAATTCCCCATTTGTGACAACCCGGCTGGAATAACAACTAAGGCCGATGGTAATAACAAGAAAGACGGGACATCAGCGCAGTTTTGAGCCCAGTCCATTCACACAGGATATTTCGAAGGACGCATCACCCTCCACAAATAATGTAGAAAAACCGCTGGTCAACAAGCTGGAAATTTGATTGGGACTGGGGGTTATGTGATCCGCCATACGCCCTCTTGGCGGGAGGCATGAGAGAGTTGACCTGGAGAGGTGAAGAGACAGAAATTGTCAGTCTGGAATGGAACTGATATGTAGGAAGGTGGAGAGGAGATGAAGAGAGGGTGGAGATGGAAAACAATCTTGGAAGGAGAAGAAAGACAGTTGGGAAATAATTGTGGAAGAAGAAGTTCAAGAGGAGACATTGTGGTAGGTGGAACACGGTGTCTAAGAAATAGAGTCTGGCCTAACTCCATGGAATCGAGGAAGCAAGAGAGAGGTGCAACAAGGTCTACGTAATTACGGCACGAGAATACTCGGAAAGGACCCCAGGTACTGACATGAACTCCGGGAGCAGCCTAATTTACCTGTGCTGATGGAGGAAGCAGCCACCTCACTGACGTAGGTGTGTTAGTGCCAATATCAAAGAACGCAATTTTACTGCTGCACGATAAGACCACAAAAATGACCCTTAAGTAAATATAGTCTTACTAAATGCAATTGAGCTATCTGTGGTAATTTTAATAAACCCTAAAATTTGTATTTATATAAATTTTTTTATATTAACTTAAATTTTTTTCCTTATTTAAAATACAATATTAAATTCCCGCCACCATTATAAAGGATATATCATCTTCAGCTTACCAACATAACTTATTAGCAAAAATACCTGACGCTATAAGAATATTGCACTCCCTTTTGATATTTATGAACTTCTGCCATTCATAAATGGCTGAAAAGTGTGTATTGTGATGCAGCAGTGGATATCAGCATTGTTCGGCGAAGAATTCGTTACTCTAACGAAGCTGAAGGGCAAAACTCGTTGGCTAATGAAGAGAGACTGCAGTATATATTTGATTAGAACGAACCCCCGAGCCCGTCTTGTAATCAAAACTTCCCTCCTTTTATCGTATCTCCGGGAAAATTCGCTACCAATTGACATCTTTATCTGTATCCACGACTGTCTCGTTAGCTCAGCTTCATCCCATTAACCATTTGCGCACCATCTCGTTATCTCTTCCGTAGTTCCCGTCTAGTGCTTCGCTATTTGAGCTAACTGTTGTGCAGAATTGCTTGTGTGGGGGTGAGTCACGTCACTTAAGGCAAACCCCGGGTCCTTTGCGTGGGGGACCGTAGTCAACGCGTGCTCCTCTGTATTCATAGCCAATTAATCTCCTCCATGTTCCCCCAGAACCCACAGTGGGCTGCAGATTGGAAAACGCCCTCAACTAGACACTTTGATCTCAGTTATACAGTGTTCACTATAATGTCCTCAGACTTTTGACGCGTCCGTCGTCGTCTTTCATCTCCTCCCATATCGTGCCAAGCTTTTCGCCTCCACGCCCTAATTGTGAGAGACATCCTCGATAAATTACTTTACATAAATTTCCATGCATTTCTATCTCACGCTATTTTTACGCTCTATTGTTCCTATCTTCATTGTATGCACCTGTGCTGCACCAAAATTCATGGGGAAGGATGAAAGCCATTGGTACAGGACGACTTATTTGAGACCCTACAGGTAATAAACTTATAACCTATTCAATTATGTTACAGTTTGTCTAAAGGAGAGGAACTGCTTTAATTGAAGCTCAGATAAATTACATAAAGCTGAATTTAGAAGACAAGAATGGAAAAATGACGGCTGGACCCAGGACTCAGACCCAGGAACGGCAGCTTACCGAGCGGATGCTCTACCGTTGCGCTACTCCAGGTCGGTTGCCAGAAGGAAAACTTCAATTACGCTTATGGAACACAATAAAAACGCATCACGACGTTTTTGAATCCAAACATGTAAGAATTATATTATCAGATTAATTTTACAATGCATGGTCTGTTCCTCAAGATAGTTGAGTTCAGAACCTGAGAGGTTCAAAAGTTCGGTACAAACGTTTTATATTTTATTTATGAGATGTTATCAACTAATTTAATCATATTATTGTTATTGTATTCAGTCCTTGGTCCGAACCGATCCTCCATGATAATCTTTTATGCGCAAGCCTTTTTATTATTACATAACTACTAGATACTCTCTCATCTACTTAACGTGTTCCATCCTTGGCCTCCTGTTCTTCCCTCTAATGCTAATTTTACGAGACCCTCATGTCTCAAATCTCTTCATCTAAGTCCTCCAAATTTTTCTCTCTTCCCCTAATCCTTAGAACATCTTCATTAGTGATTCTATCCACCTGTCTGATTTTCAGCATTCGCCGATAGCACCACATTTCAAAGACTACTATTCTTTTCCTTTCCGCACGTTTCGTACCCATATAACGCCACAATCCATACGAATATTTTTAGCAACGATCTCCTAATATTCACACTTAGCCGTAAGTAAATTTCCCCTTTTCGCGAAAGCCTTCCTTGCCTGTGCTATTCTACTCTGTATGTCTACTATACTTCTACCATCTCCAGTTATTATGCTGTCAAGTAGCAGAAGCCCTTAACTTCCTTCAAAATATCTCTTCCCAATCTAACACCATTTGTTATTCCACTGTTTTCGGTTTTTTTCTTCTTATCGTATCCAGAAAGTAATTAATGTATATTTTCTGTTGACAGATAAGTTTATGGCGCACAACATAAATTGAGGACTGAACATTGGTCAAGAAAGGTAATCTTAAAAATGTTTCGGTAGAGATTTCTTTTTCAGTATTACATTTCTGGCTGCCATACTCCCGTGGCGTAGTGGCTAGCGTCACTGCCTCACAACACAGACGTATAAGCGTTTGAATCCTGGCACGGGAATGGATTTTCACAACCGCCAACCCCATTGCGGGGATCCCGCTGCCATTTTCACATGGTAGAGCACTGCAAGGGCTCATCACCTCCGGTGGAAGGCAACTGATTATAAAACGGCCTGTTTATCAATTCAATCTAAGTGCTCTTGCGTAATATTCTCCTCAGTTCATATTCTATTCGTGAGAGGGTTTATGCCACTATAGCGATACGCCCCGCAGGAATGCTGGAGGGTGATCACGATGTTATCAGGCCACCTCATATGATCTGTGTACATATGAATGAATTTCTGAATGGAGTATTGGAGTGGGGGGGTGCGAGATATGGCAGCTACGCACTGCAAACAGCCTACGCACCTGCTGCTCTCACTCGCAGGAAACTGACACACCGTCGATACAAAGTACAAAGCGAAATACGTGCAGTGGAACCTGCTGAACGGAAGCGAGGCCGTGGAAAGGTCGGTGACACCCCGTCAACATACTCGAATGACCATTACGATGAGGGGGATCTGGCAGACTCATTACTCAAACTGTCTGGAATAGTGGAATTTTGCAGATGACAACATATCTTTGAGGACGAAACGCCCACAACAAACAATTTTGCGTAACACCTCTGGGGCAACCATCATAGACGAAAATGTACTACTGTGACGAATTGTAGGCCATGGTCACGTTTTTATACGACTTCAAGGCTCACACAAGTATTATTCTTTGTTACATTCAAACGGTATATGAACGCATTCATAACAGACATTTTAAAAATATTCGATGTCAACGACGTTTCAGTACATTTCCGCACTTTCGTCAGGTTGTTTATGCTATATTTCTACAGTAACAGTATTTAGACTGTTACAAATTTCTAATTCGTAAATTTCATTAATATTTCTTCTCCCACTCGTTAAAAAATTTAATCTTAATCTTAAAAAAATAAAATTGACTGTGAGTGGTCCAGTGCGTCATATTTATATGAACCGCACTCGAGTGATAAACATGTTTGTATACTTCTTAGGTACGGAAAATATATTGTTACTTAAATAAAACGTTCATTAATTTTGCAAGTTATTTCGCGCTAAACAGGTCAAATAGATGGATCAACTTCCTTGTTCTTATAAATGACATTAACTGTTTTTGTGTTTAAAAAAATCTCATATCTCGTACGTGTGTTTGTTTGTATGTTCCGCATACGAATCTAAATGCGTGGAGCAATGTCAACAAAATTTTGCGCACACGTTCTTTGCGGCTTGAAAATCAGCACTGTCGGGGTAAGACACGATTACCACCCGTAGTGGTGGTGGTAGTGGTTAGGGGGGGGGGAGAGGGCGGAAATTAAAAAAATGCAAAACCGACCTATATTTCCGTATAATAAAAACTCTTTAGGGTCTATTATTTTAGTTTTTCCTGCGACACTATTAGAATCCATCCTACCCTACTGACATGTAGAACTTACTACAGGGTATATGTTGCCATTACGTAGCCTGCGTGCTGCGGCGACGACGACGTTCGCGAGAGTAATAAAGTAAAATGTTAGCTATATTTAAGCATGTAAATGATGGGGGAATATTAATTAATGAATTTAATATGATGGGGGAATATTAATTAATGAATTTAATAATTGGGTTTAAATATATACATTTATTAATTGTAAACAATAATTTTAATATAGGTAGTGCGTGTATATATTATGTACAAAATGATTAATTAAAATGGGATTGTATTAAAGATCTCAGGGTATTAATGGTTTGGGTGACCACGTGTAGCAGATCTACTGTTCGTTGACGAACCTGAGTTGTTTTCATAGGCGTCTCGCTGTAATTTCTGTGTTGACAATAACACGAAGTCGTGCTACCAAATTGAGGAAACTCCGCTTTTTCCTCTTTCTTCCCTGCTTCCTGGACTTATTAAAGCATGGTCCACCTCTCCGCTGCCACCTCACAAAATTTGCTCTCGCCATAACTTCTCTGCTGCCAATCTCCTTTCGCCACCACCTTGTATCACCAGCAAACTCTTTCTCCACCACTCTCCTTCAATATCTTCTCGCCATCACCTTGTATCACTTGCAAAAATCTCCAAAAATCTATTCACCACTCTCCTTCAATCTCCTCTCGATATCCCCTGCAAAAATCTCCTCAAAATTGTCTCCGTCAGCCTCTTTAAAACCTTGTCCCATGTATCCGACATCTATCACTAAGGTGGCAGGGATGGATTTTCTCCAATCATATCCCTTGTTTCATTTGGGGAACACACGCCACCCGGTCACCAAATTCCCAGGCAGATTAGGACATTCCGAAACGGCGACGAGGTGTCCGAGCTTTATGGTCCAGGTGTCAGCCGCAGTCCCTTTGTTATTATTCCGAGCCGCCAAGACGGCGCGTGGAAAAACCCCTTCTTCCTGGCAAGCGACTTGCTCATGCCGAAATATTTCTTATTTTAAGTTTCCGTAAATAATAATAAAAATTGGACGCGGGTTCTACTGCGCTACAAGCATATCCCGGGTTAATTAAAAAAAATTATTAATGCATTTCTTTCGGACAGAGTGCATACAAAGCTAATTTGTAATTAAATGATGTACAGTGAATTGAATTGTTTGGCTGACAATTTTATAGGTATATTCCGGAACAGTTATCCGACATTCACTCCAAAAACTTATTTTTTGAAAAGTAGTCAATTAAGCGACGTCGTTCTTACAGTTCTCATTTTGAATGACCTGGCAAATGCAACAAGGAATGCAGAAACGGTTTGCTGTATTTATTTCATCCTTTAATTTTATTTGTTCGTATTTTACAATTAGAAATTTATTTTCCCATTATAAACAATTACTAAGCGCAACTAATCCAGGGTGAAATTTGTCAGACAATGAAAGTTGGAGCGAAAGCTCAAATGGTAACATTAGTGAAGAAAACAAACAAGCTTGAAGACATACGAGATTAGAGGTCAGAGAAATTTCTGCTTCTCAAAAGTAGAGAATATTTTGTCTCACAAATTATGTGAAAAGTTTATGTTAAGGCATTACAAGTAATGGCAGCGCTATTATTATAGATTATTGAAATAAGCCACCACGTAGAGGCAATGACCAGAAGTCGACTTGTGTTTTAATGCATAGGTAATTTATAAGGATAATGTTTTACGTGCGTATAGTTTAAATTATTAATGAGGCCTAAACAGACAAATAAAATTTTAATTTAATTTAATGACATGTTTCAGTTCACATATGGGCGCTCTTCAGGTTTACTATAAAGGTATGAACCTTTACAGATATAATTTCCAAAGATTTTAGTAGGTAATCACAGATTATTTACATATAAAGGGTGTTCAGTTTATCTGAAGACATTGCAATATCTCGAGAAGCACACATCGGATCAAAAAAAGTGTGAATGATAAATGTTTCTCTCGAAGAGTGACATCTAATGATACGAAACTCGACCCACTGGGGTGCATCTTCGGATTCTACAGAAAAATGTTCTCCAATTTGACCTACAGTTCGATTAATTTCGGTCACAGATGTCGTTGTAATCAACATGAGTAAAAAATCATTAAAAAATGGGGATGTCTCAAGAAATAGGCACCAGAACAGCAAAATAAAATTGTAAAAATATCACACACATTTTTGATTCACAATTTTTTTTGATCCGATGATTAACTGAACACCCTGTATAATGACTATGATATATTATAATTATTACTTAAGAAATCAATGTACGATCTCTAATATGCGAACCTTCTATACTGTTTATCTTTGTTATTTGATGATGTTGTTGTCTACCATTGACTTTAATAAATTTACTGTTAACCTGATGATGGTCTGTAAATACACGTCTTCAAATTAAATTATAATGTTTAAGTATCTGCTTTGCATTTGACTGACTGTTTAATTTATAAGTAATAGATTAGAAGTTGATAAAATATTACTGTAGTTAATTGTTCCACGGTGATCACAGCTCCTGTTTATCTCGTGATTCAGGACGGGAATGTTTTGAACCCTGTTGGCTTATCGTCGTAGAAATGTGCCAACCATCACGTCTTTTCAAACACGTTAGTCATCCGTCACTCGTGTCTCATCAACGAATGTTCTGACCAGAAGCTTTCTTCAGGACATGGCGACCGTCTTTTGTCTCTGCATTAACGATTCAATAGATAATTTTGCTGGCAAAAAATCTAATTACTACTCTTTTTCTCAGTTTCTCGAGTCGCCTTAATATATACTCGATTTTCTCAATTAATTCCCAGTCCTTATTGTTTTCTGCAACCGAAACACAAATGTCCCCACACTGAGGTTATTGGTTCTGTAAGCTGTTAAATAATAGTTCCTGTCTTAATACAAATGATAATTTAAAAACTTAAGTTTATGATAATTAAATCAGAAAAGTGAATTCGCTTCAATATTTTGTTAGCCGAAAAACGTAAATACAGCCGTTTGAATTTTTCATAGTAAATATTTTAACATATTGCTTGTACTGCTCATAGGTATTTTCATAAAATTTGTGAAGGATAATGTTTTTATATACGTTTTATGATTTCTCTGGCTTAATTAGTCACTCCATCTATTTTTAGTCCTTATCACTGTATTTAAATTTCAACACACCTTAAATGGCACACCCTTTCGATTGGTTCTTATCATGCTGAAATGTACCATTTTAAGAGCACGATTTAATGAACCAGATCCCTCGCTTTTTTTCAAAAAGGGAACAACAAGCCCATTTATACTCCTTTTTCTACCGATCCGTTGAGAGTTTTCGGCAAGTAACATGGCAGATACAATTATTTATATTGTAATAATATGAAATTCAAAGTTGTTTGGGAGTATCCCTTGCATCAGTATTACATGTTTTTTTTCGCCCACTGTTAAGTTATGCCTCTTTTTTTCGTTAAGTTTCTACTACAAATTTTATTGATTTATGTTTCACGTTATCACTGACTATTGAAATAATTTAGTCCAGAGCTACGTGGTTACACTTTTTAAATGGGAGCCGATTCGACCTTGAAGCTCTTCCGTGTGCCATCCAATCAAATCATTATCACGTATTATTTTCACGCAGCTGACATAATAGGAACTTGGGGGAAGGAAAGTTAATTTGTAAATCAAATTATTTAATTGAAGACATATTTTTACGTTAAGATTAAAATAAATTAATTTCTTAAAAACAAATTTATGTAAACACAAATTCGGGGTTCATTAATATGCTTCAGTTAGCTCAGATTTAATTTATCATCTATTTAAAGGGTCATTTATGTGGGAATTGTTTCTTATCAGGACAGTAGTCATGCGCACTTTTGATTGATTGGGACTGACACACCTGATTTTCGTGTTAGTGAGGTGGCTGCTTCCTTCACTGTCTCTGGCAATTACGTGGACGGGATTCCATCTGCTGCTGCTTGAAGTTCACCAGAAAGATTACTCGTGAATGGGCCATGGCCCCAGCTGCTGTCTTCTCTTAGTTTTGTCTCGAGATGAAAGGCAAACTATTCTCACTGCCGACCAACACTTTTGGCCTCTCTCTCTGATCCTATTACCAGACTCTATTTTCTAGCCTGCCGTGGTTCAACTACCACTCTCTCTCCTCTCGTCATTCTTCTTCGAAATTCATTTCCCTACTAACTCATTTCTCTCTCTCCTCTCTACCTTCCCACTTAAAAGCTCCATTCCCGACTAACCAATGTCTGTCACTTCTCCTCCCCAGGATAACTCTTTCCATGAGCACACCATGAGTGTGGACAACGAATCACATGGTCCCCCAACCCAAATCAAATGTACAGCTTGGCCCGGGAACTGTCTCCAGATTTCGCGGAGGGAGAAACGAAGTTCAAAATTCACGAGGGTAGAACGCCATGGGCAGATAATATTCCCTAATCCCAGGAACTGAGGATATCACACATCCGGCTCGTTGATCTCCCACCTGTTCGGAGTCTTGTTGCTTGTTGTTGCCGTCTGATTGGCGCCAATGGGGAATTTTTCAACCAGAGTGTGTTGAGTACCGCCACTGATTGAATAAAATGGCAATCGCAACCTTAATTCATTACATGACGTAAGGGTTTCTTGAGAGGGAAGTGAGACGATGCGTCAATGAATGATTGTCCATTTCTTACTCTTATTCCTTGAACGCCAGAACGGCTCCCATTTGATAAGCGTTAAAGTATTTCATCTAAGTTTGGAGACACAACTTCAGTCTTACTTGGGTGTATTAAACAACTGTTGAAGTTGTATGTTATGCTTATTTAGATCATAAATGACCTGTGAGAGTATTTATTTGGATCTCGTCTCGCCTTGAATCCACGGTTTGTGAAATCATTTCCCCGTTTTTGGACAAAAATAGGCATATTACAGAAAAGATGATTAGTTTTACAATCACGTATGTAATAACTTTAACGATGATTTCCTTCGTGTGAAATTAATTCCCACTCTCAAATTTACAGAGGTCGATAAAGGCGGGGTTCTCCTAAAATGATCCGTATCTGGTCATCAGCGGTACATCATGCACGATAGCGATCTAGTTAATTGAAAATAAGTTTCAGCCTTTTTGGTAAATGGCTACTCGAGCGGCCACCTTTCAGAATTTCCTCGTAGTCTTTCACGCGATGTGCGTAGGTGAATGCTAATGGCTGACACGAGCGGTTTTATGTCCCAGTTCACACGCGCCTTATCACCTCGGGCTTCCAGGTGCCAGATAACGACACGGATCTGCTTCCTTTCCGTCGTTTTGGGAAGGGTTTCGTGACGTGACTGTCCCGAGAATGTAAATCAAGGCGACCTACTATATTGTTTGCCTATGGCTACTCACTCAATATGTTCCTAAATGAAATTGGAATCACAAACCATTAAAAACTAAACCGGTTATTAGCATCAACTCCACCTAGTCAATATGTTCCTTGACGTTACTCTACAGTGCATTCTTAGTTCCACACTTTTACAAATTCACTTTCGCATACCAATTAATAGTTCCACCATATTCTATTAATTTATTATTACCTCAAAGCGTTATAATGGATATTATTAAATAATTAGCCAAATTAATTTAGATCCTTTACATGCTCATTTCACCAAAGACAGCAGATAACATTAATATATATAAGGCCTCTTTAGATAAATACGTACATCTGTCCTTATGAGAATGCTTTTAATTAATTATACAGGATTACAAAGAAATTAGAAATTATAAAATAAATAAGTGAAAAGACGGCCAATAAGTCAGCTAATTATTTAATAAATCCAAATAAATCATCGCGGGAGATTATCTGTGGCAAAATAATTATCTAATGTAAATTGTTGATCCATTGAATAATGCAAATCTGCCATGTATTTTATTTTATATTGAATATTACACTACATATTTTTACAAATTTTTATGTATTCGGAATTAATTTGATCTTATAATTATCTTGGGTAAGAAGTCCACAAAGTTGGATGAAACGTTGTATTTGTAGTAATAAAATTATTTGCTGAAATATTGGCCGTCTTTTCATTTATTTACTTTGAACTCAAATTCAGAAAACGTTTGAATTGAAAATTTTCTTTTAGTAAAATGAACGTCATCGTAGACCTCTAAATTTTTATGACAAAGTCAATAAAAAATGCTGAGGAAGATACAATTGGTAATTCAGCAATAACATTATTACGAAGTTAGTTATTATGAATTAAGTAACTTAACGAACGCTAAGTACTATCTCTGGAACAGCTTTAGGGTGCGTTTCTTTAAGTCATTACATTCTGATTGAGTTTTGAATTGATAAAATTATTATTGTGATGAAAGTTAATTATCATTTCAAATGAATTATTATTTATTTATTTACAACTACTTATTTTTAACAACTCTTGCGTTGGAGAAGGGATGGGGGTGGGGGCAAAATCTCCATGCATGCTGCTGGTAGATTCTCATTATTTGTACTTTAAATTGAGAATTTTTCCACCATCTGTTCGTTTACCTTCAGAACGATTTATTATAAGGCTGTAAATATAGTCTAAAGAGTACGTCCCGTTTGATATATTGATTTATAATTGCTATCTTTATCAGAGTTGTTGGCGTGCCCAAAATATGTTTATAAATGAAAATAAGACAAAAAATAGTATTTTTTCAATACATATTTTGATTTTAGGTTTTTGTCAAACACAGAATGTAGATCAACTCAGGTCGACCAGCGTACAAAGATATATACGAAAAAGATGGCACATGTCAGAGATTCTTATCCAAAATTGCATAGATATTGTTAAGGCCAACCGTAAACTATTTTATGTTTATGGAATTTAAGGTGCATTTTTTGTATAAAGAATTCAGGTATATTTCGTTCTTTTACATAAATCCTGGAAGCTTGTTAATGTGACAATGTTCATTGATCATTGTAATAATATCATTTTTAATTGTGACTATAAACGTGATTAACAATTATTACAATTCAATTGGTAAACTACATTATGCAATTCTGTCTCTGTAATTTGTGTTACTGATACTATACGGCGGTAAATAAATTGAAAATATTTAGAGCCGTTCAATTTTCTCTCTCGACCAATTTTCTATATTTGATCCTTTATACCCGAGATTTCTTGTATTTATATTTTCTCGTCCAAATCGTTATTCACTTCAACAGAATCCAGGAAAGGCTTCTCCGATTATTTCTTTTCCTCTCCTCGGATTACCAAGCGAATGGTTTGACATCTCCGTGTCCACGGTCCTGTTCCGGAACGAAGAATGTCGTCCTCCTCCACCTTTCCGATGTTTCAGTCACACCTGTAGAGTAATCTGTAAACTTCGTGCTGGTGCTTTCTTCCCTGGACAATCTATCGAATATTTCCACTCAATTATATCGCGTGTTTTAATGTTCTTCGTGTCATTTTCACTGTGTCTATTAACACTATATTCATTGTCGAATTATTAGCCACCGTCATAATCTTCGAGGCCACCTATAGACAGAGTGCTTCATTTAATCCGAGTATATAGAAATGAAATGCTACCTTCACAATACGGTTTCATATCACAATAATAGTCGCGCTCCTGTTGATTTAAGGGGAGAAAAGGGGCGACATATGAAGAAAAAGACTGTGACCGCCGCCCTGCGTCCTGGGGAAGAATTTACCAGAAGAGACTGTACGTGGACAAACAGACTCAAGGCATATTTGAAAAAGGAAACCAAGCAAAGACAGGAGTTTGGCCACGTTGCGAGAAATGAAACCACGAAGGTCAGTTTTCTGGCTACATGCTCAAAAGCATGTTCCCACTATCTAACTTGAAGGACAAATAAATTACTTCCTAGCAGACGAAGAAAGTTTGCCACGTGCGTTATCTTATGACAAATAACCCGGCGTTGCTCGGGTTCACGTAAAAACTGAAACATGAATGTAATTAAAGATAAATTTATTACAGTACTTGAGGGGACCCTACAATCTATTTCTATTGTCAAATACTACCTATTCTCAATCCTACGTTCTTTAAATGGCGAAAAATCGTCATAATTGTAGCTTTTTTAACAGATCCGTGGGTCTAAGAAGAAAAGGTCACATGACCAAAATTGTAGAGAATCGAATTTTCATAGAATTTTTCCTCACAATTTTTCCAAAATCCTCGTTTTCGAACTACAGGGGCCTAAAGTTGGAGGGGTTCCAAAATTAAGTTTTTTAAATTTTGTTGTAGCTCAGGGAGGAGGTGGGAGAGGGGATTTGGACCACCTTGGAAATAAAAATATGTCGGTGAGACATAGAGAATAAATCCTTACTCGTTTCTCCAAGTTGAGTACGGACTTTGGTAGAGGCGGAAAACAACCGAAAAAGTGGGGAAAACCGTAGCTTGTTGACACTTTCACTTTTTTCACATATACTAAATATTGTTGTTATTTAAGTTTATTTAATTTAGTGCTCCTACCTGTGTTGAATGTCACTATCAAATGCATTATATTTTATTTGATTATACAAATGAGCTATTACTAAATATTTAAAATTAACCTGACGCGAAAAATAAAACTTATTTACGTATACATATCAACCCTAGCTGCCAACGATAGATAAAATACGTCGCGAAATGTTTATAATTAAAAAAATGTATATAATATTATAGATCAAGAATATAGAATACCCCTTAGATTATTTCGATGGGCGTATGGTACACGAAAGCTTTTAAGAAATTGTTTTTACTTTTTTCAAATATATAACTTCAGTTTAATTAAAGAAAATTAAAGATCACGGGCAGATTCGGGCTCTGAGGAACACGTGTTCTAAATTTGGTCAAATTCTGACCCAGTAGCCTATAGCTAATTAACAAATGTTTACAGGTAGCGGTGGAAGCTGAAACGTACCAGTGGAAGAAAATCAACGTAATTAATGAAATGCAGTTAATATTTCCGATGAAAGTAAGTAATAATAGCTTTCAAAAGCGAATAAATTAATTGTTCGATAAATAATAATTACGAGTAACATAAATTATTTCGTAGAAATGTAATTTTATGTTTTTTATGCCATTTTATGTAAAAGAGAAGGGTAAAATAGTTATTTTCTGTTATCGCAGCAATTTCCGTCTCATGAGCTACCACTCAACGTTTTCGGTTCACCGAAATCTGTCTCATCTTGTTTCCATGAGTTTTCATTTCTTTTTCCAGCGCACATGACTTTATAATTCTTTACAATGTGACAATATGCGTTTTATTATTAATAAATAAATAAATAAATGTTTTAAAAAATAAAATAAAAAACTATATGGATATCATTCTAATTGAGGTATTTGGATGGTCTGTAACGGCATCGGGTTTTCCTTTAGGGAACAAAGTCTTATTTCACAGTGCACGGGTATTCGAGTATTTGTAACATATTTATAAAAAATTTTCGTGAAGGACAATATTTATGCCTATACTTATATTGTAACTGATATTATTTCACTGATTAAAAATTATTCTATTAATTTACAGAAGCTAGGAGAAGAAAACCGACCTCCTGTGGTGTAGTGGCTAGCCTCTAGTTGCTGCCTCACAACCCAGAGGTCCCGGGTTCGAATCCTGGCATGGGCTTGGATGTTTGTGTCGTCATGGTCGAGAAGACCGGGATTAAGACTGTTGGAGGGTCGATAAGCTGACCACGTTTCACTCCAAATTCGGAATGTGTCATGCAAGACGACAGTCCGCAGTCGACTCGGTAGGCCCAGGCCCACAATGGGCTGTAGAGCCATGGAGATAGAAAAAATAGGAGAAGAAACCGTCTAACCATAAGTATAAATTAACGAGAGTGTAGTAGTATTCCTTTATGAAGAAAGAGCGTAGTTATCTTCAGACGTTAAAGTAGCACCTATAGGATAGGTTTTAGCAATAATATGTGGATCAAATCAATAGGGAGGTTTAAAATGGGGATTTCTACAACTACATTCTGCAGAGTCAGATATTAATTACCTTTCGGTTACAGTCAAACTAAATAATGTTAAAAATTCCTGTTCTGGTTTCAACGAGCAGTCGGTCGAACCTATTTCGGTTTAACTTTTTTATAATTGTTACATATAAAGATGTATTAAGTCTTAAAGAAATAACACACTGCCATTCGCCATGTTGATAAAAATTTGGTGGACGCTTCAAAATCTTACTTTTTTTACGTTCATAATTTGTACCGTTGTTCGAAAGAAATGTGAAGAAGATTAAACTTCTATCCGCCATATAGAGAATAAATGATTACCATTTTCACCTGAACGCTTTTACTTTGAAGAGGCAAATAAGTTTGACATTTTCTTATAGACTGTCGTCCACTCTTTGAAATTGTGTAGCTTAAAACATTTACATTTTATTTTTTGGAGGCTAGACTCTTACAGCATTTGTTGAGCGTGATGGTAGCTATTAAATTTCTTTTGGCCATATGGCCTCATGTTCATTGCTGTTTGTTGCCACTCGTTAAGTACTAAAAAAAATTAACACTGTTAGTAATATGGGAATGCTAATGGAGAAAGGAAAATACCGACGTAGGTGCGAAATCTTCTTCACTTTCTCGCCTGGGTGACGTAGCCTGCCACGTTTTATTATTTGCTCGTGTTTCGGGCAACAGGCAATGATTGAGCATATTTTGAGCGTTGTTTCTTATGATAGATTGCGCCCGTATTACTTTCATAAGTTGTCAGACTATCCAAACTAAATTACACGGCTACGTGAATATATCTCGCCGAGTTATTTGTCGGTGTAATTAGATCTGTTCGTCAAGCTGTATAATGAACAACACCCGATGGCCACATTAAGGCATTGTGTCATATTGGTCCTGAGGAATCTACTGTCTGTGATTGATGGCGATTACTGAAAGTAAAGAGAAACATTTAAAGCCATCTTGTTACCATATCGTTAACAGGTTACAAGTGTTGACTAATAGATGAATCTACTGACCATTTCATTATTTTAAAAAGGTTTCGCAGCCGTTTTTCAGAGGATAAAGTACAAGACAGTTTCATTTATTCTATTACGAACATTGATGACATCATCATAACTTAAGTCATTACAGAGACTAAGAAATAAATCTGGTAATATTGATACACGTTTATTTATTAAAATTAACATCTTTAGGGCTGTGCTGCCAATCTACATACCTCAATTTTTAATCTAAAATTGTGTCTAAAAATATTGGCACAACGAGTGCCACGTTTGCTCACACGTAATCGTATGGTTTATTCAGTGGCTCGTTAGGTGTTTTTAGTCGCATTCCCTTCCGAGTTTATATGTCGATACTTAGCTGTTGATGAAACATAGAGTCACCAGTAAACTGGTAAACAACAGTCGGAACAGTGGCTTTCTGCACGAGTAGCAGTTCCGACGAAGTAAATCGACCAGAAAGGTGATGGCTACGGGCGGGAATGTGTGTAGAATTAATCTCTTAGGCTATTTAGATAAATGACGAATAGTAAATGGACACTATTATGCGTCAAAGTTGAATTAAAAAATAAAGAAAAATATATGAAGGTAATCCACGTGTAGTGAAGTCGGATTTAATTGAATTAGTAGAGTTTCGAAAGGGAGAAGCGATGCAGAATGAAGAGAGCAAGGCAGGTAAGGTTGAAGTAGGACTTCCGGTCTATAGTTTATAGCCTAAAAGTGATACAGGGCAAACTCTATAATACCTGCATCAGGGAGGTCGGACTCTTGGTACTTATCTCACGCTTTTCGGAATGACGGGACAGGAGTGTCTCGACCAGATCAGGAAGGGAAAGCTGGCCTCCTGTTCCAATAGAATCAGCAGAAAACCCTTACCGTATTCCCAAGGTCTGAGAAAGAAACCCATGAAAACCTTAAAAGCCAGAAACTGAAGCTAATCCAGAAACAGGCAACACCCCTTTAATAGCATCAGAAGGAAATTGCAAAAGGGGGGTTGTGGAAGGTAGAGCAAGGGAGCCAAGGGATGACTAGGGCACCCGGGCTATAGTTTAAGGATCCTACCCGGTGTTTCGCCTAGAAGAGATGCAGGGAAAACCCTAGAAAACCGGTACCAGGTACGTCGTGATTTTCACGCCCTTCCGAATGACGGAAGATGAGTTTGATGTGGGGTCGCAGCATTCCTTTCTTCTTGTCTCCACCAGTCTTAGGAGACAGTTTGCGGAAAACTCTTACCGTATGCCCAAGGTATTCGACCCCAGTACATACACCTCCTAAAATAGATAAAGGTGCATCAGCAAGTGAGAACCATGAAAAAAAAGAGAGTTTGAGGCATCCCCAAAGGTGAGCCCCGAAATCAATCTGGGGAGAAATACTTGCGAGAGACAGCTTCCACAGGCATTTATTCTGTCAGAAACTTAAACTCTTTTTTGGTGACAGGCTACATGAGGAAAAAGGCAACTACCGTTTAATATCATAGAAAGGGAATTAAAAAAGGGGGGAGAGGGATAGAAGGTAGAGCAAAGCAGACTACGGTTGAAGCGCCACATTTGGCGATACGAAAATGATTTTTCATCAAACATCTTCGATTATTAAATCATTTTCTAAACGTGGAAAAATTGCCAAAAATAAATTTATCACCAAGAGCCATTTTGAAGCCTCCTGAACACTTTTTTGACGGTTTGAAAATGTCGGAGAAATGTTTGGCGTAATGTATCGAGGGAGATTATGTTGAGCCATGTATCTAAATGAACCCAAAATAACGTGTTTTCTGTCGTTTTGAAAATAATATTGGTCCAACGTGAGAATGACGCAGATGATGACTTAAAGTTCGATTGAAGGTGTTTGTAGGGTATGAGAGACGCAATTGCAGAAAGAAGAGATCAATGAAGTCAGAATGTGCGTTAATCTGGAAATGCATTTCAGGCCGGGTCCCTATTAAGTGGATCTACAAGCAAGCAGCTCAGTGTGATCAACACTATACAGCCTCTTTACATTCATCATATTATTATTTTTGATTGTTTTACGTTTGAAGTGTAAATTATGCTATTGGTGGGATGCAAATAGGATTTCATCGTCGTTTCGTGTAAGTTTGGAGAGGGTATTTCCCGTCTGAATAGCACTGCAAGTGCTAATTTACGAGAAGCGGTGCGTGAAGCTGCTTCCGTTTGATGAGTCTGCTAAGAGAGGTTATAATTGACGAGTACACGACTGTTGGCATGCCTGACAGCATAAGAACGCCGCTCTTGTTGATCGATCGCTTCCTATGCTTTTTATTGACACAGATAACCTGTGTCTAGACACTGAGCTACCTGGAACTGGATGGATGGCGCCTCCTCACAAAGACCACGGATGCTGGAAGGGTCTTCGAACTCTCCTGTTCAACCTCCTTCAAAGTCATCTCATAAAATTCTTTCGGAGGAAACAGGGAGAGTATGGGTCACGTTCAAAGCTTTGAGAAAGGTTGATCTCTGAGCAGAAATAAATACGAGGCTACTTTGCCCGACCGGCGTAGGGAGAAATGACCACTGAAAGAAAATTTGTGCTAAGTCCAAAGAACAGACGTGGGAAATTTTTCATTAGTATAGATAACCGTAGAAATTTGGTACAGTTTACCTGCAGCTATTCTGGAGATTTTGCACTCAAGAGTGAGTTTAAAAAACAAAATTGTATTAAGGTAAATTCGGCATATTCGTGTATCTTTAATAGACACTGTCCAAAGAAGTTGTAAATAAATAAAACAGTGAGCTTAATCTGCCTAATTTATATAACATACAATAAACTCACCAAAAGTCAGATACAGAAATTTAATTAAAAATCAAATACAAGGCGATTCATCCCCAAACTTCAGGACCTTTTCAGTTGTTCCGCAAAAAAATTAAATAATATATATTCATAGTTAATTTAAAATAAATAAAATTGAAGTGTCTATCTGACTGTCTATCCATGTTTGACTCAAATAGGCTCCGAAACGGCTCAACGGATTTCAACGAAAATTTGAGAGTTTAAAAACACGAAATTTAACTGAAATATTCGAGCATATTTAATTTATATTAATATAATATCACTATTAATATCAATTCTACGAAAAGGTTTCTTGGCATACGTGCGTTTGTCTCCAAAAAGTGAATGGGGGTTGATCAGTATATGCTCCGACAAGACTTATCGGGTTTCAATGAAAATTTGAGGGATGGAAACAGGAAATTTCGTGTATGTTTCATTTTTCATATCTTGCAGAGTTCAGAAGATATTGATATAAATATTTATAAAACCATCAAATTGCGGACCGAAAGGCGACCAGAAAAATAGCTGCGAGTCAAAATTCCTATTAGGCGTTCCTATACCATTCATCCCCAGCGCGATTTTGGCAGCACGAGAGAGAGAACATTCTCACTCCATCTATTGTTGCAAACGTGTGAAAGCGGGATCTGTTCAAAACAATCTGCGACTTATAAGGTTTGCTGTGAAGCGATCATAAATAAATTATATTGTAGATTCGTTTTTAGGGCAAAATAAATAGACTTATTTCCGCGCGAACGAAGTCCCAAGTGTATCTAGTTTTGTATAAAATGTTTAACATACCTTAACAGGAAAGTACTGCTACTACAACATACTAAATATATATACGCGTCGGTGAAACTACTGAAGAGGTCCCGAAAATTGGGCATTTGATTTAGAAATTTCTATATCTCACTGTTGGCGAGTTTATTGTATTTTTAATAAATTACTACTTGAAATCAGGTATCTCCTGTTGACAGTTTTGGTCGATGAGTAACAGTATCTAGGAGAATTTTTAAAAACTTATAATGGGAATACGTTAGCTGGAAGACGACGAGTCTAAGAGAATATTGAGTTCACATTTACAATAATAATTTAGTATGTAAAATGTAAAATGCATTGAAGAAGCTAATATGAGATATTATTTAAGTATAGACCTTTTTTATTCAGTTATTAGATCTTCAAGTGATGCTAAAGCCTAGAAATGTGAATTTAGGACCCGTAGCGATAAGTTGAAAATAAAACGGACAGGAATCTTGTGCCCTTTCAAGAGATTGGCCAATTTCTGAGCCTCAGTAGGAAGGCGAATTGATTTGATGCGTTCTGTGACTGAACCTCTCGCTTCGAGAACAGACTGAAGGACACAAGAGAGCTGAAAGAATGTTCGACCCTCTAAAAAAAAGATAATGCAGCCGTTACGAACGTGAAATCCTTCGAGGAATAATGTTTTCCTCTCACTAAATCCACAGAAATACGTCGAAAAACGATAAAGGTTTCCAGGAGAAACAAAAACAAGAAGTTAGTATTTTATCCGGCCCTCTATTGATAAAATGATTTTCCCTGCAAACGGGGACTGTTCTTCAGTGAGATCATTGACCTTCAGTCAAAACTTGTAGCGTTAAAGGTTTAGGGAAACGCCTTTCATACCCATTACATCTAGATTATCCTAAAAATGGTAAGTCGAAAAAAATATTTTCAAGAAATGCCTGTGCGAGCTTTTTCTCGCAGGTATTGATTTTCTAAAGCTTTCAACAACGTGCCGCACGTTAAAAGTTAAAAAGATACACAAAGGGCGCTGCGGTAGTTTTCTCGCAGGCGCTTCAGCCCAGAGTTACTGCGGGGCTTACCAGATCATGTCGGGGATGCCTCGCACTCTCTCTGGGTATTTTTTTATCAAAGTTCTCATATGCCGAGACACCTTCACCTATTTTAAGAGGTATATGCACTGGGGTCAAACCCCTTGGGCATATGGCAAGAGTTGTCCGCTAATCCCATTGGATCAGCCGGCCAACTGCCTCCTGAATCTGGTGGAGACACGGAGAAGGGAATGCTGCGTCCCCGCAGCAAACTTGTCTCCCGTCATTCGGAAGGGCGTGAGAATAGTACCCGATGCCCGACCTACCTGATGCAGGTTTTCTAGGGTTTTCCCTGCATCTCTTTAGGTGAAACACCGGGTAGGATCCTTAAACCATAGCCCGGGGGCCCTAGTTAACCCTTGGCTACCTTGCTCTACCTTCCGCATTCCCCCTTTTCAATTCCCTTCCTATGCTATTAAAGGGGCGTTGCCTGTTTCAGGATCACCCTCATGTAGCCTGTTAACCAAAAAAAAGTTATAAAATACTGATTTAGATTTTCGGGTACTGAAGTGGTTTTGGGAATTTTTAAAAGATCGTTAACTCAGAGTTCGCGTGAATGACAAATTGTCCGACTCTGTGTAAATCACGCCAGGGTCCCGCAAGGAAGTGTCATCATGTTCCTTGCATTCATGACCGACTTAACTATCGGTATAAAATCACAGATCAAACATTTTACCGATGATTGTATGGTTTATAGGGAAATCGTAAACGTTGAGGATGCACAGATTCTGCAGACTGACTTAGACAAAATTTACCAATGGTCAGTTAGAAATAAAAATAAGGCAGCCGTTTTTACAAAAATGTCCCTTACACTCGATATAAAATGGGGAACGAAGTTGTAACGGAGTCTAATAACTGTAAATATCACGATTTGTAAAGATTTAAATTGGGGTAATGAGGTGAGCGAGGTAAAGGGTGGAGGGCGATGCTTCACTTTATAAACAGGGTCTTGAGGAAAAGCACGAGAAAAACCAAGACTTCTGCTTACAAAACGCTGGTCAGGCCAATTTTAGAATATAGGGTAACGCGCTGGGAGCCATATCGTCATTTACACACTCTAGCATTGGAAAAAATACAAAAACGGGCTGAAAAGATGTTTTGGGGTCGATTCACGAACAATCCTCACGAGAATTTAGAAGGTCTCAGTAATAGAAGGAAACATGTGAGGTTGTGCGCAATATATAAAGCTTATAAGGGTGAACCACAGGGCCCGGAAAGAAATAACAAACGGCGCCGAATTATATTTCTAAAAATGATCATACGTTCAAAATTAAATAAAAAGGGCAACGCACTGACGTAGGAAAATTTTAATTTGTTAATAGATCTAAACGCGATTGGAATTCCTTGCCTGCGAAAGTACTCACGACTTTTCCGGGTAGCGTAAATCAGTTTATGAATAGGCAAAGAAACCTTAAGTGAGCAATTTTTTTTAAAAATTTTTTTATAGAATCAGTGAAGTGATTTCTGTGTGACTCCTGACTTCTCTTTTCTTTTTCAGACCAAAACCTACACTTCACTATTGTTCCGTAGTGTGATTTTTTTTCTTTTTGTAATTGTATTAGTGTTTTCTTTGTATGTAGCAGCCACCGGGCAAATGCCCAATAGCAGCTAAGTAAGTAATAGTAATAACTACGGGGCTCACCTTTAAGGTTAACTGGGTTTTTCAAGGCACCTTCATTTAATTAGTGATGCGTATCTACTGGGGTCAAAAAACTTGGGCATACTGTAACAGTTGTCCGTTGATTCCATTGGAACAACCGGTCAGCTACTTCCTAAAACTGGAGGGGACACTGAGAAGGGAATGCTGCGACCCCACAGAAAATTCCTCTCCCGTCATTGGGAAGGGCGTGAGAATAGTGAGAATAATAGCCCGAACTACCTGATGCAGGTTTTATAGGTTTTTTCATGCATATATTTTAGGCGAAACACAGGGTAGTATCCTTAAACTAAAACCCGGGGGCCCTAGTCAACCCTTGGCTACCTTTCTTTACCTTCCACATACCTTCCCTTCCCCTTTTTTTCAATTCTCTTCCTATTGTATCAAAGGGTAGTTGCCTGTTTCAGGATCACCCTCATGTAGGTTGTTACCCACTAAATAAATATTTACTTACTCAAAGTAGACCAGTGAATCTATAAAACGATTTCTTTGCCTTAGTATCTCAGCCATCAGTATGACAATAATAAATCAGACGCATTTGTGGAAAACCAAACGAGAAAATTTCCATCTTATGGCTGATCTCCATGGTAGGTTGAAGGTCTCGCAGAATTCTAATTCCAGAAAACCGTTCACGGTCCTCGAGTTTTGTTTTAGTAGTACAGTACGAGTAAAGAAAGACCAGGAACAGTAACAGTCGGGAAGAAATTATGGGAATGGTCAGTAATAGAGACTGATCAGAAGTCGATTCTTAATTGACAGGAATACGACTGTAGAGATCAACAACGTCTGCTTATAAATCTCTAGTACAGGCGATGAAAAGCTGTTATCTGGGCTCCGGTTATACGTTTATGGTCCAATTTCCTGTTCTCTTCGCTATAAAGTTCTCTCTCCCACTGTTTGTCCCTGTCTTCCGCCCCCTTGTATCCATATCTTCCTCTGTCTCTCTCTTGAATGAGCTCTCTCCCTCTCTGCGTGAGCGAGCCCTGAATGGTTTCCCCGACTTTGGAAAGTCACGGGTTCGCATTCCACGACTCTGTGCGCTGATCCAGCAGCTTTCACGAAGGTCCGCTATAAATAATTCACGATCACGCCGCACGTAACAAGGGAACTGTACCGAGAGCTACGAGGTGGAAGATCGCGATTCCGACTTCAACCAACCTTTTGTAGCGCATTTTTATCATCGCGCGATTTACCTCGATCGCTCAAGAAAATAAATAAAACATGACCGCCAGGATTGCTTTCTTCCTCACAAGTAAGAAAACTTTGTTATAACTGAGACAACTGTCCTCTGTGTGCCTCGTGAGTATTTTAAGAAGTTCTGGGTTCGATTCCTGGCAAGGCACTGGCTGTTTATGTGTGTTTTCTCATTCCCTGACTGAGGAAAACTTGACTAAAATGGAAATAAGTTACCTAATAGAAACTCGCTAATTAGCCTACATACTGGTGCGACGATAAAAACAGAACTGTGATAACTATGTGTGCGATAGTGTTACCAAAACTCTACAACAAATGCAACAATAACATGTTATAGTGACTAATTTTTAAAACTAAGTTGGGCTAAACTTCTAACACCTAGTCATTTTTCTTCACACATGTTTTAAATAAAGAAAGTTAATTTTAAAAGCAAGTCACACGTGATGGCAACATTGTATGCAGGATCGTGCGGTAGGTTTTGTCAGTACAGTGAATGTCCACAAAAAGTAACATATGGTACAGTAGGGTTTTATTTATTAGAAGATTGTCAGGCCGATAAAATGACCTCAGTAATTTTTCAAAATTTTATTTATTGCTACGTCATGTTATATATAAAACATGAGCTTTCGACCTAGGTGGCTATCTTCATCTGTACAACGCATTTATCTTTATCATATATACAGCTAAATAAATTATAGTAAATTGGTTTTAAATATTTTTGTAAGTAAATATATTCTTCTATAATTTATTTAGTTGCATATATGATAAAGATAAATGTGTTGTAACTTGGCTGTGTGCCATTTTAGAGATTAAGATGGCCAACTGGGCCGTAAACTCGTCTTTTATTTATATAACGTTGCGATAAATAAAGTTGTGAATAATTACTGAGGACATTTGATCGGCCTTCTAAAAAAATGTATTAATTCGCCAAAAATTAACCCAACACGGCCACCTCTCTGTGTCACAGTAATGGGAAGAGGGACTTTGATGAACGTTACATGTGGTGCAGGAAGATGAAACGGTACACTGCGAATTTTTTGTCCCAGACTATAAGAGGGACAATCCTCTCCAATATTTTAATGAACTACCGTTGACAGACATATTTGGCTATGAGAAAATATATCATATAAGTCAACTTTCACATTCTCAGTGTAACATTCTTTGTGTAACAGCGCTGGGTTACGACACCTGAAGAAATTTAGTAGGAGGTAATAAAATTTTACGCGTGAAAGATAACGATATTGAGTTGACAAAGTGGTGAACGTTCATAAAAGATTTATAACTTATGGATGGGCTTTTGACAGGAATAAGAGTCTAAAAATGTGTATATCCTGACATACAAACAGTAATAACATCCAAAAAGACTTAAGGAGAAACGTATGTGTTACACGAATAATCACCAACTGGCTGCAACGAGAGTTTGGTTGATTTTATGTTCACGGAATGTGGCATTTCGCCTTAAAAATATATTTTTATTCCTTTTAGAAACGGCTTAAAAATACTTAGCTTCATAAGTATATCATACGCATGCGATTCTAATCTCGGAGTTCTCTACGTGACGTATATTCAAACGCAGATGATACACAAATTCATTTTTAGCGCAGTAGACCCAGTTTAATTAATATTTTAGAACGCATTGAAAAAGTATTAACATTTTGACAAAGGCAGACAAGAGGTGAAAACCCCAGGATTAATAAAGGCGCCAGACTGTCGCGGAGAAACCATGTCTGCTGGCTAGGTACAGAGGATTAGAGCTGTTTGTTTACCCTGAAATTTTTACAAGGCCGACCCCTTTTTTCGTAAATGTGAAATCCCGTAACGTAAAGTTCGCCAAGTTTTCCAAGAGAGCAGGGGAAAGGAGAAATTGGTATGGAGGCGATAAGGCGCTGAAATATTCAGTGTCGCTCGGAAGATAGAAGGAAGATGAAGTAGGAGAGGAGAGAAGGAGTAGCATGTGTTGGAATTTGGAGAAGTTGACGTCAAGGAGAGAAGAAGGAACATGAACAATTAAATAGTCAGTGTGGGCTTGTGGCTAAAAAGAACAGAAAGAAAACGCTTTCGATATCTAGCTGAAAGCAAACACGAAAACAGCATAATAAATTACAATATGCCAGCCTAAACTCTGCTGAGACGTGAAAGACTCCGCCGAGACGCAAAGGTACGAAATATAAATTTCATGCCCTGTGAAAGGAAGGGATTGCCACCATAAGAAAGCCGAAAACAGATTAATTCTATCCGTTGTTGCCCCACATTAATTATCCCTGCCCATGCTCATTAAATATTCAATTTGTTAATAACGATAGATAATTCAAGACACGACCAGGGAATTAAGTTCAATATATATCTATATTTCCATTTTAAAAACTCAGTTAAATATTCTTAAATTTCGTTAATAATTTAAATAATTAATTTTATTCGTCTTTCAATTATGCTTTATTAACTATTTGTTAACCCGGTCCATACAAACATTTTTAGCAACTTATACATAAGAAATATAAAAAGCTGAATCTTTAAATGTGAGTAAAGTTAACATTTTTATAATGTCCTCTATTTTATCGTGAGATAGAGAATGGCAGTTTTATGTGTCTTTGAACCTTCTGATTACTCACTAAATTATTTATTCGTTGATGTCCTAATTTGACCAAATAAATAGTTGGCGAATATGAGCTTGAGGTGTAGCCTATAGAATAATGGGAAAATTCGGCCTAGATCTTTCCATCCTGTTCTTTTAACTACATTGAATACAAATAAAACCTCATCATGGAGACAATTTCTCATTTTCACTGCATTGACCCAGGCCTTGTTTCTAAATAATAGATTATTTTATTGGGCCCCAAAGCTCCGACGAAAAGTTTTATTTAGTTTTACTAATATTATAGAGTATAATTCTAGAATATTAAATCCAATTTGTCTGACTTCATTGACTATTTTACATAACTGAACGCGCCTTTTCTTTGAAACAAGTAAAATTCCAGCGATACTATCAACTAGTAATTAGTAACGTTTGTTATCTTTGGAGTAACCTCTATGAGAATAACCAACTAAGATTATTGAGTTGCTTGTAATGAGCTGTGAAACGTCTGTGTGTACACGTAGCATTAGACACAGAGCCTTATCAGTGAAATTATTCGGAACAAACTCACTCGTCCGTAAAATGAAATTCAACTGCATCCTGAAGGTTAGGTTATATTCAATTCACACTGGCGCAATATGCAAGTCAAGCTGGAGAACCAAAATCGAGATACTAAACTTAATGGCAAGCTCGTCCGACTGAAATTTTTTCCTGTGTATGGAAACATTTTCCCCTGTATGGACCTGAAATGGCCGCAGTTCCGCGAGCAAATTACTAGCGGCGTTATGCAAGGAACTCGTTTTGCCAGCAGGAGAATGTCATGCGATCTACCAACCACCCCACAGGCGAGATATTGCTTTCACGAGATGCTGATAAATGACGCAAGTGCTTTTAGCTGAAGCGTCATCAATTACATCGCATGTGTCAAAGAAATTTAGAATGCTTGCAATAAGTGTCCATATTAGGTATGCAAATCGTCGCGTAATTGATTAAAAACTTCTAGTCGAGATTGATGACTCTCGACAGTTATTCCGTAATCTACTTTATAACGCTTACTTAATGACGTGTTTAACAAACTATGACTTTTAGCCATGCAAATTTTAAAGTAACGTCGGTACTTCTTGACGTTTAGTATTAGGTGCCTAATAACGTATAATTCCAGGCGTAATAGTTAATTGGGTTTGAAGCTTATGGACGATAAACCTTTTAAGGATTATGTCTCATGTGAACTCGTTTTGAGAAAGTGTTTATGGTTTTTTATAAAATACTAAGTACGTTCAGACGGAAAAGACATTTTCACAATATAACACTGAAACTGTAGAAGGCTTTTAAAATTATACCAAAATACTTTAAATTGCATGTTTCTCGACAATGGTAAGGACTGAAACAATACTTTGTTTCTAAAAGTGCGACAGCTGAGCCTTAAGACCTCAGCAGATGTAGATTTTGGTATAGATTTCCACTATTTTGACCCAAGGCGTCATCAATGTAGCCAGATGATCCGATACCGTCAACGAGAATCGACCTTCAAACTGTCAACCCGAAGCAGACCGAAGAGCCACCGTAGAATGCAGCTGCAATCTTCTACGGTATCGTTGATATCGAATTAAATCTGTTAACATTGCCAGTCGAATCTTTGCTTCCTTTGGTTCAACCCACAGGTAGACTGTCATTAAAAATAAAATAAAATCATTAATGTAAATTTATTTTGTTTTCTTCTGGCTTTTACGAGTTACATCAATTAAATTTTATTCTTCTTTGATTTGAAATTCATTGGTATAATTAATTTTCCTTCCAATTATAATTTCCCAGTATTAAATATAACTTAATTAATATATCATTAAATAAATCTTCCTTCCCTATTATCTTTATCACAATATTAAACTATAAATTAATAAAAGGTATTTTTGGATTCTTAAAATCATGATTCCACGAATAATTTTTTGCAATGTGAACGAAATGAAATGTAATTTTATTTGCTACAATTTAATATGAATGCATTTAGATGACTTAAAGTGATTTAATTTAGAATGTGAATAAGAATTATTTTTAAGTAAACACCTCTACCTAGTGTTATTTGTGATGAACTTAGGATGTTAGTTGAATTTGTATATATGCTCATTAATAATTTAATAGGTATTTTTTGACTTATAATTGAAAATGAGTGAAGAAAAATATTTGAAGCCTTAATTGACCTGTCCAAAAAAAATTATAAAACAATTTTTGCAGATTGCTTGTGTTTAATTTTAAAAATATTTCATCCTTCTTAAAATTATAAACAAGCAATTTGTAAAATAGTGTGAAAGATTTATGTGGAATTAGTTTAATTATCTATGTTATTGATTAATAACGCAATCATTGCAGTCTCCGTGACCAGGAATATATTTTATAATCAAGGACAAATAAAATGCGGAAAGAATAGAACAGCCAGAGTAACAGAGGATTTGCCTGAAAATTCTTATTTTAGAAAATTTGCTTTAACTCAGTGCTTGATGGAATTACAATTAGAATGGTAAATGAACGTTTTAACACAATTCTTGATGAGAGATGAAGGTTTTAAATAAATAATCGTAGGTTTCGATGATCGAGTTTTACAATTATTATAAGTTGAACAGGAATCAGGTTATGAGCAAGACTTTGAGATGAGCATAGTTCAAAAGGAGAGAGAAAGTGAACTCTACTCTTCACTACAATCTTACAAGGGAAACGAAAAATATACGTGACACGTTAGGGAAGTTGACTTTTATAGGAAGAAGGGGGCAATAAATTATTATCGAAGCTGAGTTACAAAAACGAGTTGTCGTTTATGGAAATCCTAATAAACGATATATTCGTCACCTGTAGCACAGTTTAAAGGTTATTTTACAGCCTCCCATTGTCTAAAGAGACTCGGACTAACTTACTTATTTGTATTTTAAACGTGCAAATATAATTTTTTTACTTTACTATTCGTTTCTTCACTTCGTCAATATATCCATTTTTATTAGTTGTGGGGAATTTTCCCGGGCTAGAACTTAATTTTTTATATTTTACTTAGCATTATTAAATATTTTTTGGGAAAGTATTGACAGGTTGTCTGTCAAAGAATTATTGCGGCGATTTAAAACGACTAAATTAATCGCTCACGCGCCAACAATGGCGATGCGGACTGTGTCTGAATAAGGTAAGTCACTACAAAGACAAGTTGTTATTCCTACGCACAATTCGCCGCCTGAGTATGGTACAAGATTAAATTCAGAGACTCTTTGATTAATATCACAGATATTAAGTGTATGAAACCCAGAGACTGCTTCACCAATATCCAAGCTTTTAAGAGCGCTTCAGAAGACTAGTCACTGACAGTAAAACATGCCTGAGTCAGGGAAACAACAGATGACAACGCAGAAGAAGCGTTTCCTCTTATGAAGGTACGAATCTACCACATAATACACTGTTGAAAATTTTAAAATATGAAAGATATTTTTTTATGTTTCAGTAATGATAAATTCACAGCATTTAACAGTTTGAGGGAAACCATGGACTATGCAATTTAGGATATTGTATCGACTTTTTCGGAGGAGATAAGCTGGCCCAAATATGCCAGGGATGGTTTCAGATGTTTGAAAGTCTTTTCAGTGATTTCTAAGGGAACGATTTAGCTAATTTCGAGCCTAATTGACTTCTGCGTGACGGAAGACGGATTGTGAGGAAGTTGACAGTGCTGCACAGCGACGTTCCATCTTCGGGAGTCTTTCAGGTGGAATGGGGATCACGCCCTTCGGAGATTAAGTGGTCCATAGACGAGGCACGCCCAGAGCGACAACGACAACTTCTCTCTCACGTTCCTTCACGACAGCCTCATCAATATGTTCATGTACACGAGGAAAATCGATACCCTGTAGCTGTCACGTGGAACTGAAAGACGTCGAGGGGCGTTTCGGTCTTTAAGAAGTTTTGTAACTGTAGCGAGATAGGAAAGAACGGATTACTATCTCGGAATATTTACCTGAAATAGTTTTTCAGCATTTCGGGAATATGGGGTGGAATATAAGTAGGGAGGTTGGAAAAGGTGCCTGTGGGAGTTTCTCTCGCAGGCGCTTCACCCCTGACTGACTGCGGGGCTCACCTGACAATGTCGGGAATGCCTCGTACTCCCTCTGTTTTTTTTCTTCAAAGTTCTCACATGCTGAGACACCACCTATTTTGGAAGGTTTATGTATTGGGGTCGAAGATCTTGGGCATAAGGCAAGAGTTAGCTGCTGATCCCATTGCATCAGTCGGCCAACTGCCTCCTAAAACTGGTAGAGACATGGAGAAGGGAATGCTGCGACCCCACAGCAAAGTTGTCTCCCGTCATTCGGAAGGGCGTGAGAAAAGTACCCAATGCCCGACCTACCTGATACAGGTTTTCTAGGGTTTTCCCTGCATCTCTTTAGGTGAACCAGGGGCCTCAGTTAACCCTTGGCTACCTTGCTCTACCTTCCGCACCCCCCTTTTCAATTCCCTCCCTATGCTGTTAAAGGGGAGTTGACTGTTTCAGGATCACCCTCGTGTAGCCTGTTAACCCACCCCACAAAAAAAAGAAGAAGAAAGAGAAAACCAAAAGCTTTCCAGAATTAAATGATTCAATCATTCACTGTGATAAAGAGTTCAGAGGAAGGTAATTAACTGAAGACAACGGTCACGGTATACGAAGATTTCCAAAATTAGAAGGGTGTGCCAAAAGAATAAAGTACATTAAATCAACCGTATTTCACGTAGCATAACAGAAAAGGAAATGATAATTGGGGTAACGTATAAAAACATAATTGATAATCAACAAATTTAAGTACAATTCGGGTCTTAAAAATCATAGAAAATACCAAATAGTATGGAGCTTATTTATTTCATAAACAATAAAATATTATCAATCTAATTTAGGATTATCAAGTCAAATATTTGAATAACAATTATAAAACAAACATTTTATGTAATTAATCACATTGATGATGTTTTTTGACTGAAAAAATTGTCACTGAAAGCAAAGATGCCATAAATAGATTTTTCAACCAGAGATTTCCCCCCCAGAAGGTATCTTCGCCTTATCGTGGCGGACGGGTTTGGTGCTGATAATCACAGGAGCTTCCCTTGTCAGAGAAGCGCTGGGTGAAGTTTCCTCCAGGTTGGGAGTTGTGCGTGGGATTGAAACCTCACCACACAAAAAAGGTAATTAATCAAATACAGAAGACACACTAGCAAAGAAAAGCAATGATTTGGAGGAAGATATAAGAGGTTCGAGGAAATTGGCAATGGAAATAGCAGCCTGGAAGAAATTGATTAATAAGGCTAAATTTAATCATCGGTTATAAAGCCAAAGAAGAAAGAGAACCAGAGAATTAACCAACCTGCTTATAAATAGAAGAGATTAAATTATATCGTTTCAGTTACCTTTAACCTTCCTCGCGGTATTACCATACAGTTACGATATAGATCAACTACACTATTACTGATAGTACTATTTGTCTCACCTCATTGAAAATTAATGATCACAACGGATAAAATAAACACAAATAAACTTTAATAATAAAATTTAGAACATGACAATAGCACTTTGGAACCTATTTAGGAGCCAATATAAATTAATACAAATATTATTTTCGGCTATAATGTTTTAGCAATGAGCACACTTTTGATTATTTAGTATCTGTATTTTGTGAAATAAATTGTTTAAAAGGAATCATACTGCAAGGAGAGGAAATAAAAACCTTACGCTTTGCCGACGATATTGTAGTATTAGGAAAATCAGAAGAAGACATGGAAACCATAATAAATGGCATGAACGTAGTCCTGGAACATGAGTTCAATTTGAGGATTAATAGAGTGTAGTATGGGAAAAAGTGGAATAACAAAGGGTGTTAGATTGGGAGGGGTATTTTGACGGAAGTTAAGGAATTGTGCTACTTGGGAAGCGTAATAACTAGGCGATGGTAGAAGTATAGTAGACATAAAGAGTAGGATAGCACAGGGAAGGAAATCGTTGCTAAAAATGTTGTATGGAGCGTTGCGTTATATGGGTGCGAAACGTGGACGATAGGAGTTGCAGAAAGGAAAAAAATAGAAGCCTTTGAAATGTGGTGCTATAGGCGAATGCTGAAAATCTGATGGGTGGATAGAGTAAGTAACGAGGAAGTTCCAAACAGAATAGGGGAAGAGCGAACAATATGGAGGACGTTGACCAAGAGAAGGCATAGATTAATAGGCCACGTTTTAAGGCATGATGGTCTTGTAAAAGTAGCATTAGAGGGAAGTGTGTGGGGTAAGAACAGAAGAGGTAGGCCAGGGACACAATACGCTAAGCAGATTAGGGTAGCTGTAGGATGTGTTAGTTATGAGGATGTGAAAAGGCTTGCGAAAGGTAGTTTAGCATGGAGGGTTGCATCAGACCAGTCTTAGGACTGAATACTACAACAAAAAAAAACATCATAATAATAATTAATATTTGCACCTTAAGAGATTCCCAAGGAAGAAACGAAACGTGGAGCAATTACCATTAACATGTTCTAAACTTTGGTATTAAAATTTATTTCTGTCTGATTTCACTGTTGTAGTTATTTATATTATTACAGTTCCCTACTTTATATTGAATTGTGTTATGAATTACACAGATTAAATACAGATTTTCTTTTCCATAATCGCTTCGCCGTTGAATGTTAAATATTCTCACGGCTATTATGGAAGGAAAGCAATTACGTGACATACCTTGGCATTCAGGTCCCATCGAAATTCAGCCGGGACGAGATCGCTTCCTTAGGCAATCTTTAATTACTGTTATTAACTGGTCTGACTGCACTTAATTACGTGACTTAATTATTTGAACGCGTTTGCTAATTAAGCTTCGTTATTACCTCCAATTATCTTTGCATTACGTATTTAAAATTTTAATTTGTCTTTGTTGTGATACCGCTATAACAACATTACCAATAATAACTCTACAAAATAATTGGGTGGGGGGAGTACAAAATGATGTTGTGAAAGGGAATTATTCAAATTATTCATTTGATGGTCTATCTTTCACTGATGTTGGTTTGAATAATTTTTCTAAACAGCTTCAATGGTGTACAATGTACTTATTAAACATAAATACGATTGAGAGTCACTGTGGACATTTTCCTTCAAAAATATTATCAACCAGTGGTGGCTCCTGAATCCCTAAGGGCAATTTTCATAAGACGAAACAGCGATTATATTACCAGTATTCTGTTGAAAATGACCCTAATATTCAACATTCATAATTCCATATGCCTAACAAGAGGTAATGTCTAATTTCGAAAAAAGAAAATTTTTAAAGCGTGTTCAAAAACACATTTAACGCCTCAGTATTTTTACTTAGGAAATATTTCTTAAATAAGGTTCTCTTTAGGGTTAAACCAATGGAGGCAGTTGTAATATTTTCGAGTTGAGGTATATTTGAATTTACTGTAATAAATCCGAGGAAAGTAAAAAAAATAATACGTCTGTTAAAATTTTATAATATATTTAACAAAAAGAAAAGAAAATATTATCTTCCTGCTCTGTGTCACGTCTCGTCTATCCCTGCCTATATCCGCTACAACCTTCAATAACTACCTCTCTTCACCTTTTCTATTTATCTCGACACCTGGCACCGCCCATTTAGTTCCAAATTATTCACGACTTTAGCCAATGACAAGCCATTTCTCACCCCGACAGCCTAGAGGCTAATACGGGGCAACACGTCTTTTTCCAGAGGTGTTCCATCTCACGTTCAACATTCCCAATTGCTGTTGTGTCATCCGAGATATTCCCTTTCATGAATTTATAACCCTGGGTTTGGTCAGCAGCATAAAACTAATCCCCTCACAGGACACCGATTGAATAGGATTTTTTTGCCACGGCCTTGGGTACCTGAAGTGCAATGACCCCACAAGTTCTGGATCTCAAAAAAATTGGAAGTTATAAAAGATCGAAGGTTTTCCCGGTGTATATTATGAAGAGGCAATTCTTGTGTTTCCACCCCATCGAAGCGCCGTGGCTTAAACTCCATTTAACCCGGGTGGAAACCGAAGAGTTGTTTATTCAAATTGGAAGTTATTAAATGAAGTTAAAATAGTAATTCCCCTATTATGTACATTGCACAGTATTATATGCAGGATCACGGGATGTTTTCTGAGTGTTATGAAAGTATTTCAAATACTATTGTTTTAAAAAGTCCAACAGTAATTTAAACAAAATACTACACAAAATGTTGAATAATATTTTTGATTTTAAAACATGAAATACTTAATTTTTTATATTTTGATACCCTTGCGGTAGCCTCTAATGAAGACTCCTCGTAGCAAGACTCTCCTCTGTCTCTACGACATCCGAAGTGCCGGAGAGAATGTTAAATGTCTTCAAAATCGAAATATTTTTATTAAAATTATGAAAAAGAAAGATTCTTCGCAAATTGATTTATGTGCTGTAGTACATGAGCCGCAGCCGCTAATGTTATCAACAGGTGTTCCGAGGTAATATTAAATGAGATTTAAGGCTTCTCCGAGAGGCACGTTTCGTAATCATTAAGTTAAACGAGTAGCAGACTGACAGGCGGCGTTGACCTGTGATGTTTATGATGCTTTAATGGATAATGCAAATACAGTAAGACGCCGCTTAACGCAGAGGATACGTTCCAAAAAGTTGGAGCGCTAAATGAAACAGTATTATACGAGGTCATCTTAACACGTAAATATTGGGGATAAGTGAAACATCAGCGAAAATAAATTAAAGTCATGTTTTATTTTGTAACATTATATTAATTATGGCCTTATTTATTGTTGTGATATATCGCTAATTCCAACAAATTGGACCTTTATAAATCAAAAGTAAAACTCTCGGTTTCTTCTTTTTTTATAAATGTGCAGTAGTGTTCAAGATCTGTTCAAAATCTGTTAATTGAACCAATTTTGGAAAAGTATCATAGTGATCAAAGAAATTGGTCTTCCAAATATCTTGTAAAGATGATGATTTTGAAAGTTTGGAATGATAAACAAGCGGTGGTTCTAATTGTTACACCATCTTTATCGGCTTTAAATCTGCACGGGATAAAAAGGTGTGTTTTGGCCTTTTCTTCCAAGAATCATCATTGAATTCTAATTCATGAGAATAATTCCCTACCTACATGCTTACTCTTATTGTCGTTGGACATACAGCAGATGCTTTTTTCTTTCCACTTGCCCCGTCTCCTGTAATCTGTATACTATGAAAAACGTTTCTGTTTTTGAATTAATGTACCCAAAATAGACTTGCTATAAAATTACCAATCCATTAATAGTCTCCATTATTAATATGGTTAAAAATTCAATGTCATCTTTCGTTCAACTTCATCGTTATTTAAGTTATGAAACGGGCAATTATCGAGGCAGAAGTTGCTGAAATGTTTTTTTCTTTATTTTTAGAAGTATTTGTGTTGTAGAACTGGACACATACGAGAAGTCGGGGTGGAACAGGATAGCAGGATAGATCGGAATACCCTATTTTTTAACTGGATACTGCTGGAAGTTAGTACATAGGGTGTGGAACGTTGCAACTGGTCAAGGAAGAAGTCATTGTAGCCGAATTGGCCAATTTCTGACTGTACATTGTGAATGAACTCTTGATTTGGCGTCTTACATTTGAGAATTTAATAATTTTTGCCGCATTTCTACAAAAGGTTATTTTACAAAAATCCTCGCTTTTAACTCTTTAATATATACTCTTGTATATATTCATAAACAAGGTGTCTTTAACTGCATATAAGTCACGAAGAAGGTTTAAATATACTTGTATTAAACTAAGACTAGCGTGTGGGGCGGAACGGGGTACTATTGTATATGGCAAAATGTTATGATTACCTCAAGAAAATAAAAAGGGAAAAACAGGCAGAGTCAAGGTATGACAAAGAGTTACAGGATGCTATACCCAAAATGAATAGATTAAGAAAGAAAAGGAACGGAGAAAAGCGAAAAATGTTAGCAAAGATTGTGCCCTTGCAAGAAAAAAAGTTTTTCGAAAGGAAAAATATATAAAGCGATCAACCGTATATTAAATAAGCATAAGAAATAAAAAAATAAAAGGTGTTAAGATTTTTCTTAAATTAAATTAAATTTTATTGCTCATAGAAGACATCCTTTCTTTCTAGAAATCCTCCGAAAATTAAAATTCGTTGTTTTAAGTTATGTTGATATTAGTTTCTATAAAGAATATAGTAAACTAGTGTTTTATAGTTTTATGAAGTGATTATTTTCCAAAAAAATTAAAGAATAAGTATATCCTTCTTCCAAACCTCCCCTATCTGTATTGCTGAACTTGACACATAATACAGCGTGGATGTCATATTAATTTATTCCTTTAACATGGCAATTCTGTACTATTGTACTGCGTAAGTCAAAAATTGATATATTTTTCTGTCAAATGAGACTAAGATCATGTCTGTCAGTTAAAAGAATAAATTAGCATGAATTTTCAAAGTTGTGAAGTCATTTTTGAAACACCCGGTACATGTGTGCATCAAAGCACATGAAATCGTGGAATCTCAAGTAGCTCTGCTGTATGTCATTTTTATATTTTGTAATGGAACGCCGTTCGCCGAAATCTCACTTCTGCGTAGCTATACGTGCCCTGTGATCTCGACGTCTTCTTACATTCCGGAGGAGTAACAAATTAAAACCTTATAACGCGGACTCTCTTGGACGTCCTGTAAAGGACGAGGCCGGAAGCATGACATAAGAAAGATGTGAGCGATGTTGTTTCTGGACCCACTTGGCTCTCATACTCGAGCACAAATAGAAGCGACGCCACGGCGCCGGGACGCCGCTGCACTCTGCGAAATGAATCAACGACATCGGCGTCGTGTAATCACCTATCACGTCGCCTACGTCTGATCGTGAATGTACGTCACACTTACTTCGGTCGAAGCTCTCGTTGCTCCGGCGTACTTTCATCTCCTAGCACGATGATAGAAAGGAAGTGGGACAACTTAAACAGTCGGCAGAGCCATGCGGTGGCAGACCCTCAAATCTACTGAAAACGACTGTAGGAAATATTAGAAATGTTGCACAAGGTACCTGGCACATGTCGCTGGATGCAGTCCACCTATTTTGTGACTAAGAACCATTATTTCGAGACAATAAAACGCAGATGCAGAAGGAGCTACAAGTGTTTGAAGAAGATAAAGATGGACAGTGAGAATAGCAATCCTCAACGAAAATTAATTATTAGTATCCCAAACCTTGAAAGGCAATTAAGAAGAAACGTTTTACGCGTAACTATTCTGATGGAAGCAGATCTGTTGCTAAATTTTCTCGTACTGTCCCTCTTCCGTCCGTCAATCTCGATTTTGTGGCTTTGCGGTGATACGTCCTTCCTATTCCAACCATGCCTCGCGTTCCTATTAAAAAAGGCGTATATTTACTGAACAGTAACACGTTGTTTTATTTATAAACCAATAGGGATGATTGACAATCATTGACGAAGTAAAGCATATGTTCAAGGATCAAAGGAACTTAGCCATCAATGCTATGAAATTGAGTATTTAATAATGAGTATGCTTTCAATAATGTGGGTAGCCATTCTCTAATTTAAATGATTCCGGTTCATTTTCTAAATTGAAGTTTTGCTATTTTTTTTGGTACGGGTAACAGATTTTTTGTTTATAGAATTATTTTCTCCCCTCCCCTCGTGCAGAAAATGACTTATGTATTGGTAAATATTTTCTTTTTTCTATAAATCAATCTGTGGAAGTTATTCAGTGGTGAAAAACATGCGTTTCCTCTGCTGCACCCGATATTTTAATGCGATAATAATTCAAAACGACTATAATATACATTGGAAATGTTGCAAAAGGTACCTGACAAATGTCGCTGGATAACGTCAACCTTTGGATGAATATCGAACCATTGGGACTATTATGAGTATTTTGTTTCCAAAATTAAAGTTAAAAAAATTCTTTATGTATATGTTCTGAAGACAATTTAACAATTTTCTTTTCTCAAGACCGATTATGATATCTATAATAAAACCTATATAAATATGTAAACCTTTAAGTTTTAAATTTAACATTTTTTGTAAAGATATTGTACTTTTGATGATATTAAATTTAATATTTTGGCTGTAAATTTTGATAATAAGAGTATCCAGATTAATATAATTTAGGTGGTTAGAAATTAAATTACAATTTCTGCTTTAGAAATTCTAGTTGTAATCTTGTTCACACTTATTTTAAGATTTAAATGAATTAACTATATATATAAACATTTTATAAGGACAGGAATGAGACAGAAACCTGGCCGTCACTCGAAATGTTTTCCTAACATTCTGATGAAGGGGGCGGTGCCTCCGAAAATTCAAGACTGAAATGGTGCATGCTATATGTGAACCTTAGGTAAGTCACCAACTTTCTGTCTCTCTTTCCTGTCCTTATAAAATGTTTAAATTAATCTGAAAATGTTATTTTCTGACGCATATTGATATATTTCGGTCCCGGTCGTTTCATGAGCAAAATGAGTTTTTTAAAAAAATTCAATTATGAAATGAAGAGGTTCCTAAAGTTGGGGGACGAACGTATTCTAATTAAATTATTCCATTTCTGACTTTTAACCAGTCTTTGTGTTTTGTATACAAGATTTAAATGCTTGGTGTGCATTTAAAAAAGTTAAGGAATGCCCTACTTAAACCGAAAATAATAATAAATTTAGAAGTAATTTCACAAAATTACAAAATGTTTAGAAAGTTGGATTCCAGAATATTTAATTTTTATTTGATTTCTCTTCGCTTCCTGTGTCGAGACATCGGGTTGAATGATGGAAGGATGAGTTCAAAGACATTAGGAAATATATTTAAGAAAGATTAATATAATAATTAAAAAAAGTATTTCCTGTGTCCATAATTATAAATTTAGGGACTAATGAAAAGGTAAACATTTTATAATTATTATAAATCAGTGGTGCAATAAGTTTCCAAAGCGCAATAGTCTAGTAACTTCTTATTTCTATCAATAATTTTATAATAATTTCCTATTTGTATGGTGCTCTGTATTTGTTCACTTCAGGCGAGTGTATCTGTGCGTGGCTCCATCTGCGCACTCGCTCCATGTTTATGCGATTAAGCTGGTACGTAACGACCGATTTAAGTCCTTATGAATATGCATTGGAATGTCCTGAAGGAGGCCGGCTTGTTCTATTTAATCAGAATGTCCCTTGAAGAGAGTATTTGAGAATGCAGAAGGCGTCTGTTTCCTTGAGGACATCAGTATTTAATTATAGCTGAAACTGTACACAACTGACGAGTTCAGCTGAATTGAACTCGAAGTCTGAGAATTACTGGAAATAATTATCTGTCAACTCGGCTGTTGAAAGTAAATTTGCCTCGACAAATTTTGATTATATATCATCCTACGAGACCGATTTCGATTAAGTAACAAGCTGTAAATGAAAGTGACGTAATAAACTTTGATAAATATTTATAAGCATGAAAATGGTAATTACAATGAAGTTCATAGTTTATTACTCTGCCTAAGGTAAATGTCAAACAAGTCTTTTGTGAATAACTCTACTCAATCAGTAAGACTAAGTTGCGGTCAAAGTAAATTGTAAAAAGAGTCCAGTGAATTGCGGTAATATTTCATGGAGAATGTAATTAAATACGTATAAAAATTAAATATGGAAGTACGAACAATCGCTTGTTTCAACGAGTGCGTAAGAATAGTACCCAATGCCCGACCTACCTGATGCAGATTTTCTTGGTTTTTCTCTGCATCTCTTTAGGTGAAACACCGGGTAGGCTCCTTAATCCATAGCCCGGGGGCCTTTGGTTACCATTGGCTACTTTGGTCTACTTTCCGCAACCCCCCTTATCAATTCCTTTCCTATGCTATTAAAGGGAGTTGCCTATTTCAGGATCACCCTCATGTAGTCTGTTAATCTCCCCCCTCCCCTCAAAAAACACGAACATTCGCTTGTTTCAACGAGTAACTAACAGAAACTTAATTGCAAATAACAGTCGTCTAATTGCCATGGGCATTTGTTAGACGATCACAAAGTCTAATTGTGAGATGCAGGTGACACTTTCTTTTTTGACTTTTAATGTTTTGTTTGATTTATCTGCAGGCGTAAATATTATACATAATATCATACATAATAAGACCAGAATTAGCAGTCCTACTCGTAGTCTTCCAACTCTTTGACTTTCACAGCTGGCAAATAAAAGGAAAATATGATAAATACTCAAAACTTATTTGAAACTAATAATGTAATTAATTAATGGCTGAAGAAGCTAGGAAAGAGGGAATGATTAAGAAAAAACAAGAAATTCACACTCTCTGACTACACTAGCAGTGTAAAAGTGACGGAGAACAATTCCTAGCTAACCTGCATCAGGTAGGTCACAATAGTTTAAAAAGTGGTGAATTCATATAAATGAATCAATTAATGTAACATTTTTAACTAGAATAGGTACTTGCCATGCAGTAACCTTAAATGACATACTAATACAGCGGAGGAAAAAAACGTAAAGTACCTGGGAATGCACCTACCCGGGCAAATATAAAATGATTTTAAATTCTTATTTTCATATCATAAAATGGCATTAAATTATGCGTAAAATGAGACCTTTCACAATAACGTAGATCATCCAAGAAAGCTAGTTATACATCTTTTAAACTTTGGTGACGAAGATTTAATCCTTTGGATTTAATAAGACGATTCACGCGAAGTGAAGAAACAAATATTTCAGTGTCAAACTTTTAATTTGAATTTTGAATATTTTTCGATTGAATGTTTCTCAGGTTGACTCTTGATCTGTAAGTCAAAACAATTACTAAATCTCACTCTATTAAGCTATCTACTTAAAAAAATGCCTGTATGCGTGTATGTGGTGGTGTGAGTCCGATTGTCTGTCTGTACAGATGTTCCGCATACAAATCTAATCGAATGGATTGATTTCGACCAAATTTGGCACACGTGTTATTTGCCCTGTCAAGGTAAGACTCGCCTACCACCCCTACGGGACAATTAATTTTATAGTGTGTCCTCCGACACTGCTAGCTTATAATTTTAACCCCAACAATAATCGAAAGTAAGTATCTTTTGTAGGGTGGAATAACCAAGAAACAATCAAAATTGGACTCTAAACCGGTGTAATGCAAGCCTCTGCGTTAAATTTTGACACAGAACAGGCAATTCAATTTACAGTTATCCCCTAAGAGGGGTTGGAATAAGGTATTTTTACTATTTTTAACGGGTGAAACAATTTCGACCAAATGTTAAACCCGTGATTTTGACATTGTTGGGGTGCCGGGTGGGAAACGTGTCTGCCTGAAGCTACAAAAGATTAGGTTTGTTTCCTGAAAGGACGTTTACCCTTCTAAGTTTCGTAAGAACACCCGTCCTTTGTCAGCGAAAAAATTCCCGCGCTTGACGGAAGACGAATAAAGATTGGTGAACATACGTCACGTGGAGTGGCGCTTTCCTTGGTGAGGCGGAAAATAAAAGTTTAGCTGGTAGGTGAGAACACGAAAAATGAGCAGAGTTGATCAAGACGTTGCAAGGACGAGGAAACAGAGAGTCAGAGTGTTGGTCGGAGGTTGAAGGGAACAGGAAGCAGAGGAAGTAGGAGAGAAGAAGAAATGAACAATTAATACGTAAGTGTTGATTGAGAGTTGAAAGGGAGCGAGCAAGGAAGACCAGAACTTCCGAATTACTTGTAAGGAAAACTATTATACAAAACTTCCGGAATTGCTGAGATGACGAAACAGGTTCGTCACGAACGTGAAATCTCTGCTGCACGTTGTTACCCTATGAAATTTAAACTATCTTATCATTTAATATATATATATATATATATATATATATATATATTCTCACGCCCTTTCGAATGACAGGAGACGAGTCTGCTGTGGGTTCGCAGCATTCCCTTCTCCGTGTTTCCACCAGTTTCAGGAGGCAGTTGGCCGACTGATCCAATGGGATTATATATATATATATATATATATATAGAGGGAGAGAGAGAAATAAAATTATCAATATTTTTCAAAGCACAAATAATTTATTAAAATAAATTTTAAATAATTAACCTCCCTCCCTAAATTCATTACAATATTTGAAAGTCGTATTGTGACGCTTTTGATGCCCGCTTAGTCAAGTTTTAACCAAGAATTAAATAATGTACCAGGAAAACAACAGGTCGCTAGCTAGTAAATAAATAAAACCGCCAGGAAAGCCTTTGTGAATTATTTAGGGTTTGCCATTGCCGTGGGAGGTTAAGGAAAGGTAGAGTGAGCGAGCGAGAATTTAAGTACGGAAGATTTCGAATAGTGAAAACCTAGAAGCTAAAGGTAAAACTGTCAGACTTCTAAACGTTGGAGTGACTCAAGTAGATAGAATACGAAATTCTGGTACACTTCCGGTATTCATGGAGGCTAAAAGAAGTTCCAAGCGTCTGTGATAATTTTTATCGCTTAAAACAGTTTTATTTGTTCATCATCCGTTCCATCATTTTATGAAAGGAATCACAAAATGCATCCAAATCGTTTTTAAGAGGTTTGCGAAAACCGAGGAGAGGAATGTTTGCATGAACTTGGAAGCGAATGTTTGTGTGCATATCGCAAGTTCACCTTGGTAGGGCAGAGGAGAAGAGTGGAGAGGAGAGTGAGTACCTGCTGTGACGCCATACACGGAGACGAATAGTAAACAAGAGACACCGGTTTCGGAATCCACGTGGGAAGGAAGCCAGCCACCTTGGTCCACATCACTTAATTCGTCTTCGGGAGCATCACCTAATCCTGCCTCTTTACGAGTCGACCTCCTCACTAACGCGACTATCATACTTAAATATGCCCTGACTGCACACCGCTGAAGCTTCAACGTTTGCGTGTCTTACAAACAAATATTCTTCCTTTCCTCCATCCACTGGAACAAATGTCTTTCACGTTAAATACTTGGATGTAGTAAGGCCACAGATCTGGTGCTAAACAAACCCCAACATATTTGTATGAAGGATGAATTCCGTCACAGGATTGCTAACTCATTTCCTGAACAACCCTTGGGTCAGCACGAAAACAAGAAAAGTTGTTGAGTCAAATTTTTAAAAGCACTTTCACTGAAAATCGCTTCATTTGTAAATCCTTAAAAATGATGTGATGATGTAACTGTACCACACTATTCTCCATTGGTGACGATAAAAAAAGCACATCGCACGAATATTTAATTTTCATAATTAAAAAAAATTAAAAATAGTGTATATGACTAAACAGTCGTTGGGTTTCCACCTGGGTTAAACCACGACGTTTGAACTTGAGAAAGATGGCAGAGTTCACCATCGAAACGTCTTGGTTTAGGCTTCATTTAGCCCGAGTGGAAACCCAACGATTATTTATCCAGATTACATACCGGGGAAATCTTCCAATTTTGATAATATATTTATATATATTCAAAATAATTCTATCGTACCCTCAGATATGGGACATCTAACTTTACAAACGCGCTAAATATAAAATTATAATGTAACGGGTAATAGAAACTCTGTTTTGGTCACTGTTTTACGAGTTATTATATTTTAAAAGTTCTACTGCCATATTCATCCTTGCACTTACAAACTATTTTATACTATCCTTATTTTCCGTACAAACTGTAGTTTGTAACGGACGACGTGTAGGAAAACACAAACATTTTAAATATTAACAACGTACTTTGTACGGAAAATAAGGATAGTATAAAATAGTTTGTAAGTGCAAGAATGAATATGGCAGTATAAGCTACCTCTTTTAAAATAACTCGAAAAAGAGTGACCGACAAATAGTTTTTATTACATAAACATTTAAACGGTCAAAGAACGCAATGCATGATATTATAAACAAACAATTTTCAGTTTTTTCTTGTATTAATGTAATAGCCTTTACTTTCAGCAAAAAATCTACTCTGTAATGATAATAGATTCGTTATTTTGAGTTTTGATTGAAAAGCGGGCCGTTTTACGCACAGATGTACGTTTTTTTCTTCCCAGGTAAAACGCACTTTTTAACTTGCTTCCATGTCAATCAGTTCTAGAAAAACAGCTATCGTCATAAAAATTTATTCTTCGTCTAATTTTTTAATCACAAGGGTTTTACACCAATCGAAATCTGTTCTACAGCTCTGTTACATATTTTACGCACAACTGCGTTCCTTTTTAAATGCTTAAAGTGAGTTTACGTACTTATCTTAGCTTGCAGTTATGGAAGGATGTAAGTAGTGATAAGTTATTTCTTTTTTTTAAATCAAATAAAAAGTTGATAAATTAACATTTCTTAATGTAGCGCAGAAAGACTGACAATTCAGAAAAAAAGAGTGTTTTTCCCCGCATTTTTAAGAAAGCCGTGTTACGCAGCCTTGTTTGATTTACCTGCTGAATGTTGACACCGCAAGAGTATCCGCGTTCAGTCCGTCAGAGCGAGGATTTGACACAAGAGCCGCGTGGAGTCCGGCATGTCCGCACTTAACCAGGCACGGAGAATAACTAGAGAACTACAGAGCCCGCCATTCATGCTCGGACAACTGTTGCGCCCAGAGCCTCTGGCGGCCGGGACGCACACTGCCAGTCGCTGCGTGGGGCCGAACGAGCGGGCGTCAGAGCCATCTGTTAGTCGTAACGTGGACTACCTCAACATACAGCCCCTTCATTATTCATTCCTTCAATATTGGGCCAGATATTTATCGGCCGTTTACACTGTCTCAGTAGAATTAGAGTTAAAGAGATAACAATGATGGAAAGGAGAGGAAGACTCGAAGGCTTCCAGGAGTTTCTTTCAGCGGTTACTGTCTTTCTTATTCAGCCAGCACCATATTCTATCACACCCCATTCCATTCTCCATCAACATTTAACCTTTAAACAGATGTTGTGCAAATAGTTTTTAATTTCTCCATCCACATTTAACCTTTAAACAGAAGTTGTGTAAATTATCTTGATTTTTTCTGATAAATTATTTTTTTAATTCCTTTCACATTTTTCAGTTTGGAAAAGAAATTTATTATAATAATTTAATTTCAGTAATTACAACAGAAGGCAAAGAAAATAAAACACAAATCAAGGAAGGTGTATTAAAGAAGGTAGTCCGTCGCCCATACTCTTTAACTTTATATACGAATAAAGTGAATAAAGTTAAAAATTAATATGTAAAGAGAAACAAAATGCAAGAAGAAAAAGTAAGGTCTGCTGATGATATTGTGGTGTTGGAAACCATAGTAAATGGCAGAAACGTAATCCAGGAGGAAGAGTACAACATGATGATTAACAGATGGAAAAGCAAGGAGATGGAGTTTAGTATGGGAAACAGTGGAATAACAAAGGGTGTTAGATTGGGAAGAGATATTTTGTAGGAAGTTAAGGAATTCTGCTGCTTGGGCAGCGTAATAACTAGGGATGGTAGAAGTATAGTAGACAATAAGAGGAAGGTTTTCTAGGAAAGGTGGAAGATGTCGACGGTGATTGTCGACGAAACGTCGTGTTTTTACAACGCCACCCGGCTGCAAACCCAAGAATCATTTCAACAATTAGTTCACCGGGAAAACCTGCGGAAGTTAATAAGGAGGAATTTACTTACGGCTAATATAAGTGTGAGTATTAGGAACTCATTATTAAAAATGTTCGTATTGAGTTTGGCGTTATATGGGTGCGAAACGTAGACGATAGGAGTTGCAGAAAGGAAAGGAATGGAAGCTTTTGAAATGTGGTGCTATAAAAGAAAGCTGAAAATCAGATGGGTAACTAAAAAGGAAGTTCTAAGCAGAATCGGAGAAGAGAGAACAATTTGGAGGGCAGATGGTAATGATGAATAACCCTTGGGTTTCATAAGCCACACAATTTAATGCACCAAAACTATATATTAATTTCGATTGGAATTTTTATTCAATTTTGAAGAAGCGTTCGGCATCTACAAATTTAAAAATGCAAATTTATTAAAACATTGCAAAATTGTATGATTAACTAAAACCAAGGGTTTTATCATATAATTTAAAAATCAGTCATTTAATATTTAATATATTCCTTGGAGAAATTTGGAAAAGTTTGGCAAGAGAATAGCCACGTTTTGAGACATGAGGGTGTTGTAAAATTAACATTAGGGGTAAGAACGGAAGAGGGAGGTAAATGATACTAAGCAGATTAGGGAGGATGTTGGATGTGGTGTTCATGTAGAAATGAAGAGGCTTGCGCAAGAAAGGTTTGCATCAGACCAGTCTTAAGACTGAAAACCATAATAACATCAATTTCATTTTGTAATAAACGTCTGGCTTTTGGCCGTTATATTGTAATTAATTTAATATTAGAGAGATTATGCTTTCTAGAATATTTATAAATGATTTACTGTAATCAGAATTTTAATTATTAATTTATTCAATAATATCCGTTGCTAATTATTCAAATAATTTAATGTGATATCACAGGAATACCATGACGTTAAAGCAAGTGGTGGAAATATGCATCCAGAACGGTAACGATAAATATGTACTTATTTTAATATTATCAGGTTAGGGATTTCCGACACTTGTAAAGCAGATTCGATTGAGCGCTTTCGTAGATGACAAAGCACTGGGGAAAAATATTATTGAAACGGTGCCTGAGGAAACCAATCGTACGAGTATGAGAACTGTCTTGAAATATAAAGGATAATAATTCCCGGATGGCGACCGCCTGTGGCCTAGTGGTTGGCGTCCCTGCCTCACTACACTGAGGTCCCCGGGGTTTGAACCCTGGCATGGGCTTGGATGTCATGGTCACAGAGACTGGGATCGATACGCTGACCACATATCACGCCAAAATTCGAAATGTGTCATGTAAGATGACAGTCCGCAGTCGACCCTGTAGGCCAGGGCCCTGAATGGGCTGCAGAGCCAAGCAAGAAAAAGAAGAATTCCCGAAGGAATTAAAAATAAATACTATGAAGTGCTGGAAGCAGTTCAAATTGGAAACATTACGGAATGAGAAATTCTGGCCCTGACAAACAAAAATGTAACAAATTGGTGAACATACACAGTTTGTCGAACAATAGAAAGGGATCTGAAAATAATAATTAGACAGATTGTTAAAATTCAGTTGGGTCCTCAAGTGTGAATGAAACATCTTAGATGTATTAAATTGTTTGCTGACAACATTTATTTTGTTTATTTATTTATAAACGAAATGAAATAGTCATATAAATTGATTGAAATTAAAAATATACAAATCCAAGAATCATGTAGCATAACCGAGTGTGTAAGCAATTGACATTATAAAAGGAAAAGAAGTAAAAATATATTATTAAGTAAGTTAGTTGTAAATCGTCTATGTATGCAGGATACTTATAAAAAGCAGAAAACATTAAAAATGTTTCTATAGGGAAATAGCTGAACATAATGTAACAAACGATACAGTACCTAGAATACAGTGTCAAAGGTCTTCACCCCCATTCCTCCTCCTTTTCTGCCATGGCAGCTTATTATTATTAGTTTCCTTTCTGTTCCGGGCTTATTTGGCCCTTGACAGGCAGTTTTTATTTAAATTTGTTTTTCTTTAACTTTAGGGGGAAAATTAATAAAATTCCGACGTTGCTTTCCTTCTTAATGTATTTTTGTTTTTATCTATTATAAACAATTTAATCCTATTAAAGCCATTGCTTTATTTAAATGCTACTCATTTTAGCTTGTCTCCTTCGTAGTTAGTATCCTCCTCCAAGTTCTTTTAAACTAGGAAACAAAGTTCTTTTTGAACGTCGTTCGAGCTCGTTAGTTTAGAAAACCTCCGACAGGAGCGCCACTGATCGTAGTTGCCGAACATTATGCACGTGTGGCCCGTGCAACAACTTGTAAATGATGGGAATTTCATCTTTCACAATTGTGTTCGAGATTACCTAAATTAGATGGTGGTATTGTTGCCGCTGACCAGGACTTCACGCCATACGAATTTTTTATATTGGGTAACTCCAAGGAAAGGGTTTATATCCCCCTTCTACCTGAAACGCTCGAAGAGCTACTTGTAATTAACATAACATTCAGTCAAAATTAGTAATAATAAATGAGCTTGTTCGTGATTTTTGAAAAAAAGTATGATTATCGCTGTAAACCCAACGACTTTTCCTTACTGATTTTGTTAAAAAAGAATACATTATTATTTTTTGGTAACAGGCTACATGAGGATGATCCTGAAACAAGCAACTCCCCTTTATAGCATAGGAAGGGAATTGAAAATAGTGGAAGGTAGAGAAAGGTAGCCAAGGGTTAACTAGGATCCTACCCGGTGTTTCACCTAAAGAGATGCAGGGAAAACCCTAAGAAACCTGAAACAGGTAGGTCGGGCATTGGGTACGAATGACGAATGCTGTGGGGTCGCAGAATTCCCTTCTCCATGTCTTCACAAGTTTTAGGAGGCAGTTAGCCGACTGATCCAATGGGATCAACGGACAACTCTTGCCTTATGCCCAATGTCTTCGACTCCAGTACATAAACCTCCCAAAATATGTGAAGGTGTCTCAGCATGTGAGAACTTTGAAATAAAAACAGAAATAATACGAGGCATTCCCGACATAGTCATGTGAGCCCCGCAGTCACTCTGGGGGGAAATGTCTGCGAGAGTTAACTCCCACAGGCACCTAGTTTATGTAAGAGTTGACTATGGCCCCCGGGCTATTTAATGATCCTACCCGGTGATTCTCCTAAAACAGATACAGGGTAAACCCTAGAAAATCTGCATTCGGTATGTCGGGTTCTTGGGTACTTTTCTCGCGCCATTCTAAAGGTAGGAAGAGGAATTTGCTGTGGGGTCGCAGCATTCCTTTCTCCATGTCTTCACCACTTTTAGAAGGCAGTTGGCCGACTTTTCCAATGGGATCAACGGACAATTCTTACCGTATACCCAAAGTCTGCGAAGCCAGTATATAGACCTTCCAAAAGTGATCAGGGTTCCTCAGAATATGAAAACCTTAAAAAATTAGAGAGAGAAGTAATGCCCGTAATTACTCTGGGAGAAATACTTGTAAGCTAAAGCTCAAGAATTGATTTTATTGCGTGTAGAACAAATAATTAATAACTGGATAAGTATTAAGTTATTGCACATAGCAACTACAAGCATAAAATAATTATTTTGTGTTGTTGTTGCCCCGCGCTATTTCAAGTAAACTTACGGTCTGATATCGTTGTTTTATCGTATAAGTAAATGGGCTTTCGTCGTTGTATTAACGTTGATAATTTAACTGTGAGGGTTTATTAGACACTGGAGTAGCGCCAGGTCAGACTCCGCAGCACGGCTTATACAGTGACGTGGCTACTTCTCGTTCAGATAATCCCGCACATAATTGTGGAAATATGGAAGGACGCCACCTTATAGGGAGTTTAAAGTTATTGCGTGGGCCACAATTACAGTATTTTAAGCATCTACGGTCGGTGGCGCCTCTGTTTCCAAAGTATTTTGTCGGGAACATATTCTGATTTTTTTTATTCACGTTGTCATTTATTAATGTTTCATGGAAATGATAATTTATCTGTATTTATAAATTACCGCCAACAAGGTATATCTCAAACCTGCAGATTCAAATTTTCTATTGTAAAATGATGTTTTGGAAGGAGCTCATAAAGTAAAGTTATCACTCTTGGAAAAACATGGGAATTCCAAGTATTCCGTTCGGGAAGAAGGCTGAGAAAGATTTTGTAAATAGAACTAAACGTCTTGTATCTAACATGAAACTAAAACTTTAGGAGAAAAATTTCTGCTTGAGGAGTATGATATGGAACGAAAACATTGCTTCTCGTTTCGTTAAATGTTTCTTTTGTGGATCTTTAAGTATGTAGTTACAAAAAATTTAAAATTAAATAGTGTTATTGAATTAATAGATTGTGTAAAAAATAATTAACTCCATAGGACCTTTGCGGTCAGTTTACTTGTTTTTGTGTTTAAATTTTCAATTTTTGTCTCCCTTTATAGAATTCCTCAGGCATAAAATTAAACAATTTATGCTCTTTACTGCACGACTCCCTCGACCGAAGAGGTGACATAGAGTGAAGACCTTGAGTTGATAAGTCACAAAAAGCGAGACAAAACGTCGCAAATTTTTAACTTGTAAATAAATATACTTACCAGAAATGCTGTTTCAGTTCATTCAAACAGTGTTATATATGCGTCGCTTATTGGCCATGGTATTGCGTATGTAGCATGACAAATTCAGTCGCTGGCTTACTCTATTGATTTTACACCCATTGTGCCTTCTAACGCCATGTTTATTATTCCTGCGTGCGGGAATAAATCTTTCCCTAAACTCGTCTCCCCCGACACTCGTTTCTTCTCGCAATCGAGGGGAATTCCTAATTATGGATTCTATTCGTCCACTTCTGCTAGCGGCTTCCAGCTTTCAGGCTTTCTTCCCGACAATAGTTTCAGTCCCACGTGTGAAATTAAGATTCTGATAAAGCTAAAGGGGTTTTATACTTCAAGTGTTGTGTTTTCTGCTTGGCCAATAACAGCTAAAATTTGAATATTCAGTGGCTCAGTGGCCCTTGTAACCAAAGCATCGATCCTTTGCAAATGAGCCCCTAATTATTAGGCATGGAATTCCGATATCTGGGTTTATTGAAGACGTAAAGGAAAATCTTTTACGGCTTTTATGGATGGTCGCTACGATTTACAACACCCAAATATCGAAGAATACAAAGAAAAAAATTGGGTCCGTGATCGCCTTCCAATATTAACCTTCCATACAATGCAAATTATGAATCTAATGACAACTTATTTATTGTTAAATGGCGGAGCTGACTCACTGATGTCTGTATTTTTGTTTTTCATGTATTTGCTCACGAGTGACAGTGGGAATCTTCAAAATTAATTTTGGGAATTGCAGGGTCACTTCAATTTCTTTCTTTCTCCATGGCTCTACACCCCATTGAGGGCCTGGGCCTACCGAGTCGACTGCGGACTGTCATCTTGCATGACACATTCCGAATTTGGAGTGACGCGTGGTCAGCGTATCGATCCTCCAACAGTCTTAATCCCGGTCTTCTCGACCATGACAACACAAACCATGGCAGGATTAGAACCCGGGACCTCAGGGTCGTGAGGCAGCAACGCTAGCCACTACACCACAGGAGGTCGCCACTTCAATTGCATTAAGAACTTAAATTAAAAAAAAAATACAGCAAGTTTTGGCCACAAAAAATTTGATCAATATTTATCTAATACTAGCTGGGGACCCGGCGTTGCCCGGGTACTATCCCGGTACATTAATTAATTCTTGGTCAACACATGATTCAACCGACAACGAAAACGTCACAATATGAAGCTCAAATATACTCCCAGTATTTCGAGAGAGTCAAAAATACTCTTGGTACAATAGCAGGGCTAAAACTATTTTCAGTACTATGAGAGAATAAAAATTCTTCCCCAATTAAGGGATGAATTATTACTAAAATCGCATATTAAAAGCCATAATGTCATAAGGTCATTTCTTTATCCAACGAAAAAATTATATTTTGTAATTGTATACTGATTATAAATTGTCGTTTTCGTTCCTAAATAGGACAGTACTCATAATTAACTAGGCAGAAAAATACAGGTATTTTGAAGTTTCTATTCCTTAAAAGGATGAATAATACCCCCTTTTCAATTCCCTTCCTATGCTATTAAAATGTCTGTTAAAATATTGATCAACTTACCGAGACGATTCTATTACTGACACTAAAAAACAATTGTTGTTTGTTAATGCAATACAGTGAAGTATTTTTAGGATAGACAGATTGAAACTTTTGAGTTTCCGACAGCTAAAAGTTGATAAATAAATATTTAGGTCTGAGGGTTTCTGATTCGTTTCGTAATGAAGAATTAATTGTGGAACCCGGAGCAGAGTGCTTGAAGTACTTTTCGTTTGCTATTAGTCTTGGCTCAATGTATGCAGCTTTTATTTGTGTGGAAAATCTCTACGTGGCAAGCTCCTGTGGATTAATTCGTATCTTTGCTGGATGGTGGCAATTCTTGTTGTTAAGGGAATTGTGGGAAGGAATCTAATTCCCGTTTATAGATGTAATCAATGACGTGCGGTGTCCCTGAGGGCGCCACCCTTCCACAGCCCCGGATGTGGGAATAAATAAGGTTTCCTCCCGAAATCTAAGCAAGCACAGGCACGTCAGCAACTTGGACATGGCCGACTCCCTCTGCACTTGTGACATGTTTAATATTATTCCACAGATGGCACAAGCTGTAGCTGCAATATTAGTGTTTTTTTTCTCTAATCTCATTTTAATATCTCAACACACTTATTGTTTTACAACATTTACAAAAAATATTTTGGTTACTTTTCACTTGGTTACGTTAAAAACATTTTATTTTAACAATGGTTACTCTTACTACAATTCAAAATGAACTGACTGGCTTTTTCATTAAGGTTCCAAATTGGATTGTGAAACCCTTCAATCTCTTTGGCTATCCTCGGTCTACACCTTTGTCTTCGGAAACTGTTTAATGATTTTGGAAATATTCATTACTGCTTTTGTGATGTTAAATTGCAAATAAAGTAATAAATAAGGAAAATGTATCGTTTTAAATAATTTATATACATTTTAAATTTGTGTTACTATTTTACCTTTCCCTTCTAAATCCACACTGTTCACACTCGCCTTTAATTTTAAGACCAAGAACTCTTTCAAAAGCATAGGGACAAAGTTTTTAATGGTTGTATTTAACTGATTTCAACTGAATAATCTCTACTGTTGAACAAATATAAATAAAACCGCTAAATCTGAATATCTAAAAAACTGAATAGAATTTCTTCCTTAAAGATCGAATGTATATAAATGAAAATGCATGTATTGTTGTTTGTCCGCGTGCGTTCCTATACCATTCTTCCGTGAAATTTTGGCGAGTTGTAGTGCTCACCCCAGAGAAGGTTTTACACGATATTTTGAAGATTTAGATCCCTTCCTCCCCCATTAGGGCCACAAAAGCCTTCTCCATTGTAATAGTTGCGAAAAGTTACAACAGGTGGTGCGCCAGTTGCAGCGAAGGTTTATTATTTAGATCAAATATTTAACGATTGGTGGATCCCCAGTTTTTTCAACAATTATTTGAGGAAAATATGCACTTTATGTCAATAATTTAACAAAGAAAAGCAGAAATATTTTTGTCCCCTTTAAGGTACATTCAAGTACTTTTTCATTCTCTTAATGCACCAGGAATTTTTAAAGTCTCTTTAAGTGGCGTGCTAATTTAATATACACCGAGAATTATTAATTTGGTTACAGAACCCTTCAGTTTTCATCCTGGTTAATTTCAAGCTGACCGAGAAAATGCCACCATGAATAAGAAATTACGACCGAAACAAAAGTCATGGGATGAAACAGTAAATGGTGTGCATTGCGTAAATTAATTCCCTGAGGAAGACAACTTCTGAGCATCGTTCAGAGCCTCCATTGCACAAAGGGAATGCGTTATCAGCAAGAAAAGTAAGAAATGAGAATTTCTGTAACTAAATGAGTTTCCTCGCTCCTTTCTCCGAAACTTATCATATGATGTTAATATAGAATATGGAAAGAGTCAAAATAAAATCACACATAAATATGCAATTATAGTATGGGGATGAAAGTTCATAATAGGAAAATTACCGATTAAATTATAAAGAGTAATAATACAGTTAGGCTTCAACTGTTAAAAATATATAACGTCTTTGTTAGATTTATACAAATTTTATAATGTCATTGCCAATTAACAAACAAAATTGTCATTCATTCCAAAGATGAAGTTTCGAAGAATTTATCTTATCATTTATAACATTGTCTCTTTTACTTAAATTTCCAAAAAAAGACTTCTATTCCATACAGTTATATAAATGTTAACACCTAAAATTCACTCCACGTTTTAGTTTTCGCCAATTATTTTTGCTACTTGCGCGATGAAATTTGTTGGTATCCGCGTTGACTCTCTTCAGCTGACTGACTTTCTTGCGGTTGTTTACACGGTACGAGTTAGGAGGAAGTGTCCGAGACAGTCAACTGGCATCGAGTAAGCCATATATGGAGATTGAAATTACACGAGATGACTGGCCTCTAGTGGCAGGAAAATTTTTATAAGAAATTGACGTGGTACAATAAAAATTTTTTACCTAGAAATGTGGAATTCTGTTTTCATTAATATTTATCAACTATAACTGTCTAAACAAGAATATTTATTTATTGAGTAATAGAGACGGGTAAAACTAAACAATATAGGCATTAGAAATTATACTTTTAATAACAAAAATAATTGTCCAGCTGCTGTCTTAAAAAAATTAAACTAGCATCTATATTTACGTAAAACAAAGATAATTAATAATTTTCGGGGTAATTCTACTCTGTTAATTAATATGAATATTTAAGGGCATGTTGTCTTAATATTTATCTGTTTCTGCTTGCATTGCTCAGGTAGCCCTGATGCCGCAGTCTCTCGTCTATTTACCATTCACCACGTTCCAGGAATAGGGTTGGACTGCTTTTCGGTTTTCTTAGAATTTATTCTTGTGTTCCAGAATCACAGGGCTCGTTCACTAGTTGTTTCTCAGCCACTATCAAGCTGACTCAACTAAACTGTCCTTCTGCCTCATCTCCGCCTTCAATAATCTCCAGCTGCATTAATCTGCAATCGCATTACTGTCCAACTCCTCCTTCTCTCCAACACTGAGCAACTACTGTTCTGCCTGCAGCTGTCACGTCACTGTAATTCTTTTTTTTGCAGATCATATTCTCACCATATTTCGAACTCTTGATGCTACAGGCCCGTGAGTATAACATCAATGCCAATGTTGTCCGAGGTGACAGCTGATTAATCTTCCATGAGAACTCACGTTGTTCTTGGCGCCAGATTTCCGCGAAAAATTTAACGTTCATGGAAAACTTTTAAGTACAGCGATTTGTTTTGGCAGAGTCTTCTTGACTATCTTTAATCCTCTTAATGGAAAACCGCTGATGGAGAATTGTTTCGTTCATATATTCGTTACTCACCAATATCTTCCCAGTCCGGATGCGAGAATATTGATTACTAAAAATTATCACATGAAATAAATAAAGCACTAACCCCCAAATTAGTTAAATTTTCCCCGATGTACACTTTGAGTCTTCCTGATAATAAAATGGTATCTTAAATAACTGGAGAATCTATAACTTCGCATGGATCAGAAGCAAGGACATTACGGGGGTCGGTGTTAAAATAGGTTACTTTTTCTTAGATACTGCATTGAATTTTTCTCAGCTTCTTTTGAACCTTATGGTGTGTGTGTAAGAAGAATAACCGATTTATTATTAGTATAATACAATTATTAATTTATTCATCTAGTTCTGTTTCTGCGGATTATTTTAGAAGTCACTTTTTGTATATATAGTAATTTTAATAATTAGTTCTGCTTATACATACATTCCATAAGGATAAAAAAAGCTGTGAAATTTTCAGTGTTGCATTTGTAACGGTTTCCGAGAAAAATGTAACTAAAAATCAGTATTTCAATTATGGCAAGATAGGGTTATCCAACTTCCCTTAATAAAGATGGGAAGGAATTTTATCCAAAATTTTGAAGAGTAGGATAAATTGACATTGTTATAATTAAATATTATCTAAGAAGAGAAAATTAGAATAAATCGTTCGTGACTAGAGTTGACATTTCTAAGGAAGAAGGTGAGTGAAACGGCTAGACGAGGGAAATGAAGTATTGTGTGATGAAGAAAGGAGATAGAGGTGGAGAAAGAAATTCACAGACCATTTCCAACGTACAGGCAGACTGGCATCGATGCGTACAACGCCGTTACAACGGTTTTTATATCTAGAATCGTTTTGACGACTGATTTCTGTATTGCCGTTCCCATGTTATGATTTAATGATTCCCGTGAGTAATGGCGTGTCACCGTGCTGCTATCTTGATTGGCGCTTGCAAATCAGCGCAGCAGCTCTTCTCTTCTCCTCTCCTCTCCACGCGGGAGTGCTTATTTTATTTTGAAGGGTTGCCTGCAGGGAAGTGAGGCAGGCTCTTCTTAACGCCGTTGACTTATTGACAAGGCCGGGCAGGAAGCCATGAGTGGCTCTCTCTGCAGACAATGACCTCTCCACGACTTCCGTTATGACTCTCCCTCGTCCCAAACTCCAAAACACCGGCGCGACCCTGCGAAATTATCCTAGCGAAGCGACGGTCTTTCCTAAAACTACTCGAATCCATTAGAACTTTTTCAAAACCAACGAACTACGTTCATCTGGGAAGCACTGCAATTTCCTCTTGTCTGCAAAGGTTTGAAAATACTCCACTCGTGTAGATTATGCTGCGGTTCCACTCCACCTTTTTGTGCCACGATAAGGTAAATTGGCGAATTGGGAAATGCGAACGTAAGAAGCATAAGTGATTTTGTTCCAATTGTCAATGATTTAAAATTTAGGGTCAGGCTTTTCGCGGACGACTGCATCGTCTACAGAAAGATAACGAAGGATCAAGACACGTTAGTTTAACAGGAAGACTAGATAAAGTCAATTACTGGGCTCATGAAAATAAAACGAAAATTAATGGAGAGAAAAGCAGCTCAATCTCGTTTACAAAAGGAACGTTGGAGATGGACCGTGACACTAAATACTTGAATACATTTAATAATATTTTAAGGCTGAGGGAGCCAAGAAGTAAATGAAATAAATTGCTAAATTTTATGCCTCAGGAAGTCTCAAAAGGCTGACAAAACGTCGTTTTTCATTAAATAGTAATTAATTTATATACTGACTTATTGGCCGTCTTTTTTATTTACCTGGGGATATATTTCATAAATAGACTTGGGTGGAATGAACAGGTGACCCGATAACAGTGGTATTCCTTACATTTCATAACAAGTAACTTAAGAAAGGGAAGTTAAAATCCAAAAGGAGGTGACATATTTAACACTAGCTTGACAAAAATCAACTAGAATTGTTAGAGAAAGTTCATAAAAGGGCTGCTAATTCCGTGTGGGGAGAACCGGGCCATAGGAACGAAACTGTAAAGTTGGGAATTATTGTCAGAAAGGAGGGAGAACGCAAGACTGCATTTGCTATTCAAAGCTTATACGGAGCAGAAACCATGAAATGGAATTAGCTCCAAAGTGCAAGAGCCCAGTTATGTAGGTAGATGGGATCGTCAAGTCAAAGAAAAGGAAGAAAAAAAACAGTTGTTGGCCAATTTTCTTTCTTAAATAGACCCATTAACGAATTGAATACTTTACCTGTGTTTGAGGAAAATCCTCTTCAAGAAAATAAATTTAGGTTAAATCTCAGAAAACGTGTGAAGTGACTTTCCACTATAAGACAAATGAATCGTCGAAGTTAAACATTGAATCAAAAGTGAAGTGTTCCATTAAAATATTTCATATAGTGTTTGTCGTATCTCTTTCTGTGGTATACACATTTTAAATGACAATGGATATTTTTAGATTAGTAGTATTATGCAAATGGGAAAAATTAACAATGTATCTGCCACCAGGCTTACGCCCATTTGCAGACTAACGAGAAAATACAAATGGAGGTGGAGCAGCCGGCAGGAAAGATGAAAACTAGTCTTTATAATCAGTGATACTCAAAACTTGACATGAAAACCTATCAAAAAACTGTAACAAATTTAATGGCTACAGAGTGACGACATCTATACTGAAATAAATTTAAACTATTTCGATAAATATTTGTGAAGACGGCAGAGAATCCCACGCTTATGTATGTTAAATGCTATAAGACTGGCCTGATGCAACCCTCCATGCTAACCTATATTGCGCAAGCCTTTTCATTTACTTAAAGCTAGCACAACCCACATCCTCCCTTATCTGCTTAGCGTATTCCATCCTTGGCCTCCCTCTTTTGTTCTTATCCCACACACTTCCCTCTAACGCTAATTTTACTGTGTGTCTTAAAACGTGGCCTATTAATCTATCCCTTCTCTTGGTCAAAGTCCTCGTTAGTGATTCTATCCACCCATCAGATTTTCAGCATTCGCCTATAGCACCACATTTCAAAGGCTTCTATTCTTTTCCTTTCCCCAACTCCTATCGTCCACGTATTTTGCACCCATATAACGCCAAGCTCCATATGAACATTTGTAGCAACGATTTCCGAATATTCACACTTATATTACCGTAAGTAAATCCCTCTTTTACGCAAAAGCCTATCCTACTCTTTATGTTTATTATACTTCTACCATCCCTAGTTATTACGCTTCCCAAGTAGCAGAATTCCTTAACTTCCGTCAAAATATCCCTTCCCAATCGAACACCCGTTGTTATTCCACTTTTCCCATACTACACTCCATTACCTTGGTTTTGCCTCTATTAATCCTCAGATTGAACTCTTTCTCCAGGACCACGTTCATGCCATTTATTATGGTTTTCCAAGTCTTCTTCTGACTCTCCTAATACTACAGTATCGTTTACAACAAGACTTGGTACACATCAACCGAAAATCCTGGGGCGTGGGGTCTGAAACGCCTCCCATAAACACGGTCGGTATTATAGTTAAAAAAATAGGTGACTGCCACATGCGTGACGTCAGTGAGACAGAATACAAGGAAATCCACCATATTAAATTGCGCGCAATATGGCTGCGGTTATTTGTTTAAATTTTTCCGTTCTCACAGTTCATCAATATATCCTACAGTATGAACACCAAGATCATTTGGAAGTATAATAAAATATAATACGAAGGATTTCTTTAAATACGTAAGTTTGTATATTTCTGTTTTATTTAGAACTTAATTTGAGCGTCACGGAACTGCGACCGAGATTTTTGCCGAATTGTTTCCTGTAAAACGAACTTTAGGAAATATCAAAGAGAAATAAAAAGAAATAGGTATTTTAACCCATATATATTAATATATTTTCTGTCAATTGCAAATACTGACGAAATAATTTCAAGTGAAAATCCTTAAAATTCTTAGTTTGTGTGTTTTTCATATTTTTGTTATTTCGTATAGTTAAAAACCAAAATATAAATTAGGTCATTTCATTGGTCAGACGATGCGAAAGACCCAAGACATAATTTCAAGCCAAGTGTTGCAAATAATTAACTTTGTTACACAGAATTATTACTTTTTGCTATTGACCAGTTGATGGATTTCGTTATTTTTTTATATTTGTTTTAAACAATTTTCTTCGTGCTTAGGACTTTTAAGTTTGCGCCACGCAATATATTTAGATAAATTGAAGGGACGCTCAATTTCGTGATATTTAGAAACGTGCTACTAAAAATAAGTACACGAAAGACGCAGGGCACCCGACTAATTAAGAATAAAATATTCTTGGGACTCCTACGGATAATAAATATTAATTATTAACAAACGACGTTTGCATGGTAGCTCTGCCATCGTCCTCAGGTGAATAGGGATACAGTTTACTTATTAAACGTGGGTATGGAATTTTAAATAACTCATCAAGTTCTGCTCCTCGGCGATCACATACGTTAATTAAAAATTTATCACCACAAAAAATTGTTAAATTAATTTCAATTCAGGATAGAGAATTCTCGACCGGACCGAAAATCAAAACCGTGTCCTCCACTTACCACGCGAGTGCTCTATAAACTGAGCTAACCAAGTCGACTCCCTGACCCGACTAGAGTTTTTTTTGGGGGGTGGGGGGTTAACAGGCTGCTTGAGGGTGATCCTGAAACAGGCAAGTCCCCTTTAATAGTATAGGAAGGGAATTGAAAAGGGGATGTGGAAGGTAGAGGAAGGTAGAGGAAGGTAGCCAAGGGTTAACTAGGGCCCCCGGGCTATGGTTTAAGGATCCTATCCGGTGTTTCACCTAAAGAGATGCAGGGAAAATCCTAGAAAACCTGCATCAAGCTTTCTCCATCCAATATATAGACCTGATGCTCCGACTCACCTATTATTTATTTTCGATTTCCGGTCCGGTAAATATTTTTCTCAACTTGATTTTCTAAATTAAGTTTCGTAGCCTTCAGGCGGAGATTCAATTTAAAGCATTTATTCTATTATTGAACTATAATTGTTCACTGTTACACAAGTAACCTCAATTGACCCGACGGCGATGAAAATCACGCCGTGGAAACGCTGTGCATTATTAAACATTTTTAACCTGGTTGGTTTCCAGAGAATGTTTTATTCAAGATTTATTGGTTTTTGTTAATAAAAGTAAATAAAAATAATAATTCTCGAAGAAATATATTCCGATATATTCCGTTTTATGAAAGAGCTGAGCAGAGAGAACATGACTGAAGGATAAAGTAAATCGATGGTGGAAGGTGACGATTAAAGCTTGGGGAAACTTTAATAACCGAAAGCGCCAAAGCGATTTGGAGATCAAGGCAAGGGAGGCTATCGTTTCGAACATCCGGCCAACTAATATTCCTCCAAAACTCAGAAAATTCAGAACAGCGGTAAAAAGTTAAAAAATATTTCCATTTTAATGAACTCTTTGAAGCAGCAATAGAAATCCTCCTACTCTCTCGTAATTTGAGAAACAAAAAATTAGTTTCGATTATGGTTTCCCACACCTAATTTGTAATTATTACATTGTTATTATTAGTAAATGATAATATCGTAACAATATAAAGCACAAACATGTCGCCTAACATTAAAATAAAACCGCCCCTAATCTTGGTCGAGTTCTTTGAAAAGCCCCTATTGTAAACATCGGGGATCGCGGGGTTGAACTGGATAGTGGTGGATGTTAGTAAATAGGGGTCGAACAATGTAACTAGTCAAGGAAGAAGTCCTGGAAACCATCTTGACCAACTTCTGACTGCGCCTTGTGAATGAACTCTTGCTTTGGCGTTTCACATCTGTGACTTCATAAATTTTGCAGCATTTCGACAGAAGGTAAACTATAAAACTCCTCGCTTTTAACTCTTTAATAATATATACTCGTAAACTAGATGTCTTAGCTGCATCTGAGTTACGTATGTGGTTTAAATCTACTTGAATTAAAGCTCGGTGAAAAACCTTAAACTGGGGCGGAAAGGGATACTACTGTATATGGCAAAATGTTATGTGTTCCTCAAAAATAAAGGAAAAACTGGGAGACTCAACTTATAAGAATGAGTTACGGGATTCTGTACCCCAAAAAAAATAGATTAAGAAAGAAAAGTAACGAAAAAAGGGGTAAATGTCAGCAAAATCTGAGCAATCGCAAAAAAAGTTTCCGATTGGAAAATTTGATAAAGCGTTCAACCGTACCCTAAATAAGTATAAGAAAGAAAGCACAAAAGGTGTTTTTCTTAAATCTTAAATTAAATTAAATTTTATTCCAATAATTGTATATAGAAAACATCGTGCCACGTTCGGCCCCCCGGGGCGGGACAGAACGGGAAATTTGTAAGTTTCGTTTTAAAAATTGATCAAAAATCTAAATTCGTTGTTTTAGATGAAGTAGGTAATAAAATAAACTAATGTTTTGTACTTTTATGAAGTAATTTTTTTCTTTTTCCATAATTTTCCATAAATTTTAAAATAATAATTATCCCGTTCCGCCCCGACTTCCCCTATTATTCGGTAATATTTCAGTAAATGATCTGCCAATTAGAATCCATTTTTTGAAATTCAGAAGTTTTTCATATAAAATAGCGAGCGTAACATTACACAGTGTAAAATTCTATTTCAAATGATCACAACATTCAACTGTAATGTTTTGTAAACACTAGGGTACACGAACGGTAAAAAGTCTACATTGAATTATATCCTACAAAAAATAAAAGATTTCTATAATCACCATTATAATTACATTTGATAATAAGGGTCATGTAAAATATTAAACCTTACCACAATATCGTCAGCAGATGCGGTTCTTTGCCTTCGTTCTGAGATTTTCGATGCAAGACGTGGAAAATATTCTGATAAGAAAAAATACCGTTAACCATGTCTGATTATGAGAGGGAAACCCTCGTTACTTATTTAACGGTAAATTAGTGACGCATTTGTAACGTTGAAGAAATACCAGGAGGACATTCATATTGGAGAATACGTTAATCTAATATTTAATCATGTCCCTGCTTTCGTTATAAGTACTTAAGATAAAACTAGTTAGATAATGGAGGATTTACAATGGAATATATTATGGATTTTGTTTATGGGATCTTAATGTTCTATAGCTACCATTTGTTAGATATTATTATTAATTAACTAATAAATCAGAAAAACTAATAAACGAAAGGAATATATTTTGATTTTAATAATATAAAATTTACAGTAAAATATTTAATAAATAACACGGCACGTTTCGTCCGTACTTTTTGGGCCCTTTTTGAGGTTTTGTAAAACTTGAAAATATTATTATAAATTTCATTTTTTGATGTTATATTTAAGTAGTTATTTTATCATTCGTGATAATATCTTCCGAGATAATTAAATTTTTAATACTTAATGACAAACTAAATGAGCCAATTTTTGAATTAATAATATACTATAATAAAATGGTAACAAGGTATATTTTATTATTTTCAAAACGTCAGATAATATAACTAATATTATATAGTATATAAAGGTTTATAAGGATTATAATTTGGAAGGGTTGAAAATTAAAATATCAGGCAAAATACCCAGTTAAAGGTTTTGTTTAGAGTAAGTCAAAAGCATAAATTTATGATAAATTTAATACAATTATAACTAAAATACAATGAATTGCCAACATTCAGAAAATGAATAATTTAATTTTAGACGTTTCGTCCTCAATTTTTGAGGGCCTCTTCAAGTTCATTTGTTACAATTTTATTGAAATTTCGTGCTACCAGTGTAATATACAGGGCCAAAATTTGTTACAATAACAACACAAGTTTCCAATAAGATTTTAATTAATGAACAGAAAAGGTTCGGAAGCTGGGACGAAACGTCTAAATTTAAATTATTCTATTTCTGAATTTTGGCTATTCATTGTATTTTAGTTATAATATAAAATCAGATTAATTTAAATATTTAATTCATACAATAAATAAGTGTTTTTGTTTTTTAGGTTTAATTTTAAACATTTCCGAATTACATTTTTCTTAAAAAAGAATAAAAATATTTATATATTCACTAATATTTTTTTCAAATACAGGAGCTTTTTATCACTGGTAACACTGAAAATGCCCTTGTCGTTACGACTGTCTCATATAATTACCAGAAATTATAATACATTTGAACTCATCAGAATGATCTGCATAGATCAGTATCTTACTGACTCGTTTAATAGTGTATTGAGTTTAAACGTCTAAGTGATTATCTACCATGTCATATTGACATTTTAAATTATATATAGGTTTTTTATAAGGTCGAGTCGATGTTGAAATGTAAAAAAAATCAAGCTGTGTGTCAGAGACTAACATTATTACTATTATTATTATGAGCTTCAACATCGATCCACCGTTATTGAAAATCCTCTTATAAAGACTGCCTTCTCCGTTATAAATTCAAGCTTGAATCGATGACGTAAATATACTATATTTATTTAATTTTATTGATACATTTTTTCAGTAATCATCTGACTAAACTATCTTTTATAAAAAGCAACCCAATCCATTGCATATTATTTTAATAGATTCCTAATATATATATATATATAATAGTCCTGAGTGAAACTCTCGGCACACATCGAGTAAGCTCGGCCTTAGCTTCGTCAAAGAAACTACGGAACAGTGAGTATACTTGGGATCAAAGTAATTACTTAGTGTCACTTATGTTTTTATAAATTAACGTATCTTATGATCTGAAACATAATTTCATCACCGAAATAAATGTCAAGTATAAACATTTGCTTCCATTAAACCTAGCAGTGTTGATTCTAGATTCCTATATATTATGAATTGAAAGTTAATATTTCAAATCAAAATAAGACCACGTGCATGATGATAATAAATAGGAAAGTTTTGCTTAAATCCTTAAATTTTTCCGCACAATTCAAGTAACCACGGAAGATTTCAAATTACATTTAGCTATGAAAAAATTATAAAACGAAAGCTAAGATTTTTTAATCATTATAATTCAATGGAATTTTTGTCAATTGCATAAATGAGAAATTAAGATAAACTTGATTAAATGTGTAGTTTAAGTGTTGTGTTTTTGACATTATAATAAAATTGCAAAGTTGTTTAAAATATAGTTTTGAAGTTATAGGTGATCTTTTGGGATGAATAAGCCTTAAATGTAAAAGGTTTGAGATTATAGAGGAGTGAATGGTGACGTTACTGTGAAATATCTTCGTAATTACGAGTAGGAATTGAAACAAAAATACTGGTATTGGAATCATGACGAGTATCTACAAATAGCATATACAAAGAGATTCATATTATCTCTCCCCCTGTTAATAAATCTTTCTCAAATCGTTCTTAAAACCAGGAGATTGGGAGGCCTGACAACGCTTAAATCACATTAGTATCGAAGTAAATACTGTACCGGGTTAATAAATATAAGTACCCGGACATGTAAAATTCCATGCTTAATTAGAAATGTGGAATAAGGCTTGTTCATATAAATTCGTAATAACTAAATATATTATTCATTAACGTGAATTCTGTTGAATCGTCGGCGTGAAGCTGCAGACTGTTGAGAGAGTTGGACGGTTTATTTGCGAATCTGCCTTCAAGTAACTTAGTTTCCCTGCGAGTCCCTAAGGACTGTCAAGGCCTATTACCACTAACAAGGTCTCGAAATGACATACAAAACATAGAGACATCCCGAAATGAAAAGTTTGTCAATTACGACGGCAAATGTTTGCAAAGGTCTACACAGCGGAGAAATATGTTCAAATAACACAACGACTGTTAAATAGTTTTATATTTTAAAAAGCAGTGTAGTGACTAGTTTGTGATATAACAGTGAGGTCCCGGGATCGAATCGCGGCATGGGCATGGAAATTTATGCTCGTGATTGGCCCTAATAAGGCTGTCACGCGACGGAGAATAAATGAATTATAATGTATAGAATAATTAAAAATTGCCTAAACCAGTCACAATAAATTTATAAACTGAATCAAATGAAATTTATCTTTGTGTTTTAAATAAAATTTTACAAATTTATTATTCAACGATATTTATTATTTTAGTTAATATTTCCCTACGCGTGGAACTTGTTACATTTTGTAAGTAAAAGCGTGGTTAAATTAAGTACCAAAAAATTTATTAATTTAGGTGTAAAATATAATTGAGACATTTTTGAACAACTACCATGGCCGAAAAGTAATTAACTCAATCACAAATAATATTATTAAATATATTCTGCCTGGAGTATTAAAGTCTATGGTACGTTTTTCATTAACGCAAATATTATTTTAAAAAAATATTCTAGTCTTTATGTGCAATGAAAGTATTTTCCATAATACAAAAAATTAAACAGTCTCTCATTTATAATGTTTACTGAATTTGGGTGTTTCTAAAAATCTGGAAATTTAATAATTGAATGCCACTTTATATATAATTTGATTTACAGAATCGTAACCGTTTCGACACACGACGTTTGACTATTGTCTTCAGATTATTATACAAGTTATATTTTCCCCTTCAAATGACCGACATTCACGAATAATTTACATCACAAGTAAATACGGATTTTGGCAGTACAAAATCATATGCAGATGGCGTGTGAGAAATTGAAGACGGTTGCAAGGAGGGTAATAAAACCTAGACACTTAGGCGCCGGCTCGGTATTTCTAAAAACGTCGTGATTCAGGGACACCTGGTTGTGACGAGGTGTGGCATTTTCCCCGAACATTGTTGTATCGTAAACTACAGCTAATAAAGTTTTGTCCCCTCCACGGAGGAAAATTCAGAAATTCAATGTTGAAGCGACGAAAAGTCATTAAATATGTACGGATTTTGAGGTAATCGGGAATGGGTTATTGAGATACTTGGAGTGTGATTGATAGAGGAATGTATGGGGAGGGAAGGTAACTAAGTGCAGGATTGATAGACCATTTAGATCTTTTGAGTGGTCGTCAGTTGGATGATCCTGGGCAGAATGCTCTTGATCGAGGCCGCATGTAAGAAGAATAAAGATGTTCATTTTCCAACATGGATGTTTAAAGGAATCTTTTGGGACCGGCACGAGATATGGGGGTCAAGGAGGATTTAAAGACAAAGCGGAAGACGGTAATTACTCACTTTGTAATCTTTCTTCCGATTTCCTTCTACTGTCAATTCCGAGTTAGGGTTTTTGTTTTTAAATCTGCTTCTATGAGAAGGTCCTTAAATACGACCCAAGAATGGATCTAGCTTTTTAAGTATTAGTTTGTAATTAAATTGTTTAATTTTTTGTAAATTTATAAGGAGCATATTTTTAATTCTAAAACACAAGACCGGCTTTATGTGTGTGTTGTGGTATTCAGTAGTAAGACTAGCCTGATGCAACCTTCCATGATAAGCTATCATGTGCAAGCCTTTTCATTTCCTCATAATTGCCGGATCTCACATCCTCCCTAATCTGCTGAGCGTATTTCATCCTTGGCATCACTCTTCTGTTCTTATCCCACACACTTCCCTGTAATGTTAATTTTACAAGACCCTAATATCTTACAACGCGGCCTATTAATCTATTCCTATCTTAGCCAACATCCTCCATATTGTTCGCTCGTCTAATGTATTATTCTTTTCCAACTATATATATAATATTTTTTATTTAAACGAATCAAACGTACATACTCATTTCAATAGCTTTTAGTTTGAAATGAAGAAACATTCTTGTATTTTGGTCACAGCACCAACCACAGATTAGTTGTTTTCCGAGAACTTAGTCACATACTGTCCTTTTGGACAGTATCAATCATCAAAAAGTTCACATGAAACATTTAGGATAGTTTTCGTCACACGTATGAGAATAAGCGAGAGGGATGATATTTCCAAAATTTTCTCGTAAATCTTTCAGATAACTCAAAGTCTTTCTTGAAGACGATACTACTATTCGTTTTGTATAAAAACGCATTTATTGGTGTGTATTGTATTACAATTGCTGCAAAATATCTTATCAATATTTCATTACAATATTTATGGGACAAAATAAATAATTTTACCTCTATGTTTTCCCCACCCATAATCTTTGAACATTCAGCCGCTGGATGACAAGTACACACGATCTGAAAATATACATTATTAATAAGACACGTGCATGTGCGATACTTACTCCTCAACACGTAAAAGTTCCCAGTTTTACTAAATTCACAGTCACTGCGACAAACGGAAACTTCTGCAGGTGCACGACGAAGTTTAGCTACGTGGTTCCCCCCACAGAATACGTGAATCAGAATCTAAATTGTCGACAAACTGCCGCTTTTCGAATTTTCCCTTCTTGTATTCTTTAACAAAACACTCCTAATGGCGACAGACTTCCTCTCACTTCTCACGGGGAAAAAATGCAATTATTCCTTTCAAATACTCTATAACCATGAACTTTAATTATCAGAATTTAACACATATAAAAATTAAATACAGTTTTCCGTTACATTATAAACTTCAGCTAGTAAAACTATTTATAATATTTTTGCATGATCATTTCACGAAATAAATGACCAGGTATTTCGATTATTTATTATAATTCTTACCTAGCTACTATTTGGCATTTGCCCAGTGGCAACTATATACTAAAAAAACACAAATACAATTACAAAAAGAAAATTAATTCACACTAAGGAACAATTTTGAATTGTCTTATGAGGTTTTGTTCTGAAAAAGAAAAGAGAAGTCAGGAGTCACACAGAAATCACTTCACTGCACTTCACTGATTCTAAAAACTGCTCACTTTAGTTTCCTTATCCTATTCCTAATTTACGCTACCCGGAAAAGTTGTCGGTATTTCTGGAGGCAATAAATTATATTACTAAAGTACGAGGTCTTTCCCGGTGAATGGCATGTATAAATTCTTCTCGAGTTTCCAACCGGGTCAAAGATTTTAACAGTGACGTTTCGATGGCTTGCTCTGCCATCATCTTCAGACTGAAGTGTCAAATTCGGTGAGTGTAGGCATTTATATAGTGCTTGCACAGACTTGCCTCAGACTATATAAGTGCCTACACTCACCGAATTTGACACTTGTCTGAAGATGATGGCAGAGCAAGCCATCGAAACGTCACTGTTAAAATCTCTGAACGGTTGGAAACTCAAGAAGAATTTATACAATTATATTACTAATCTGAAAACGTCTATTGTTACAAATTTGTAAACAGTTATGTTTGAATGTCTTGCATTGAACTGTTTTTAACTATTATTTTGGGAAACATCGATTAAGGATTAGTAATGTTTTTTAAATTAAGGAATTCTTGAATTAAATTCTGTCTGTAAAAATTTAGTAATTTAATTAACAACAGAAAAAAGCAATTCTCATCTTCCTGCTGTGTTAAGATAATGAAAGTAAGAAAATTAACATTTATAACATTAAAAATCAAATTAAATCATTTCTAAGGGTGCGTTGGGCCAAGAATTGTTGACTAGACCACTGTGGCATTTTAATTGACGACTTTGAAAGATATATTGTGTGATAGTACATTACCACCGACGAACAAGAACCTTTGGAGCCATTGACGCAGAATAAGTTTCTGGAAAATGATGACCGTCAATGCCCTTAAATAACTGGCTGCCTCACGTCTCGTCTATACTGCAAGCGTGAAGCTGCCCCATACAACTTTCCTGATATCCCTGCCTTTCCTCATCGTTTCTCTCTATGATGGCACCTCGGACCTCCCCTCCAGATCCAAATTATCCACTACTTTGGCCAATGACCAAGATTTTTGTCATCCACCCACAGGTTCCAACAAGGGGTAACAGGTCTTCTTCCATAGGCGTGAAACTTCATGTTCAAAATATTCCCACTTTCTGTGGAATAATTTTTCAGCGGTGACATTTCAATCCCTCACAGGCCGTCGATTAAATGGGGATTGGACATGACCGCTCATACCTGAGCGGAAATGACCCCTCAAGTTCCGTAGCTCAAAAAATTTTCTGTCACGAAATTAATTAATTTATTAGGCATATGTACACTCCAATTACAAAGACAATTTTAAATTTATTTCATAATAATTTTTTTAAGTCTGTATCGAGAGAAAACCGTGAATCTTATTCATTATCACACTAATTAAGATCTTACATATAAATTTATTACTCTAAAGTTTATGTTAAATTTCACGGGACGTAATTATGAAATTTTTAATATTGTATATATTTACCTGTAACTACACAGCGATTATTAGAATTTGAATTACAGATGAGATCATTAGCATAAAAATTGTGTTAAAGCTGAATGCTTTAAGAAATCAAAATTTTAATGCAGAGTTTTTCTTCCTTATAAAATATTTTAATCCTAATAAAGTTAATAAAAATACTGAATTTATTGAAAGTAACAGACATTCAATTTATTTTAAATGAAAAACTTTTTATTCCAGTCAACTAAATTTCCGTACGGTTCCTCCTGTTCTGTAAAACGTTCTGATTTTGTTAATATTATTATGAGGAGGGGTAAGTATGACACGAAATAAAATCTGTGAGGTTATTGATGAACAAATCAATACGTATAAGAAATCATAAGATACTTCATCTTGTAATCTGATGGAAAAGATTTCAGGAAGCTCCAAGGTTCAAACAGTCACTTATTTGTTTTGGAGCATCCAAAACGAATTATTATTATGAAAAAGTTTGATGTAGCTGTAAGAGGGAAAATCTTCAGCAGATGACAGAAAACATTTTTGGAGAAGTGTAAAATTTGACCGGCGACTCTTGGACAGTGATTCATGGACCGAAACAGGATTGGACCACCTAAAAGATAATTTCGGGTTTGAGGGAGGGAACTGAGCCCTTTCGCCAGATAGTTGGAGACAGTTTAACAGAAAGCCAAAATGGTGAAAGGACTTTCACTTTCTGCAAGTTCGAGTATCAGCGTGAAGAGAGCCACAATTTTCTACCTGGACATCCCATTAGGCAACCTTCACACCCACCAGGCACTGGTTTTAGGAGAATGACAACCTGTATTCATTCACCTGCCTGGCAGACTCAATACACACCGTATCTCGTTGGACGCCTTCAATACTACAAGTGTAGAAGACTTAATACGAAATTAATAGCCTCAGATGAATTTTATAAATAAATTATTAATGAGGCCAAAACAGACAGTTATATTTCATTTAATGATATGTTTCAATTCGAATGAGAACCATCATTAGGTTAAGAACAAATATATTAAGCATTCTAGATTTAACTGTACATAGGGTCAACGGTTATAAAAAACACTTTAAATAACCAAGATAAAATGTAAGATGATTACGTACCGTAAATTAATTTGTTTTTTAATATTAAAAGCAATAAATCAGTGTCCGTTTTGGCATTAATCGTCATGAGTGGGATATTGGAAACTCGTCAACATTTATAATTCCGGTCTTTATCCAAAATTGGTTAATTACCCTAATGGAAACTGTGACTGGTGCCTAAAATGTGTTTGTAAATGACAGATAATTTATTGTGTGCAAGGTAAATGTTATGTCCATGCTAAAATAAATTCAGTACAGCTGACTAATTGTTCAGAAGAAAATTTATATTAAATGAGAATAGTTGTAGTATACATAATAATATTGACAAATGCACGAGTCATTAATGCTGCAATATTTGTGATACAAACCCTTTATAAACAATTTATCCGTTTATGTCTCTTAAAATGATTTACTTAAAAATAATATACCATACCAGAAAAATTTTCAATGGAAATAGTGACACGTCATTACTATCTCATTAAGTTTATAACTGTTCAATTAGGTAGTTTCGCTAATTACGGTAATTATGGCGCCTTTGGCATGGTGTGTGTATAAATGCCGATGTTATAGTTTTTTAAATATTTTTAATTATTAATACTCTCAAATGTTTTGCGTAAATATTGTGTGTGTTGACCATTATTCCTCCCTTAAGGAAATGGGATACGTCTTACATTACTTGAACTAACAAATAACCACGAGACCAGGATTGAATAACACACAGTTAACAACCAAAAGTCCTTAAGCACGTATCTAGACTAAAAAAGGCATAGAATGAATTAAATTAAAACATGACACGTATACTCATAAGCACAAACACACGCATAAATAATGGAAATGTCACTTCTTGGATCTGCACGACGAGGAATCTGACTTTTCGTAGAAGCTTCAGGTAATACAGTCTGAAGCAAACGAACAAAAGAGCAGAAGAAACTGTACATAAAGCGTTAAAGTTATATAATAGAATATTTTACAAAGCAACTCGTTCCACACTTTTGCAGAAATGTTAATTTAAAATATTAGGAAAACAACAATATTTTTATACTGATTTAAACAAAGTTTTTAAGTTATTATTATACTTCAGCTCTGCTAAACGAACTTAGAGAAGATCGATTTATAATCACATATTCGTTTTATAAACTTTTATGTGTTTATACGCAACGTAGAGTTAGTATTTGCAAACAATTTAACAATGGCTTGAAGCTCGATCTAAATTACGTACTAGAAAACATGAAAAAAAATCAGTTACCTTCCAATTAAGCATAAAAAATAAAAAATTGCAGCAAATTGTCAGCAAAAACTTTAATAAATATGTATTTAATATAATTACAGCGTTTCGTACATATTTGTGGACTTCATCAGGTAAATTTATAATCAGATACAAGTCACCGGAAGCAGTTCACAAGGCAACATTACTAATTAAAGTCCACAAATATGAATGAAACGTCGTAATTATATTAGCTAAATATTGATTAAAATTTTTCTGGCAAATTTTCTATAATTTTTATATATTAGAAGTATTTAATTAGTTCCTATTCTACATAATATTACATTAATCCTTAAACCCAAATTAATAACTTCCATTTTATTAAAATTCTTTTGCAACTTAGTCTGCCGTTGTTTTAATATAATTCAGTGGACTCAGATTAATATAGCTATAAATATTACAAATGTATAATTTCAAAAATAAAATATTTGACAAAAAACAAAAAAATTAAACAAAAATACGACCTAGTATGTCTGCAAAACATGTAATTAATATTTAGTTGTTATAAATACTACGAAAATTTTAGGTCGTAACCGTCCTTAGACTGGTCAGATGCAACTCTGCCTTCTAACCTACTCTGCGCAAGCCTTCTCATTACTACATAACTACCACATCCTCTCTAATCTCCTTAGCTTCTTCTGTCCTTACCCCACACACTTCCCTGTAATACGAATTTTTTCAAAACGTGGCTTATTAATCTATCCCTTCTCTTTCTCCACGTCCTGCATATTGTTCTATCTTCTCTTACTCTGTTTATAACTTCCTGGCAAGTTACTCTACCCCAACATGTGATTTTAAGCATGTATATGTAGCACCACATTTCGAAAGCTTCTATTCTTTTCCTTTCTGAAACTCCTACCGTACAAGTTTCACACCTATAAAACGCCACACTCCATACCAACATTTGTAGTAATAATTTCCTAATTTTCATACTCCGTAATTAATCTGCGAAAGTCTTTCTTGCCTCTGCTATCTTATTCTTTATGTCTGTTATTCCTGGCTATTAATTTCCAAAGTAGCAGAATTCCTTAACTTCCGTCGAAATATCCCTTCTCAACCTAATAAAAATTGTTATTCCATGTTTCCCATACTATACTCCATTCCCTTGGTTTTTCACCTATTAATCATTCTCCAGGATCACGTTCCTGACATTTATTATGGTTTTCAAGTCTTCTTCTGATTGCCCCAACACTACAATATCATCTGTATAGCGTAGGGTTTTTGTTTATTCTCCTTGCAGTTTGATTCGTTTTCCATATTCTTTTAACTTTATTTTTATCAGTCACATCATATAAACCAAAAATAAATTTCAATTTTGGTTTCAAAACTTTATTTGGAGGTTTTATTCAAGGAATTTATTTGGAATTCTTTTCTTCAAGGAATTTATTATAATTTTTGTTAAAAATACCGATGATTAATTCAACTACTTCCAAATAACTTTTTGAAATCAAAATTGAAATTTACTTTTGGTTTATTGCTGTGACTGATAAAAATAAGGGAAATATTATAATCATAATAAATTAATTATCAGTATTTTAACAAAAATTTTAATAAATTCTTTACACATTCTTCATCGCCAATTCTACACTAATTAATTACCATTATTTTTAAAAACTTTTATTATTTTGTGGGTGCTAATGTATCACTGCGTGTTAAGGAGCAATACTTTATATTCTTATCTGTGGTTATTGATTTTTTTTCTCCAACTACATCATTATCATCTATATTATTTGATTTAGGTGTTTTACCTAATATTGCTTTAAAATAATGAGTGATGTTCTGTTTATTTTTGAGGTTTTTAGTATGTTTAATTAGTTGTTCTTTAATTACCTTATCGGTATTATTATCTATTTATTGATATTACCATTATTTATATTAGAATACCATAAAGTATTTATCAATTTTTTGGGGTAAAAATTATTAAGTAGTGTCTCATATATGATTGTTTTAATTTCTTTTTTGAATGCTATATATGTTAATTTTACAGCTCTATGTATTAGATTATTATAAAAATTCCTTTTATGAGAGAATGGATTGTTTGAATTTACTAGAATTTAACTGCCGACGTCTTTTTTTTTCATGTTCGACGGGAACCTACGCACGATCTTCTGCTGCGTCCTCAGTCGACTGAAAATTGAATTTTATTTTTCCTCTTTTTTGTACTTAAAATCGTAATTGTAAAATTTGGTATATTTCTTGTAATGTTATAATTGGCGTATCCTATTTCCTCTACCGAGGACTGAATAATAAAACTAAATCAACATCCAGCTTGGAAAGTCCCGACATTTGACGGCCAAGATGATAACTGCCTTGTAGTCTCCACTGATGGAAGTCAGAACATCATGCGTTCACAGCATTCTACCAAAGCAGGGAAGTAGGATTTGAAAAATTCCCTTTGGCTGGACACTGTACTGTGCTCCAATCAGAGCAATTAGGAATAATCAAAGGTTTAGAATGGGGAAAGGAAAGAAGAGACGACGCCAGCATTATTATACAAAGCGACAACATGGCCGCTGTCACAATGGTAAATAACTGTAGAACCACCAACGCACTTGCCCATCGTGCACAGACGATAATGCGTCAAGTATATAATGCTGGCAGAAATATTAAAGTGGAATGGGTGCATGGCCATGCCGGTAACGTTGGCAACGAACGTGCTGACGAGTTGGCCAAAGAGGCAACACGTGACGATCGTCAGCCTCTTATATATGACAAGCTTAGCCCAGTAGGCCTAAAGAGATCATTACGCAAAGTAACTATGGAGCGGTGGCAGATTGAGTGGACACGAGGAGAAAAAGGAGGGGGCACACGTATATTCATCCCAGACGTGCGTTTCCAACATAACTTGAAGATTGACTATGAAATAACGCAGCTACTCACAGGACACGGCGTCTTCAACGCCTACCTAGCAAGATTTAATCTTGGCGCAAACAGCGATGAATGCGACTGCGGGATGAACGCAAGAGACTTCATCGCGGAATGCCCCAAGTTCGAGATGCAGCGACAAGAACTTCGAGAGAGCCTCGAGTCTGATGACATCGCCGGAAAAACTAATTGAATTCGCCCGAAACGAAGCCTGTGCGGCAGCACTTTACAGACTTGTGAAATCTTGCAAAAAAACTAATTGTGAAAAATAATTATAATAATGACAATTAGTGCATAACTATAAGTATCGAAATTTAAAATACAAATGTACAAATGTTATAAACTATATATTCTACTGCAATCAATCGAATTAATTTTTTAATTCTTGTTTTGTACCAAACCGCTCAATTTTTAAACGGTAAGCGGTGTTTATGTATTCTACGGAAATAAAGGAGGGTAACTAAATCATAATTGACAGTCAGTCATTTTATAAAATTAAAGTAACCCTTTGTTTTGTCTTTTCTATTTTTGCATTACAGGTAAACGAGTCTATTGGGAATATGAAGTGGAGAGAGGTGCGCGCTGTGCTTGTCGCTGGGGCCGCGAGGAGCAGCAGCGTCGCGTAGTGGAGGCAAGCAGGGCAGGGAAGGGCAGGGCAGGGCGGGCCTGTGTAGTAGTGCTGGCTATGCTACGCCCGGCGAACAGCGCGTCCCTCGGCGGCGCCGGCAGATAAACGCAGCGCCCAGCATGGAGGACAGCTCCCCCGACCTCAGCATCAAGCTGCGCCCGCCCCGGCCGGGCGAACAACAGGCCAGCGACGCGGACGACAAGGACGACGAAGACAAGGACGAGCCGCTCTTCAGCGACGACGACGACGAGGAGGAGGATGGCGGCGACGGCGACACCCCCGGGGACGACGCGCTTTTCCCGCCCCCGCCCCCTGACATGGCCGTCGACGCCGCCGACGACGACGTCGCGGAGGAAGGGTGAGTCGAGAGCTATTTCCCTCGGAGTCCGGCACGTGACCTCGTATTGATCCGGAAACTGGCACCCGAACTCGTACTCGCACTCGCACCCGCTACTCACTCGGAAGCGTCCGTCGAGTTAGGTCAGTGTCAGACCGTAGACCATAACTACTCACTTCCCTTCGTTGACCTCAATATACCACCTGTGTCTAGACATTACCTCCTCATCCTTATTACACCTCCTGTCAACCAATCACTTTCAACTATCCTTAGGACACTTTCCCCCTTCTGACATGCTTCCTAATCTTCTCTTTATCTTCCACGATCTCTGCACTTACCTCCAATCACTCAATTAATTTTAATTTCACATTCACCGTTGACGTATAGCTGTTAGTATTGCCGGTAAATTTGTTTTTAGCAAAATATATTCTATTATTATTGTCCTCATGTTTCTTTTATCTGTACTGTTTTCTGGGAAAGGGAACGCCGACAAATGCCTCAGCATACAATGTTCATGCATTTTAAGCCACTAACGAAAAGAAATATATATATTTTTCAGGATCTCGAGAAGATCTTTTATTTAACATACGATACACTGCCAGTTCACTTTCTCAGACAAGTCCGAGTATTTCCCACCACTTAAATATACGAACAGATTATTATTATAAGTTATTTATGATATATTATTATAATGAGCATTATCATCTTGATGGTTTACACTTTCTCCTAGTTCGGATCCCTGAATCATTATTGATACTCTTCGCCAAATCAAATTCCGATATTGTTAACTCTGTAGAAATATAGGCTTTAGTTATGACTTCACTCTGCGATGCGAACGGTGCTTGCACAAATCAATGCCAGGACAAATATTGAAACAACTCTGATTAATCCATCCAAACTCACTGGAGCGTTCAAGCTACTTATTCGATGGAATATTAATAAAACGCTTTACGGTTGTATTAGCACTACAGTGTTCATTAGCCTCCTCCTTCCCCTCGGTCATTTATTTGCGGTGCTTTGCTAAGCTGTGTTTGGAACTAGGAAGTCGCCGGAGTGCTTTTATAATGGTGGACGTTTTACTTTTAAATTGGAGTATTTCACGCAACTGCGTTAGGGCGGTGGAATCACGCGACGCACTGCAATTGCCTCTCTTTCTCTCGGAAGATAGCACTTGAAATGTAGACCTTCATGCAGAGGGGGAAGAGTGGCAAAAAGAAGGAAGGGGGGAGCGGGGGGACGAAGAAGACAAGGGGAACACACACTCACATACAAAGTGTGCGAGGGAGTCGTGGGGAGGTTTGAGGGGGGACAAGGGATAAACGATGCAACTGAGACACATGGTTAATTCTCGTGTGCCAGGGCAACGAGTCACCCCCCCAAAATACGCTCATTACGTAATTGTTAAATGATTTTATTAATATTTGACGTATTACTGCATTAATAAGTATTACGTGACGTCACTCTTAATTGTCTGAAGGCAATTTTCTCGTAAAATAAATCCCAACACTTCTCTCCAATGATCCGTAAATCGTAGTACGCGCTCGGTTATTTCCGTCACCTGTTCGGGGTTCGTCGGCAAAGCAGCCAATCACGTCGCTGCTGCCTCCACCATTCACAGGGCGGAAGACCCCGTCGGTATTTTCCACGGTTAACGAACGCAAGAAATGCCCTGACACAGTTTAAGTGGTTTCTGTACAATTCCTCCGGGAATTTCGATAGTTAAAAAAGGAACCGTCTGGACGTTGAACTTAAAACACTTCCACGTAAAATAATGACTCTTATCATGACTCGCTGACAGTTAAACTTGATACACAACACTCGGTGTTTATACCTCGATCCTGTCTGAATTTTATAGACCCAAAATATCGAATCATGAATTCATCATATTTTATTTTTAATCAGAAGCATTGATAAACATTTTTAGTAAAGTTCTAAAGTTTTCCAAATTAATTTCGACCAAAGCCACTCTTTCTGTGAACACTATATTGTCATTCGGGCAAGTTTAAGAATTGAGATGATAAAAAAATCACAAAATATTTTGAGGACGATGTCTTACCAAGGACACGTTACTTAGTATAATAGCTGAAAATTGACGTCGTCAATTTGATTTGTGTCAGATTCGCATTCAGCGATGAAGCACGGAACACGAATGCAGTGCTACGAGTGGGTTTGCAGTCTCTGTCAACGAGACCAGATTGTTCAAACAAATTAAAAGCTATTTTTGGACTCGCACGAGCCTTTGGAGAACGTGCCCGTTTTAGACTGTTGCTGTTAAAATCTGTTTGATTCAATTCCATAACCCATGAGAACGTCTTCCTGTCAATATTTTTACCCTGTTTATATTTGTACTATTTTAAACTTAATCTCTTTGAAGCTTGAGTCCTTATTTTTGTAAAATAACGTTCAATTGGCATTAGACGCCAAACTTGAGTAAATTTTGACAAATAAAAAATTAATATATAATATTAAGTGACAAAATAAACATTAGGAAACATTTCTGCAAACTTTGTTTCTTTCCTGAGGTATAAATAATCGTAAGAGCTTCGAAAACGACACAAACTACGCGAAGTAGTTTTGGTTTACGTTACTTTATGATCTCTAATACTGGAAAGTGAAGTTTACAGATTTATTGTAATATGTTCGCAATGCAAAAACATGCAAATTGTATGAGAAACTGCAGCTATGACGTCATAATTATGACATAATTGAAATCGGCAACGCAGGAAAAATGATATGTTACGATGTGTTACTGAAATAAAAATCAAATTAAAACTGACCAATTCCACTGACAGATCTATTCATATTACGTTCCTTCCTCGCATTTGGAATTTCATCTTAAGAGTTTTTCATCAGGATTTTGAAGTATGTAGTTAATGATTATTTTTAACAAAATGAAATAGACAACCAAATATATAAAATATTAGCTGGGTTTCCCGGCGATGCCCGGGATATTAATGGTTTTATATGACAAACAATTGAAGTAAGGTATGATACTTTTTGTTTCTCGCGAACGTCGTCGTCGCCGCCGCGCCCATAATGTATCCTGCAGTAAGTTGTGTATGTCAATAGGGTAGGGCGGATACAAATAGTGTCGCGGGGAACACCGTGAAATTGACCCTGAAAAGTCCCTGGAATGAAATATCGGCCGATTTTGCATATTTAAAAATTTCCGCACCCTCCACCCCCGCCCCCTATAGGTGGTAGCCGCGTCTGACACCGCCAGTGCTGATTTCCGAGTGGTGCAAAATTTCGTTGAAATTGTTCCACGCGTTTAGCATTGTATGCGGAACATACATACACACACGTACGAAATTTGAGCTCTTTTAACACACAAACGATGAATTTCATTTATAAGAATAGGGTGGTTGATGCATCTGTTTAGTCTGTTTAGCGTGAAATAACTTGTAAATTTAATAAACTTTTTATTTAAGTAAATATATATATTAAGTAACAATATATTTTAAGTAGTTAAAAATATACAAAAATGTTTATGTTTTCGAATGCGGCGCACACTCTGCGCCATGTAAATATGCTGGGCTTTTTCAAACTTCTCACGTGTCGAAACACCTTCACCTATTTTAGGAGGTATATGCACTGGGGTCGGAGACCTTGGGCATATGGCAAGAGTTGTCCGCTGATCCCATTGCATCAGTCGGCCAACTGCCTCCTGAAACTGGTGGAGACATGGAGAAGGGAATGCTGCGACCCCACATCTTCCGTCGTTTGGAAGGGCGTCAGAATGGTACCCAATGCCCGACCTACCTGATGCAGGTTTTCACTGCATCTCTTTAGGTGAAACACCATTTCCCGTCATTCGGAAGGGCGTGAGAATGGTACCCAATGCCCGACCTACCTGATGCAGGTTTTCACTGCATCTCTTTAGGTGAAACACCGGGTAGGATCCTTAAACCATAGCCCGGGGGCCCTAGTTAACCCTTGGGTACCTTGCTCTACCTTCTGCATTCCCCATTTTCTTCCTATGGTATTAAAGGGGAGTTGCCTGGTTTCAGGATCACCCTCATGTAGCCAGTTAACCCCCCCACAGTTAAATTTATTTTTATAAAGAAAGATTTCGTTCAGGACTGCATTCAAGGAGAGTTGCGAACATTTAATTTTCTCAAAATTAAAGTGTAACTACATACTTCAGAATTAAAATCCTAAGGGAACTTACCTAATGAGGTCCCAAGTGTGTAATCGGAACATGATAATGATTAAAACTTTCCAGCATGTAATTTATATTTTAAGTGCATGTAATAAAGTAGAGAATATCTCTGATAATGTGTTTTATTCTCTCTGCCACTTTTACCGTTTTTAGCTCTGTAATATTTACCAAAGATGGGAAGTTTTCATCCTATGAAAGATGTATTTGGGGTATTTGGAGGGGTGATAATTGTTCTGGTGCGTGTTTTTGCAAAACAACATTATAGGGTGGGGTGGGGGGAGGGAGGAGAGTCCTGTAAAGATAATACGAGCCGCGGGGTGAATGTTTGTGTGGACTGTGTCACCCGGACACAAGTTATCGGGCCTGAAGGTCCGCAGTCCATCTCCGACCGTCGAGATGTCTCCCCTGATCCAGGCCGTGTCCTTTCAGCAGTAAGTTGCTCATCAAATAACCTCTCCTCATATATATTCATTAAGCAAGCTAATGAGCACCGGATACTATTAGAGAAATGGCAAATTGTCATTCCGTCAAGGGGTGCATAATATTTTAAATTTATAGCGGAAGGATTCTTAGAGCATTCCAGAAAATAACAAACTACAGAACACGTAAGAAATCCTTCTAAATTTAAAATGAAGGCACTCACAGGTTCGCTAAAGTTATCTGAGGAAATCCGAAATGGTTTGTAAATATGCATCTAATATCTACTTTCCTCTGTTTTATTTCTATTTTTTTTCTGACCAACTCCCAAAATACGAACGAAACTTAGTGACATGCTGTTCTAATTGTATTAATTACGTCGTTAGTTAATGAACGTATCCTTACTGTTTGGCAATTATATTCAATAAAAATTCAAGTCGTTGAAGTCTAATTCCAACCTTGCAAAAGGCTCCACCCTGAATTATAGAAAAAGTGAAAAACATGGAACTGATCAGGGGACGCTTTTCTTTAGCAAAAAAAAAATCGTGTGAAACAGTGTGTTATATGTATTATCAGTTTATTATTATTTTTGGGTTATTATTTCTTATTACTTTTGGACAAAGAGAAATAAAGTGCAATGGTTTTTAAGTTCCATTTTCTGATTACTTCCTTTCACGTCCTTTCAACTGACGTGCTATTTTTCTATTTCTTACCGCAGACTTTATTTAATAATATATCAGTTGATATTGGCTTTACACATGAATTTAATTAACGGTCAATCTACATTATTTTAAATAAAGTAAACAGAATGGCTAAAACTGAGAAATAGAATAATTAAATTTGAGGTAACACGTTTCGTCCTCAACTTTCGGGACCTCCTCAGTTCACCAATTAAATGTTATAAAATTTCGAGCAGCTGCCACAACGTCTGGGGTCTAGAAACACGAAATTTTATAATATTTTAATTAATGAACTGAGGAGATGTCGTCTCTAGTCAACCCTTGGCTAACTTGCTCTACCTTCCACAAACCCCTTTTCAATTTCCTTCCTAATGGGGAATTGCCTGTTTCAGAATCATCCTCACGTAGCCTGTTTTTTAAAAAAATACAGCTGTGACCGTCACTAGACTTAGGTCACGAAGAAAATTTTTCTATTCCTTGAAGTCTAATGTTTAATACGTATCTAGCAGCCATTTAAATTTAACTTCAGAAGAAATGTAATTGCCTGAAGAAGTTCCAAATATGAGGACGAAACGTCGTATGAGTAAAACAATATTAGTTTCTTTGTTAAATGGGCTTTAATTTCATTCTTCTGTTTGTTTCATTACACGAATATACCTTTAGTGAACAGATCTGTAAAACATAACTTCTGATTTCTCAGAACGAACGATGTGATAAGTCGTTGAGTTTTATATAAATATATTTACGTAACTTCCCACTTAATATAAGTTAATTTATTGCAATGACAATCATTGGAATTTTTTCCATTTACGCGTACTGTATATCTGGATTAAAGAGAAAAAAATTCGGAATAACATGAAAACCATGCCAAAGGAACGTTCACTCACTTTTCACGTCGCCAGTGGAGGACGTAGAAGGAAATTGGTACCGGAAAAGTAGAGAAATATGCCGGGGAACCAGCGACAGAAACGCTTCTTGCAAATAAACTGGAAAAATATTGCTTCTGCTCAGATCCTCATAAAAAGGACTCGGATTCATCCCAATTCAATAGAAATGTCTGCCGTCCAAAAACAACTCTCTTATTAAAAAGCACCCGCTGTAGGAAAAGTAAACTACAACTTTTTTGTTTCACCGTAAAGATAGCAACAACAATGGTCCACATAACCTCAATATCCCGATACTTATCCATTACGAAGTTTCTTTCGCAAATGACGTCAATTAACAGAACCCGTAATAGGATTCTTTGTTTGTGAATGAATCTACTTTTATATATGAACAAGCAATGTTTCTATTCTGGTCGGTGATGAGACTTGCAAATGTCGCCAAACAAATCACATCACAGTTCCCCGAAGAATTTAAGAAGCAACAAAACTATGTTTTAAAAAATCCGCAACTACAAAACCTCCTAATTACAGTCGACTCAAAGAATTTAGCTACATCTTTTATTACAAAAGATAGGAAAACAAAATAAAAAATATGCTAATATTATTCTAATAACACACGATATTGCTATAAGCTTCAAAGTTTGCTATTTATGAAAAACGTGATGAAATATTTCTCGTAACTACGAGTTGATTCTCGGCAAGTAGCTTAAAATGAAAAATGAGTGTTTCTAATCAAGTTGTGGTAACAAGGCTAAGCAAAAGTCTCTCATTATTGTCCTTGTTTTTAAGAATTCATTGGTGTGTAGCCTGAAAATGTTAATCTGGAAATTGCGTGGGGTTCATTTCATTTCCCATCAAGCATGATAACGAGAATTCCAATAAAGCGACCCGGGTACATGGATACATTTTCCTGGAAAATTTCCTCCGTAAAAGTAGTCCAGACGTCTTATATAGCTTGACTTTATATGAAATAGGTATTTAAAATTGGATTTTCATTGTTGTTCTTGTTGTTGTGGTAATCCGTCCTAAGACTGGTCTATCCTGCGCAAGCGTTTTCATTTCTACCTAGCCACTACATCGCACATTGTCCCTAATTCTCATAGCGTATTACATCCTTGGCCTCCCTCTTCTGTTCTTACCCCTCACACTTCCGTCTAATGCTGATTTTACAAGACCCTCGTGTCTTAAAACGTGGTCAATAATCGATTTCTTCTCTTGGTCAAAGTCCTCCAAATTGTTCTCTCTTCCCCTATTCTGCTTAGAAATCCTTGGTTAGTTACTCTATCCACCCATCTTATTTTCAGTATTCTCCGATGGCACCACATTTCGAAATGTCCTATTCTTTTTCTGTCTGAAACTCCTATCATTCACTTTTCGCATCCATATAACGCCACACTCCACACGAACATTTCTAATAATAATTTTCTAATATTCATACTTATATTATCCGTAAATACATTCCTCTTTGTTGCAAAAGCCTTCCTTCTCTATCCGACTCTATATGTCTACTATAGTTCTATTACGCTTTTCAAGTAGCACAGTTCCTTAGCTTCCTACTAAACATTCCTTCCTAATGTAACACCCTTTGTTATGCTACACTCTATCATCTTGGCTTTCCCCCTTTCATTCCTCGCGTTGTACTTTTCACGAAGGATCACGTTTATGCCATTTATTATGTTTTCCAAGTCTTCCTCTGACTCCCCTAAAATTACAATATCATAAGAAAACCTTAGGGGTTTAATTTATTCTTCTTGCAGTTTGATTCCCTTTGCATATTCATTATTAACTTCCTTCATCGCCTGTTCTATATATACGTTATTTTCATTAAACTTTAATATCAATTAGGTTTTATATTCATTAATAATTTATACTTTTAAATGGTATGGGATCATTATTACTACCAGCGGCAGGGGATGTTTAGCTGCCAATTGAACGTTTCATCTCATCAGAATTCAATGGCTGACGAGGGTAGAATGCAGGAACAGATGTGGCCAAAATACTCTTCAGCTGCAAAGCAACGAACAACTTGTTTTGTCACCCATATTTTTCTATAAAGTTTTTGTAAAGGTGAATTAAATTACAATATATATTTTTTCGCATATAATTTCGACGTTTCGCCGTCAATTTAGGACTTCGTAAGGTGCATGTAACTATTTTGCGGTTTTCAAAATTTTTGAATGTGTAACTAACATTAGTTTTCCAAAGCTGTTGACGTCAGGTAAAGTAACTATTTGAAGGTTTTTAAAATTTTTGAGTTTATAGTTATTATAATTTTTTTAAAAAAAATTAGAGGCTCAGAACTTAAGACGACCTAAATTTGAGGACGAAACGTAGTAATTGAAAAAGTTAATTCTTTACATATGTAGTGGTTTAATTTACCTTTACATATTTATTTAGGGAAACAGACGTGGGGTCGTAAATGTTTTAATAGAATAAAACATCCGTTTTCACGGGTGCATAGGTCGTTAAATGTTTCTTTAACCTCTACTTTAAAATGAGAATTACTCTCCAAATCTGCGAAGTCTGTCAGCGAATATCTAATATTTGTCTCCCTTAGTAATGATTGTCGAACATGTTTTCCCACTAGTTGTAAGAAGATTACCAACAGAGCTTCTCTCTATCCGAATGTCCTTGCACCGTCGCCATGACTTCGTCACTTCCCCAATTCTGTCCACCAATTTCCCCTCCCTTTAATCGAAGGGCTCGTCGATAATTTCCCGTGAACGCTTCAAACACGGCCAGTGCCCTCACAGAAACACCTACTACACGTGTAAATGCTTCACAAAAATCTATTGCGAAGGTTGAAGAACGATTTGAAGTATAGTTTCAATTTTTTTCCACGTTCCAGGTCTGGACTGTGGCTATTCTGTGAGTTCGACCTGTCTTCCTTCCTGTCGAGGAATCTCGCCCGTTTGTTTACCTCCGTTGTCACCCAGTTTAGTGGACCGAGTGTCAAGGGCGGCGAGGAAATGCGAACTCTTCCTACACGACGCATTCAATGCAAAGTGATGTGCTGTTGATAAGCCAATCCGCGACCCTGGCCTCGTCTGGACTCGAAGGCCGAACGTTTGGGAGGGACGACGACGCTATTCTGTATGCAAATATGGAGAAACGGAGCCCGGGGATTAGCTGCTGCTGCTCCGTAGTAAAATTTTAAAAATAGCGAGGGGGGGAAACGCGGCCGTCTCCTCATTATCTCCTCTACGTCCCTCCGGAAGCTTCGCAGAGAGTGAGAGAGAGGGAAAAAGACCTCCACGTCTTCATCAATACTACGCGGCGCTCGCACGTGCAGACTTCCAGCACGCGGTTCACGTTGTCTCGCTCAGTCGTGAACCACACTAACAATACATGACACTGATACTGGCGCGTCACACACAAACATATAAACGAATAAACCAACCACACTTGTGAGAAATATGTTTAAACAAAATTAAAAAATTATAAGACATTAATAAAATAAAAATTGGTGCAACACACCGTTACCTTTTTTGAACATCTTCAGGAGCAAACATAAAAATTTCTCAAGTCTCAATTAAATATATTTCTTGAAATATCCATACACAAATAAAACACTTTTAGAAAAATTCTCCACAGAATTTTAATTACGTAATGATTTGTTAGAAATTAATGACATTCGGCCTTGTAAAACTACACATTTTCACATTTTTATAAAAAAAATTGTGTTTACAGTCGCACTAACAGCAAAAGTTATAGCGACTATCTAATTGTGTATCTGCTTTGCTGTTTTTGTCCAGTTTGGTAAGAGAATAAATAAAAACACTCAGGCCCATGCCGGAAATGGAACCCGGGACCTCTGTGAGGCAGAGGCTATGTTCACTTTAAGTTGCCCAATAAACGAGAGATACGTAGTGCCAACTTTAATTTCCAATTATTTATTTTACGACCAAAAGGTTGGCTTATTGATTTATTATTCAAAATGAAGTCATATAAGTATAACTTTAATTAAAATACTAAATATTTGAGTTAGTTATCAGTCTACTTTTATGTCTTAATTAATTAAGGATAGTAAAATTCTTTTATGGACTAATTTAACAACCACGTCGGAAAAGGGATAAAAAGAAATAACATATTAAATTTAAATGCAAAAATTTAGTAATTGAATGCTTATTCTCTTCTTCATCTATGGATAATTTCATTTGCTCTCCTAAACTCCCGTAGTCAGTCTCTCTTCCGTAGTTCTGATGTCGCTAATTCCGTGTCTCCATGTAAGTTTTACTTACTTTTATCTTGGAAAATAAATTTTCAGTTTTCTCCTTTTTTATGTCTCTGTTCCAATGACTGTTTAATCACGATTATGAGACTACTATCGGAAGAAATAAATAATAAGCAATAGGAAAATAATAAAAGTAGTGATTATGTCGAGTTAGAAAAATAATTCATATTCAAATGAGTAATAAAATTCATTGGGGATTATTCAATTGCATTATTACATAATTTGTAATTATGACTGTTCCTCTTATATGTAACTTCACAAATCTTTAATTTTTGAAGCAATTGACCACATAGGGACGGAACGGGAAAGCAGAATAGAGAGGGATTCCCATTTTTTACTGGATAGTAAATAGGGGTGGAACATTGTAACTGGTCAAGGAAGAAGTCCTGACAGCCAACTTCATCAAGTTCTGGCTGTACCTATTGTTTTGGCGTCTTTCATCTGTTAATTTATAATTTTTGATTCATTTCGACAGAAGGTAATTCACAAAACTCCTCGCTTTCAAGTCTTAAGTGATATATATATTTAAAGTAGATGTATTTAACTGTATATAAGTTACGTATTACGTTTAAATCTCCATGTATTAAGGCTCGGTGAAAAATTTTAAACTGAAACTTGTATGCGGGGCGGAACGAGATACTACTGTATAAGGCAAAATGTAATGTGTTCCTCAAAAAATGGAAAAAAAAACGGGTAGACTCACCTTATAAGAATGAGTTACACGAAACAAGAATAAAAGGAAAAAGAAATAAAATGAACGGAAAAAAGGGGAAAATGTTAGCAAAGACTGCGCAGTTGCGAGAAAAAATATCTTTGCGATACGAAAAATTGTAAAGCGACCGATCGTACGTTAAATAAGTATAAGAAAGAAAACACAAAAGGTGTTAAGATTTACCTTAAATTAATTTTAGTTTTTGTTCACCAATTTTAAATACAAAACAGGCCCAGAAGTTGGGGCAGAACGGGAAATTTGTAAGTTTCTTTTTAAAATTCATCAAAAATCTAAATTTGTTGTTTTTAGTTATATTGATATTAGATTAAGTAGGTAATAGAATAAACTAATGCTTCATACGTTTATGAAGTGGTTTTCATTTTTCCACAATTTTACAAAAAAAAATTTAAACTATGTGTCCCCCTAAATATAAAAAGTACGTAATTATTGTTTGGATTAATATGTTTTTGATCGTTTATATAGTTAATATTTCAATTAGGAAACAGTATACCGTCAAATTATAATAAAAATATAATATAATATACAAATTAAAATAATTTAATTTTTAAAAAATATGTAAATAATATGAATAACTCTACAAGAATAGGAAATTAAATGTAAATTAATTTAAAACCTAGTCTATCATTAAAAAAATAAAAATACTATAAATATAAATGATGTACTTAATATCGTGGAAATTGAAGTAAGTATAAGTGATTTACTAGTGTAGTAAGTGTAACACGTAGTAAATTCCAATGCGGCGAGAGCCAAGGTTAGAATTATCTGAGCGTTGTAACTCCCTTTCTCCATATTCCAGGGCTTTCACACTTCTGTGGCCGTGACAGTCTATGTCATGGCTTCTTCTCCAGTTATGGAAACTGTTTCACTGTCTACCCTGCAGCTGTAAGAACATGATTCTCTCTCCTCTCTCTCCCTCTCCGTCTCTGTCTCTGAACATAGAATAGGACTACAAGGGAATCACGTCCTTGTGATGAGGAGATGAAGTTTTCCCCCTCTTCACGCAAAACTTTTGATTCAGGCTTCCTACTCTTTACCTCTCCGGAATACTTTTCACAGGAGATTTTACAATTAACCCGTAAAGTTCTAATAGGAGTCTCAATCATGCCTGTGCGCTGTTTTGGAAGCACAAATGCCGTGAATTTGCTAATTAACTGATTTAGGAATGGAAAACTCCTCACATAGCAAACAAAATAACATTTATATTTACTGATATTAGTTAATTAAGTATGATAATATTCTCTTAATCGTAGAACAGGAATGAAGTTTCTCTGAATTTCGTAATTTTTCCTTGAAATGAGTTCTTACGTTAAGAAATGACATGAAGCGTAATCTGTGTGGAACAAAGAACAATCGTAGTTAACTTTTATTCGTGTCATTAAACATTAAGACTTTAATTTGAAGTATACTTACTTCAGACTTCCCCCAGGTTTCATTAGTTATCCAAATTTTTTAAACAACTTATTTTCTCATTTTTATTAGTTCATTTCACCCACAGAAATTTATATTGGCATAATATAATAAAGCTTTAAGAGTTTTAAAGGTTGTATTTTCATCTCTGATTTATATAATAATAAATAAAATTTTTGACCACTTTCAGACATAAAAACAATTCCCAAAAAGGAGAAAACAACCCTTTTGGTAGGTCAGTTTTCTCAGTTTTGTACCTTCTTGCTTAGTACCATATTGCTAATAAGAAATTTTATATAAAAAATTCTTTTTAATATTCCTATCAATATTTATTCACATGATGAAAACCTGAAAAATGTGTAAATAGTTACCTAAATGTTTTTTCTCCTTTTTTGGACATTGTTTTAAGAATAAAGTCTGAAAGTGGTAACAAATTTTATTTATTACTTATGGTTCTTATTTTCTAGCTTTCCGGCTGAAATTTTTTAAACACATTGATAAATAAGTAAGTACACGGTCAACACCCAAGAATCACATTTGATTAAAAATTACAAAACTTTTCCTTTCTTTTTTATTGTTACCAACTTCACGTGAAAAAGTTTAAAGGACAAAATTTTCTATTTCAGAATTAAATAGGTATGGAATAATAAATTTTGTATTGACGGATGTAAATTAATTACTGAAATATTTTTAAGAATTTGGACAGAAATTTTATCATTTGTTGAAATAATATTATTTATTGAAAATCAAATGATTTTTTGAGTGAAATTATTATTATTATAAATTGAAATTAAATATTATTTCCGAAAGTTGGACTGATTTTTGATTTCAATTACGTTCATAACTATCTATTTTGTCCCTTAAAATTTGTTCACTTGAAAAAAAATCCAAAAAAGGAACGAAACGTTGTGGTTTTTGCGACTAAATTTATTTCTGGCATGTCCTGTCGGTAGTTTATTTACTGGTTGATTTATTCAGCAGTTATCAGACAGATAAAATAATTTTGAACGATAATTAAGAAGCCTTATACTACGGCGGTGATTTGCATGATAATAGACAATATCTTAAATTTGGAACCGCACCAGTTGTCATTTTTAAATCTAAAAATATAAATAAATGTAATACAAAACAATAGAACAAATTGGATGATAATTTAGGGTAGATCAGGGAACAAACAAAGCTCCCAAAATGACAGCTACAACAATAAGCCCTAAATGTATTGTTAATGCTCAACATAACAAAAAAAATTAATACAAAGAATGAAGCAAAAAGTAAATAGTAATACAGAATCATAGATTTTATATAAATTATTTGTGTTTTCTTTAACAACAACGTCTGAAGTGGAGCATCTTACTCATCAGTCTAGAATAAAGATTACAGTCCACACCTAAAGTTTTTATTCTTTTCCAGTCATGTATCATCGTTGTTAAGTTTCATTTCAACCGATTTGTTTGAGCGACATCGAAATCTTTATTGTCTTGTTTCCTAAGTAGGGGCGGAACGGGGCGCTTATTGTTTAACAATTTTTGTAAGACTATGGGAAAAGAAAAGAACTTCATAAATGTATGAAAAATTAGTTTATTCTATTATAAACTTTATCTAATATCAGCATAACAAAATACAACTATTTAAGATTTTTGATGTATTTTTGAAAATAAACTGACAAAATTCCCGTTGTGCCTCAACCCCGGAATAGAATGGTTTGTAATTAGAATTTAAACTATAAAAATAAGTTTGATTTAAGAAAAATTTTACCACATTTTGTTATCTTTCTTACATTTATTTAAAGAACGGCCGATCGATTTATCAATTTTTCTTTTCGCAAAGAGATTTTCTTTTGCAATTGTTCCGTCTTTGCTAACATTTTACCTTTTTTCCGTTCCTCTTCTTTCGTAATCTATTTTTTTGGTACAGCATCTTATAGGATCAGTCTGCCAGGCTTTCCTTTTTTTGGAGGAAGACTTCATATTTTGCCTTATCCAGAAGTATCTGGTTCAGACCCGCACGCTAAGAATTTTCGCCGAGTCTTAATACAAGGAGATTTAAACCTTATACGTATCTTATATGCAGCTAAAGACACCTACTTTACGAATATATATTATTAAAGAGTTAATAGCGAGGAGTTTTGTAGATTACCTTCTGTCGAAATACAGAAAAATTTAATAAGTCACAGATGTAAGACGCCGAAACAAGAATTCATGCACAAGTAGTCAGAACTTGGTCAAGATGACTGTCAGAGATTCTTATTTGACCAATTACAATGTTCCACCCATAATTACTAACCTTCAGCAATATCCAGTTTTAAATAATATGGTATCCCGTTCCGCACCGTTTTCCCCGGTTCAATAATTATCTCATCATTGTATTACCTACGTTTTATTGTAAATTTGAATGTATTTTTTACTTAAAATGACAAATATAAGAAACATAACATGTAAATATTTTATATTAAAGTTTATTTTTAAAAAATATTCTGACACATTCTGATTCATTTTCATATTTGAAATTTTCAGTTCTTGGAGACAATTCCATTTAATGCGAACCATTTATTAAAAACAAATTTAGTTTCTGTTTTGATTATTTTTCAGTGGAACGTATTTTTACCGTCATCTTGAAACCCCCATATGTTCACCAACAAATAGATCTATGAATGTATTTTGATACGCTTTTGTCGTTTTCAAAGCAACGGGATGATTGTTGTGTTCACTTCGGTCCATTGTACAGCGGCGCAGTGTGCAGTGCTGTGTTTAAGTTTTCACATATTGGAGCAGATCGGAGGGTGGTTAATCATCAACGTCTGCTTCATTGTCGACCGGATAATGCAGCTATTTGCGTTTGTGTATTATAGGTGCCGTAATTATTTATGAGGAATGCGGCGGCGCTTCGGGAGCGGAGATGAAAGCAGATATTGATCAAAGAGCGCGTCGGCTGACTGACTTCCTTGCTCCGGCTAATATTGACTCAGGGAGATAATCACGATGACTGGACGCTAAACAGGCTGTTTAAGCAGAAAGGTTGTCTGCAAAGGCCACTGCCTCCCGTGAGCGTGGGTCGCAGGTTGGCTTCCAAAGCCGCGGCGCTGTCAGGAGTGACGCCTACCTCGCGGGGGCGCACAAAGCTCGCTTTCACTATTTACGCGCGAAATTCCCTTTCAGCCTCCCTTTCAGCCTGCGACTCATCTGGAGTAAAGAGCACTCGCGCTACTATTGTTTACATTATAATGCTCATCGCGGGCCAAAAATCTCGGCCTAATATTCACATTTACAGAACTTTTAAAAGCGTTTCCGATAGTCATTAATTAACGTACGCATAAGGAGAAAAATAAATGACGTGCTTAGAAAATTGCGACCAGGGGAACTGAGGGAAAGAGGAAAATAAGACCGTAATAAGGGATACTGTTGAATTGGACTGTTAGATTATTCAGTATATAATAACAATAAATTAAAATTGATTTTATTTGATCTTATACATTCCAGCTTTCACCAACTACTGTCATATTCATCCTATAAATGAAAATATCATTTCGATAAGGAATTCGTAGTACTTAGATTTAGATTTATTGTTGTTTCCATTAATCCTCAATTGAGGAAATAGGATACGTCATACATTAAAAATTAAAAATGAACAAAATAAAGTACATAATTAAAGACAAATAAAGTTAAAATAAATTAGTAAAAGAAAGTGTATATAGACAAAAGTCAATATAAACACAACACGGACACACGATGTCACACACACACTGGGAAACACAAACAAGCACACACTGAGGAACACGCAATGGAGTTTTAACTACTTGGACCAGGAAACTGTCCTTGCTCCAGGCAATACATGAAACAAACAAACAAAAGAGCAGAAAAAACTGAATAGAAATTTTAAGATATGTTATGTGCTATTTTATAAGGCAGCTCATTCAACACTTTTTGCAGGAACCTTGATTTAAATACTAGAAGTACGATTAAGAAAATCCTGTACCGAGTAAAACGCGCCATTTAAAAGAATAGTTTTACTCTGCTTCACGAAGCTTTTGTAGGTACTATTTTTAACCTCTGGCGGAAGGCTGTTGTATAAAATTATCCCGGTATTGTGAATACTTTTCTGGTGTAGAGCAAGGCGATGCTTGTCCGACCTTAGAGCTGAACGATTTCTAGTCGCGTATTCATGAAACTCGCCATTTGTTTGAAACAAATTAGTGTTTCGCTTTACAAACTTTAATATTTCATAAATATATACGCTTGGTAAAGTAAGTATTTGAAAACTTTTGAAGAAAGGTTTGCAACTCGATCTAGAATTCGTGCTAGAAAGTATCCTAATTGCACGCTTTTGCAACTTAAATATTTCATTACTCCTGGAGCAGTTTGTATATAAACATAAATAAATAAGTAGTTTATATGACATTAAAATAAATAATTAAAATAATTATAACAACCTCTTTATCAGTTGCTTAGTTGTTCAACCGTAGGAGTCATGGAGTGAGATACATGAACGGTCAAATTTTTTATACCTGAAGAAGTCTCAAAATAGAGAAAATACGTAATATATTTCATCTTTAAAACAAAATAAAATTGAATAAGACTTTGATATAACTTATATAAACATATATATATATATACCTACTTTTAGGTATTAGTCCAAGCGTGGGAAGTTCTTTAGGAAAAAAAACCTTTTTCCTCTTTAAGGGGAAATTACGCAGTGGTTGTCCCCTGTTGCCTTCCGCCTGTTGATGATGGACCCTTGCAGTTCAAGCGTTGCAGCTAGACCTGTGTTTTGTGAGACAGCGACGCTAGCCAAAAGACCACAGGAGATCGCCCCCCATATTAGCATATTATTATAAATACATATCATTAATAATAAATGGCATGAACGTGGTCCTGAGTTCAACATGAGGATTAATAGAGGGAAACAGTGGAAGAAGGGATATTGTGAAGAAGATTAATGAATTCTGCTACTTGGGCAGGATAATAACTAGGGAATGTAGAAGTATAGTAGATATAAAGACTAGGATAGCACAGGCAAGGAAGGCTTTCGGAAAAAAAGGAATTAACTTACGGATAACATAAATTTGAATATTCGAAATCATTGTTAAAAATGTTCATATGGAGTATGGCGTTATATGGTACGGTAGAAGGTTCAGAAAGGAAAAGGATAGCAGCATTTGATAAGTGGTGCTATAGAAAAATGTTTGAAATAATATGGGTGACTAGGGTTGTTGTTGTGGTATTCAGCCCTAAGACGGGTTTGAAGCTAACCTATCTTTCGCAAGCCTTTTCATTGTAACTAAGAAGAAAGATCTGAGCAGAATAAGAGAAAACTGAACGATACGAAGGACTTTAGCAAAGAGACGGTATCGATTATTAGGCCATGTTGTTATACATGAGAGTCTTGTCAATTAACATTAGAGGGAAGTGTGTGGGGTGAGAACAGAAGAGGGAAAATTTTGCAACGTCGCTCAAATACGTAGTGTTTCTCTTGAAGTGGTTTTACGCCCACTGTTCTTGTTCCTCCTTCGTAATTGACACGTGTACCAAATTACACCCACTAATTTATTGCTTAATTTATTATGTAAATTATGTATAATGGTTTTCTATTAACGTAACGCTTTATTTTTTTAACGCGCCTTACTTAGAAATGACAAATTCGGTTTTGCACCTGTCAGAGAAACATTAACCTAGAATCTGACCTTGAGGGAAAACGTGAATTAGGCAAAGGGTCTGTCAGGTTGCGGTTGTTGCCATATACTGAATCATCTTTTTTTTCGTTCATAGTTATCTTCATCTGACCGCCCTCTTACCCTAAACTCTAATAATGTACACCGTAAAACACTAGGCAATCAAATATTATAAACTGCAATAACTTGTTACGTCCACAGTTCTGTTGTTTCTCTCGCTTTTAAATTGATAGTCAATGGAATTTCAATTTATACAAGCATTCTTGTCACTTATTTATTTGGCAAATAAATATGTATATAACATGCCATATAAACTGTAATTTTTTCGGATAAAAGTTTGCAATAATACATAAAAATAAATAAAAATTTTAAAAAGTTCCACGTTGCTTTTAAAATGTGTAACCAGTCCGTTTCGATAGCCGTGACCCGCTGTGAGATCCATCCACCCCCTATACTTGAGGATCAATCTTATCTACAATTTTCCCAAATCACATTCATCTCATCCCAATCCAGGAAATTTTTACATTTATTCTGCTACTCATTTGAAGCATTTCTTCTCCGTTTTAATATATAGTATTTATTTATCCGTAAAAAAATTAAAATGGACATGATCAAGGATCATAGACTTTCCCGGAGTATTTTCTATAGAAAAAGCTTTCGTGTTTCCAAACGGGTATAACACTGATTTAGAATTCGCTTAGAAAATGAAAACACAGCCTACAGTCGCCAAAACGTCGCAACTAAATCAATGTCACACCCAGTTGGAACCCCAACAGGTTCTTCTACAAAAATGGGCATACTATTTCTCAAAAAAGTGAACGTAAAAATAATTAAATTATTTCAACAAAAATATATTTAAGTGTAACCCAAATGTAAATGGTTTTAGATGAGTCTAAAATTCTCAGTAATACGTACCCGTAATATAAGCTGTTACCAATTATATTTTAAACAGTTCAGAAGAAATTTAAAAAAAAATTACTACCGTTCTAAATAACTCTCCATTATTACAATTTTCAAACAGTTGTGGAGAAATTGTCCATATTGCGTATCGAAAATTGTCACCGCTTGGGTGCTGTGTCAGTTTATCACTAATCTGAAAACAAATCTCATTAACGCTGAAATAAACACGTTATTTATTAAATACGTGACAATCTTCCAACTTTTCTTGTAGATAAGACACCGAATTTTAATTTAATATGCATCAATCATGATAGAAAAATAATATTCTATTTGTACACCATGAACTGCAGTCTTCACAATGTTCATTCCCCGCCAAAGAGTCTCCTCCCTTCACTCGGCCAAAGATCTTCCATCCACACCTCCCGTCTCCACAGATAGTAACACTTCTTCCCTCTAACTAAATTAAGTCAACATTACAAAAGAATGAAAAACCTACATAAATATTGAACACGATTACATGCATCAACTTAATACAGCGAAATTTCAATTTCTCTTCATCTGCGGTACAAAAAATTATAAACAAGATTCAAAGCGTCACCTCGGTCACATTCAGTTGTTTTGAGGCTACGGGGTCAGCATTTTAATTACTGCAGATGTTATCATTTTCCAAGATTTTATACCTCTCTGTTAGGAGTTATGATGCCAGATTTTGAGTAATGCTGCATTTAATTTCATTTCACAGAACAAATTAAAATAACAAAAATAGTGCGTCTGCGTACAAAATACTATCTCTGCTTCTCCTGTAGAACTGTTGTGGATTCGTGTTTAAGAAATCTGTAAACTCTGAGATACTTCATCAGGAAATACTTGTCCCTGAATGTTGTTAGAGAGAGACCGAAAAATATGGTAATCTGAAGGGGCAAAGTCTGGTGAATGTGGAGGGTGAGTTCAGCAGTCTGTGGTGATTCTGGTCATTATCTTGCTGTAACAAAGCAGATTTAACCTGGTAGACTTAGCTGATCAGTATACGAAGTATAGCTGTGCATGATGATGAATGCCAGTTTGATTTCTCAAATAGTATATGAAATTTAGAGAGTCTGCACTATCCTTTCACGGGGTGTTGGTTTATTCGATTGGCTGAGTTATTCTTCACTCTTCTTTAAGACAATTCTCGTAAACTGTAACATTGTTTCTAAGGAATTGTTTGTGCCGACGACAAGTCAAACGGTGATGGCCGAAATTAGGCGCTGGTTCGTACCTTTTAACACATCTAATACTCAATTTTTTAACCTTACCGTTTGAGTGAAAAAGCGCACAATGGTTGTGTGATCGCATTCCAATATTTTGGCCAATTGCAGCGTTGTTCGGGAGAATTTTTCTGAACCAAATTTAGGTGGTTTTCATCAGTCTTCCAGAACGTGGCTCATGACACTGGTCGAATTTTCCTTCTTGGAAGCGCGAAAAAAAATTCATTTCTGTTCTCTCAGCAAAGTTTTCCCTACACACACACCACAAACTCTTCTCGTTACTTTTGCATCAGTACATCCTCGATTAAACTCGAAGGTACTGTTCATTTTTCATTTCTTGATACTCCATACTGATAAGCCATGAAAATGACCAAAACACGCTGATAAGATTTAAGCTCCTGTTCGCAAGAATTAAATTAAAAGCAGAGGAAAACTAATTAATTAACGAAAAGAAAAAGGTTGAACAATCACTGGTGCCGATCCAATGATGAGAGCTGTGTTTAAGGATCATGATGGAAAAATCTTGACCAGACAGGGAATCTGACTGGGGACTACCAGTACAAATTTTTAAGCGATCTACGTGACGGGAAATCGACTCCACCGTCTTAGTTGATATAGACCACCTTGTCCCAAGTAAAGTTTTGAATCCGGATCCGGTCGATATTTTTCCATCCCTTTCTCTTCATCATTCTCATAGTATTTAAGAAAGAGTTCTGTTTGAAAGAAATTTCTTCTCTTTTTAAATTTGGTAAAAACTGTTTTTTAAAAAAGGTATCAGCAAGATAAAACAATTTATTGCGTAGCTTGTCCGCGGCAGCGCAATCACAAAATAATTGAAAAATGTAAATTTTCATATTCGTAACTGTTTTTCATCAGCCGACTTTATCGGGATCAGTAAATATACATTAAAGACGTAGTTTGGTTTTGAAATTACAGATTCGTTCCAGGGGAAAATGTGGGGATTAAAATATATGTAGCCGCAGAAAATTAATCCGTTGGTGCAATTAATTTGTTGCCATTCGGAATTAATATGCAAATATTGGTATTTTCCGATTACTCTTTTAGGAGAATTGTTTGCCTTCGTTAGGGGGAAATATTCGCCAGAATGGTTAAGCAACTTAATTCACATTTTGTAACGAAGGAAATGAAATTGTTTTTGGCAAGTACTGATGTTATTTTTATTTATTTATTTTATTAGATTAAATGCGTACAAGTTGTGCATAGGTTACTTAGATTATATATCTTTTAGTATCGCACCTTGTTCTTCGTAACTTCGTTGTACTGATGTTATTATGACTGTTTTTTATAATTTGATGTTAAAAAAAAGTGCAGTTAAAACATGTTAACGTATTCGTCTGAATTTTGGCTTCCATCTGCCCCGTTGCTGTGTTTACGCTATACTGCAATAACGTAGGTGAAATAACCCTCAGATGATTATGGCTCATGAACCGAAAGCTCCTGAGTTAATTACATGATTGACAATTAAATGTATATCTTGTCAATAAATGAAGACTGTTAATTGTGTAACTACTCTTTAACATTGTTTCTAGTCTTATACATTTTTCGTTACTTAATAATATATTTAATTGAATATCAAGTTTAAAAATTTAAATACGCAATTTTTAAAATATTGGGTGTTTTAGTAAATTTTTGTAACAAATTTTATTTTCCGTCTCTTATTGCGTGTTTCTGCCGTCGAAAAGTTCGTAGCTTGCTGCGCGGAAATTCGCAATTACCTAATTCGTAATAGCCAGAGAAATTCTCAGTCTTCAGATTGCACGACGGAGGAAATTATTTTCTCTTCTGTTAGTTCAGGGTATAATTTAGTCAGGAAACCTTTCCGTTCAGGAATTTAGTATCGTATAAAAATACACACAGAAAATTAATATTACTTCTTAGATAAAACTCCATCCTGAAAATAGCACTTTTTAAGTAACAACTTACCTAAATTCCATACACTGTTTTGATATTTGCCATACTTTGGTAAAGGTTCATAGACAAACTGCATAAAGAAAAACTAAACATAATTAACTTAAAGGGGAAGTTCGGCCGGAACGGGATACCCTATTTTTTTAGACCGAAAAGTGCTGGAGGTTAGTAAATAGGGGTGCAATATAGTAACTGGTAACCTCCGTCGACTGAAAATTGAAGATTGAATTTTATCTTTCCTCTTTTTGTCGTACAATTCTTAATTGTAAAATTTGGTATATTTCTTGTAATATTATATTTGACGTATCTTATTTCCTCAACCGAGGACTAATGGATTGAATAATAAATTTAAAATCTAATAAATCTAAGAAAGAATTTTTCGTGTCTGACTTGGCCAAGTTCCAACTGCACCTTGTGCATGAACTTCTGTTTTGGCGTCTTACAGCTGTGACTATAATTTTTGCAGAATTTCGACGGTAGGTACACTATAAAACTCCTTGCTTTTAACTCTTTAATGGTATATTTTCGTAAAGTAGATGTCTATAGCTACATTTAAGTTACGTATGATGTTTAAATATGCATGTATTAAGGCTCCGTGAAAAACCTTAACCTGACTATCGTGCGGGACGGAACAGGATACTACTTTATGAGGCAAAATGTTATGTATTCCTCAAGAAAGAAAAGAAAATCTGGAGGACTCACGTTATAAGGACGAGTTATACGATGCTGCAGCCAAAAAACGAATAGATTAAGAAAGAAAAGGAACAGAAAAAAGGGGAAAATGTTAGCAAAGACTGTGCAGTTGTGACAAAACCTCTTTGCGAAAGGAAAAATTGATAAAGCCATCACCCGTACGCAAAATAAATTTTGGAAACTAATAAAATGCGGTATTAATATTTCTCGTAAATTAATATTAATTTTATTGCACTAATTGTAAATACAAAACATCACCCGGGGTCGAACGGGAAATTTGTAAGTTTAATTTTAAAAATTCATCAAAAATCAAAATTTTGTTGTTTTAAGTTATATTGATATTAGATTAACTAGGTAATAAAATAAAATAATTTTTTACAATTTTATGAAATGATGTTTATTTTTCCATAATTTTACAAAAATTGTTTGTCTCGTTCCACCCTGACTTCCCTTATAGGGTTTTTCAGTAAGGGCTGGTCGATGTTGAAACGGAAGAAAACAAACTGTAAGGTATTAACGAAATTATTTTCTTATTCGAAGACCCACGTATGTTCTTTTAAATAAAAAAGAGAATTTCTTTAATACCTCACACACAGCTTGATGAATTCCATTTCAACACCGACCCGCCCTTATTGAAAACCCCATATTAAAAACTCTGTTATTGCTTTGTAATCATTCATTCGAACTCCATCATTAGAAGCAAATTCTCCGTGTTTAAGTGCACCAATTGAGTCGGATAAAAGGAGGGAAACCCCGTGTAGAACCGTTTTTTCGGATTGGTCCTTGGGGAGGCTAAAATTAGACGGATGTACACCACGTGAATACTTTGATTTCATGTTTGGGAATAATTACAAGCCGAATCTTTCGAAATAAGAGTGAACATTTAACATCCTTTGTACTTCCAGAAAAAAAAATTATGACGGGGAAATTTTTCGACTTTTCCCCCTGCCCTTTATAAGAAAGAGACTGTAAATATTTCTAGAGTTAAATTATATGGAAATGGAGACATGAAATTAAAGGGGTATTCCGGTCAGTGAAAAAGTAGAAATCATAAGAGAAGTCGACCGTGTTGCCTTAGAAATGTTGACGCGTGGAGATAAAATTATTGCCACCTACGAAAATAGTCAACGTTGCAAGAGACTAGACTGTTAAGTGTAAATTTAGAAGGTTAGACAGTGCAGTAAGAGAGTGAGCAAACTATGACGGTCCTGTCAAGCAGAACGATTTATCACGATATTTTTCTATCAAGACATTATATTTATTTTGTAATTTTGATTCAATGTAAAGAAACAGCGCCTATTTCCAATCACTGTGAATAACACTGACATAACGAACCCTAGTTTTTACGAGATTAATTAGTACCGTAATGCTGGTTATAAGCGAGTTTGACTGTAATTAAATTAAACACAATCCAGTCTGTTTTCAACCTAAGTGATCGGGATAAGCAGAAGAACTGCTGAAGAGATTGTTTCTTCTTTTACTCTGCTTTGAGGAGTACTGGAGTGGCCATGCAGTTAACGGACTGCGGATGTCTGTATTGTCTTTGGATTAATGGAAATATTTATCTGTCGCTAATGTCGTTGTATTTTTGAAGAGTGAGATATTTGGCAAGAAAGTATTCGCTTTACCCCGACAACTTTCCACCGCAGAGACTATCGGCTCTGAATTATAGATGTAAGGAGTCCTTTGAAGGTTGTGTAGGCTTCCAGGATCCCGGGCAACCATCGGCGGCAGGACGAAGAGGTCGATAGAGCCTGGAGCAGGGAGGAAGAGAGGTGCTTATCTTCACGGGAGACTTTAATAACCACGTGCGCAGAATCCCGCTCCGCACACTGCCAAAACGGAGCAGCGGAGCTCGCAAATTCGCCACAAGCACTCGAACGCCAAAGCACTCGACAAAACCCTCGCTGTGCTGCTCCAGAGTATTGAGGGAATTGTTCTTAGTTTGTGCAACTCGGAGGGCGTCGCCGCAAAGTGATCTACTGCGCCAGAATTGCCCATTTACGAACAGAGTTTGCTCGTAAGTTAATTGCAGGCCCTTAAGTTTCTCGAGGTAAGAGATCCCTCGGACTAAATTCAACTTCAATACCTGTATAGCTTTCCTTAGAAATTAATTCAGAATTTATGGTGATAATTAAATTAATTACGTTTGATGAAATACGCTCTTCAGGAATATCATTGTGAAAATATAAATCACTTCAATGCTTCCAATATAAACTTGCTTGAAGTGTAAGTACTGAAATTTAATTAATGCTAAAGTATCGTTATATTACATTTTTAACCCAAATATAATATTAATTTAAAATTTAAATGAGTATTAATCTTTTGTGGTTATCGTTGCTTCCTCGCATCACTGTGGCCTTTTTTTTTTGGTTAACAGGCTACATGAGGGTGATCCTGAAACAGGCAACTCCCCTTTAATAGCATAGGAAGGGAATTGAAAAGGGGGGATGCGGAAGGTAGCCAAGGGTTAACTAGGGCCCCCGGGCTATGGTTTAAGGATCCTACCCGGTGTTTCACCTAAAGAGATGCAGGGAAAACACTAGAAAACCTGCATCAGGTAGGTCGGGCATGGGTACTATTCTTACGCCCTTCCGAATGACGGGAGACGAGTTTGCTGTGGGGACGCAGCATTCCCTTCTCCGTGTCTCCACCAGTTTCAGGAGGCAATTGGCCGACTGATCCAATGGGATCAGCGGACAGCTCTTGCCATATGCCCAAGGTCTTTGACCCCGGTACATATACCTCCTAAAATAGGTGAAGGTGTCTCGGCATATGAGAACTTTGATAAAAAGTACCCAGAGAGAGTGCGAGGCATCCCCGACATGATCAGGTGAGCCCGCAGTCACTCTGGGCTGAAGCGCCTGCGAGAAAACTCCCGCAGCGCCCTTCTTGGGAGAACGATATATTTTAATTTCTGAGAAAATATACAAAAATATTTCTCTCTCGACTGCGACACATACTCTACGCCATATAAAAGCGACGCTTTGTCAATCCCATAGGATCAGTCGGCCAACTGCCTCCTAAAAACTGGTAGAGACACGGAGAAGGGAATGCTGCGACCCCATAGTAAACTCGTCTCCCATCATTAGGAAGGGCGTGAGAATAGTACCAAATGCCCGATCTACCTTTTTTAGGTTTTCTGTGGTTTTCCCTGCATCTCTTTGGGTGAAACACCGGGTAGGATCCTTAAACCATAGCCCTGGGGCTCTAGTTAACCCTTGGCTACCTGCTCTACCTTCTGCATCCTCCCTTTTCAATTCTTTTCCTATGCTATTAATGGGAAGTTGCCTGTTTCAGGATCACCCTCATGTAGCCTGTTAACCCCCCTCCCCACAAAAAAAGAATTTGGTGTCGCGGACGGTTACGACCGAAATGATGAAAAAACGTCATATTTATGTAATTAAAAGTAATAAATTTGTTTGTCGACTTTTTGCTCGTCTTTTTATTTATTTATACTTAAAGTCAGAAAACTATGTTTGTACTTTCTTTAAGGTAAGCAAATATTGAATTTGGAGGCCATCATGAATTATACTTTCGCATTAAATGAATTAAGAAAACGTTTCACCGAAGAGGTAAATATTAAACGAATAAATTTTTTAAATACGATTCAGTGAATATTCAGACTAATATTTTTTTTATAAATGCCGAATCGTTTTCTACTGAAGCAGAAAACTTGAGAGTTTGTGTATAAAGGAAAGTTGATATTCGAGACAATAAAGGAGAAGTTTCGTCGGTGAAGTGCTTGTGACTTCTATTGGAGAGAAGGAAGCGGTGAAGGATTATAGGATCAAGGAGAGCGAGGAACTGTTTTCCGATACAACGAACTGGAAGTACAGATTGGGCCGTTTTTTCTTTTTCACAGTTTTTAGTAGAAATAACTTACTGAAAGCAGTGCAATTTAAGTTTAAATGAAAAAAAACATGTACAAGTGTGATTACAGAATGTTATTAGTCGTATTGTGAAATTAATTGAGGAAATAGGACACTTTTTTGTAATTTCCGGGAGAGTTGTGAAGTGAAAAGGGGGTTGATCGGTATCGCTTGTTCCTATATTCTCTGAAGGGAAATGAAAGCTGAGTGTAACTGCATATCCATTAATTGGAATCAATATTTGGCCTCGCGATCAACTCGTCTTTTTTCTCCCCCTGCGGAGCAGAATTCACGTACACGCTCAATTTGTGTTTCAAGGGCGACCAATTTTGTTTAACAGAAATGAAGTGCAGCAATTTACAAAATTGTCTGCTTGCTTAAGATAAAATACAAATGAGTGTCCATCCGAGATGACGGCGTCTGTTTGCTCTATGAATGGCGTTTCGCGTAGATTGGACCTAACACACTCCTACAGACTCTACTCCAATTAAAGCCAGTTAACAGTTTACAAGGTTGAAATTCGCCAGTCTGCCTCACCGTTCCTCTTTCTGCCAGGAATTATAGAAAACGAGCGTCGTCCTCACTCTTAATTCCTCCATTAACTAAAACTTCACTTCTCGATATAATTGACAATAAATACACAGAAATCTACATTTAATCGTTTAAAACATTCTCATCGCTTAAAAATATTCTGTAGAATTTTAATTTATTCATAAAATACAACAAGGCAAATATATTCCACCATCCTAGAAATGGTGTATTCAAGGGGTAATTTAAAATATTTAATTTCCGAATAAATTTGTCACACATTTAAAAAAACAATTGAAGGGCAAGAAAAGAAATCAGAAAAATAAAGGTGTAATATAAGGATACAGTCTGAAGCCCATGCTCTTTAACTTATATATATAACAGGCGACGAAGAAAGTTAAAACGGAATATGAAAATGAAATAACTGCAAGGAGAAGAAATAAATATTCTACGCTTTGCCGATGTATTAGGGGAGTCAGAAGAAGACTTGGAAACCATAATAAATAGCATGAACGTGGTCCTGGAGAATGTGTTCTATATGAGGATTAATAGAGATAAAACCAAAGTAATGGAGTGTAGTATGGGAAACAGTGGATTAACGAAGGGTGTTAGGTTGGGAAGGGATATTTTTACGGAAGTTAAAGAATTCTGCTACTTGAACAGCATAATGAGATTGTAGAAGCATAGTATACATAAAGAGTAGGATAGCACAGATAAGAAAGGTTTTCGCGAAAAAGGGAAATTTATTTATGGGTAACATAAGTGTGAATATTAGGAAATAATTGCTAAAAATGTTGGTATGGAGTGTGGCGTTATATGGGTGTGAAACGTGGACGATTAGAGTTGCAGAAAGGAAATGAATATAAACTTTTGAAATGTGGTGCTGTAGGAGAATGCTGAAAATCAGATGGGTGGATAGAATCACTAACGAGGAACTTCTAAACAGATTACGGTGAAGAGGTAACAATTTGGAGGACTTTTACCAAGAGAAGGAATGGATTAATAGGCCGCGTTTAGAGACACGATGGTCTTGTAAAATTATCATTAGAGGGAAGTGTGTGGGTTAAGAACAGAAGAGGGAGGCTGAGTATTGAATACGCTGAGTAGATTAGGGAGGATTTGGTAGCTATGCGGAAATGGAAAGGCTTGCGCAAGATAAGTTAGCATGGAGGGATGCATTGGACCAGTCATAGGTCATAGGACAACAAAGTGTATAACGGATCTTCTAATATTTTTTTTACAAATTGCCGTGAAATCTAGGTACAAAATTATCCACTGGTCTAACGTTTGTTTTGTAATTTGAGTTAAGTATATGAGCAAAATATTAACGAAAATAAGATATAGGAGGATGGAACGACGAATAGGATGCGAGTTAGGAGAAGATCAGTTTGGTTTTAGGAAGAATGTAGGGACAAGAGAAACAATATTGACTTTGCGTCTAATTTTAGAAGACAGGATAAGAAAAAACAGGCCTACGTTTATGACATTTACAGATTTAGAAAAAGCCTTTGATAATGTGAAGTGGAACACGCTATAAAGGATTTCGAAGAAGACAGGAATAAAATATCGAGAAAGAAGGCTTATACATAACCTATACAGAAGACAGGCAGACATAAAGAAAATAGTAATAAGGATTCAGTCTACATTATACGGAAGTCAAATTCTATAGATCATTCAAACTGTCGGCCTGAAAAATGAGACTAGTTTTTTATATGTAAAATACAAATACAAAGATTGGTAGGAAAATTTTAAAAAATTCGGCACAAGTGTAGCTAAGAGGCGTCCAGGTGACCCTATAAATACAAAAAAAAGTTTATTAAAATCGGTCAAACCGTTTAGGACGAGAAGAATTATGAACTCACCCACACAGGAATTTTATGTATAAGGATTTATTTAGTAACCTTGTATTGGAGACGAAAGTTCTAAGACGCCAGTCTCTATCTGTTTATAACCTGTTCTAAGGTCTTCATGTAATAGTAGTTTCTTCATTCTGGCATAAGTCCAATTAAAATTATGATTATGTGCACTAATATCTGAATGATTGACGGTGAACCAAATATTAAAGACAGTCATATCAGAAATGATTAATATTAGATTGAATAATTTCTCTCTATTTTCACAATGTGACACATATACATTAAATAGAATCTTTGACTCACTACTTTGTTCTTAATATTCCTATCTTTGGTCTGCCTATATTTGGAATTTCACCGTTCGTCTGTATTCGATTATATTTATGTTGTACTGGAGAAGGTCTACAAATAGGTATAGGAAGCGTTGCAGTGAATTTATTAAAAAATATTAACTTGAATTGACCAATTATAATTATAAATTGTAAGTATTAAGGTACTTTTCTCGCTTTCAATAAAAAGCATGAAACACTTCCATAATAATTCAATCAAGGTCTCAAATCATGAAGGAACTCCCAACAGCTATATTTGTATCCAATTTAATGCCAACAACGCTTTAACCACGGGCTCCGTCGCTCTCTAGAATGAGTTGCATTATTAAAATTCCGTTTTTCGCTGTGATACGTCGTGAGTATCAGCGAATGATACAGGTTGTTCACGTTGACACGGGCTTTGGGGAACTCCAGGGACTTGCTACATCCACGCGTAGCTTTGATGAATTGCCACTGGGAGGGAGGGTCAAGCGAATTGTCGCTGCTGGCCAGAGGAAGTGGCTCAATGGCTGCTAATGGACCAATCTCTGGTCCACGTGACACCTCCGTGTCCTCACCAAGGCCCACCTGACTCCTGCGACTTTCCTTTGTTCTCATATTTCGAGGACGACTCGAATACGTCTTATTCCGTCATTCTGGTCTCATTCCTAACAAAAGAATCACTGACAGAAATGTGAGAGTAGTCTGAGGCGTTCTCCATCAAGCAGAAATAAATTTTACTTGTGATTCGTCGCTTGCTAATCATTATCTAAAATCTGGATCTTAAAGAAGCTCGAAGTGCCTGAGACATATTCATTCAAATTTTAATTATTAAAGAACTCATTAAAGACTTTTCAAAGAGTTAGGTGACCATTGACCTTGGAAACTGGACTTTGCCAAATGCAGTACAATAAATTTATCTGTCCACCTATAATAAAATAACTGAATCCAATATTTGGCAAATATCTTAGAAACCAGATTGAGAAAAAATATATTTTTCATGTATATGTGTACGATACACATCACAAACAATCAACAAGTCAAGACTTTGAAGGACAACTCTTGAGGATTTCTAATGGGGTGAAGATTGTTTATAGCACGTAGAGTATGTCTTACAACGAAATTTAATTTTCGTAAACAAAATACACCTGATACACGAAATGAATTTTAAGATATTAGTTGTTACTTGAATTTTTCATAAATTTACATGCAATTGGGCAATGATACTTTTACTAAAATAAATAATGAAATAATTACATATTTACGAAATTCGGTCCACTATTTTGGGACTTCATCAGGTAGTGCGTACGAGTAAACAGATCTAAACAAATATGATCATGACGTAACTGTAAACCATTTAGAGATCTGAATTAATCATGAAGAGATTTATTTAGCTCTCTTTACTCGCATGAACTGCCCGACGAAGTTTCAAAATAGTGTAAGAAAAGTCGTAATGATGTGTTGAACAGTATTACTTTTTTGATAAAAATTCGGGTTATTATTTAAATTTTAAGTGTCAAATTGAATTAAATTTACTTGAACTTCTATTAAACGATATAAAATTTTAATTGAATAAATAATAATACAAATATTACTAATCTATGGGGACTCAGTTGTTAAGGTGACAGCAACATCAAGTTTATAGTACGTGAACTCATAGTTTCCTTCTTGGACGATTCTTATTCCTGTTGCCAGATCGGAGCCATCATTCTTATTTGACAGAAGGACACGGTCATTATTTTACATAAATTGTTGTAGAAAACACTTAAACATGCGATAAATGGTAGAGAAGATTCATATTCAGTTTATTATCTCTTACACTAGTCCTTTTACAATTCCAAATGTTTAAAGAACCTTTTTGGTACGACCAGCTAGACCGCACATGTGACAATTATTTCGCGAAAGCTGTGAAAAAAAGGAGAGGATAGTTGCCGATAGAGAAGGGTTAATGACAGGCTCTTGCCAGTGGCCGAGCTGTAGACACAGGATGAAGCAGTTAGAGTAAGGAATACAGAGACTGTTCGTTTGATATTTAAGTTTGTTAAGAGTGCATTCATAGATAGGGAGTTATAACAAAGAGAAGAAGAAGACGGCTTATCATCTGGCGACAGGCACTGAGCAACATCCATTCATTGCACCTTTACGAAATGGACTTCAATTGACCTATAAAAGACACGAATCTCAAAAGATAATATATTCACATTTCAATAGAGAAGGGCGAAATATGTCAAATATTAAAAATTTTATTTTACATTAATTAGAATAATAATTCATATTTGTACAGAACTTAATAATATTCTTAACAATAACACCAAACCTGCAATTAATATTATTAAGATATGGAAAGGATAGCTGTCAAGTTCATTTACATTATTAATTGCTTAGTAAAAACGTTTATGTACGGGAACGAGATGACTGTGACTATATAAGTTGAAAACTCTTTTTTAGGTTGGCGACATTTTGTGATGTTAACCTTTAATCATGGACTGTTTCTGGCTGGTGAAACGTTTTACTGGAAATACGCTGGTTCTTCTATTTGTGTTCTTTCCATGAAAATTTTACAAATTATGCATTATTTTTATATTATTTATTCCTTAAATTTTTTTTCTCCATGGCTCTACAGCCCATTGAGGGCCTGGGCCTACCGAGTCGACTGCGGACTATCATCTTGCATGTCACATTCCGAATTAGGAGTGACACGTGGTCAGCGTATCGATCCTCCAACAGTCTTAATCCCGGACTTCTCGACCATGACAACACAAACATCCAAGCCCATGCCAGGATTCGAACCCGGAACCTCTGGTTTGTGAGGCAGATTCCTTAAACACAAGTGATAAAAAATCTTAATGCAAACAGTACAAGAAGATAAAATATGTAGAATTATACATTAAAGGTCCCAGGACAGAAAAATAAATACACCTGTCACAACCACCATGATTAACACGAGCTGATGAGAATGACTTTCCGTCGTAACTCGGGGTGTTACATTGGAACGTTCTCCGAAAAGGGTTGCTAATTAACCGGGCTCGTGAAATCACGTATCGTTTCGAACTATGCCGAAAGCAGAAAAGCTACCGACGTTCAAAGTACCCCTTTGAAGAATTGATTGCGCAATGAGAAACTGGGGAGATGAAATAACAGGCATTACGTCGAGTGCAGTTGAAGGATAGAGAAAAAATGGTTAAGTGGATAGACTTGGAGACTAATGAGGATGTCCTTTGAAGAGAGAGTGAGAAGAGGTCACCGTTGAGCCGAAGTTATTTTATCGGCGATATGAGATTTGGATCGACTGCAAGAAGTGTGGTTGTCTGGCGTAGCTTGTGACGGATTTAGAGAGGATTAAAAGTGTTTTATAACACTGTTTAAAGGAAAAAAGGAAAAAGTAGATAAACAGAGATACACAGAGAGCTGTAAAACCGCCGAAATGAGTAACAATATTAATGGTAGACGTGAGACGGATGAAGCTGACGAGTGGCGATGACTGTAGTGAAACGCTAGGGTATTCGTTCAGTGGTAATTGGAGAGAGGCGTAGGAAGGAAGCTGGGCCGAGCCTTGCTGAGCAGAGCAGAGCTGGACAGTCGCCCGTCGGCAGCCGCCATGCTGATACAAGAGGCCAACGACAGGTACGGAACACACAACACTGCTTCCACGCCATACAAACAAACACGTTTCTTAAACGATTAAAGTGATTTTTTAAACACAGCCCGAAATGTAGTCAATAGGTCGTTTCTTTCCGGAGACCGGATTTTAGAAGGTTGGTAATAAAAACTCCTGTAAAACTGATGACCGGCGGAGCACAAAATTCCCCTATGGACTAACGTGCAAATAATTATTTTTTTAAACTTCAACCTTAAAATAACTATATTTGTTATCAATAAATTATGCAATACATCCCGATAGTAGCGATATTAATCATCCAGCAGACTGTTATAATACTGAATAAATTTAAGTGACGTTCCGGAGGATTTTTGAGTATTCGCGCCGAGTATCGCGAGTGAGATCAAGGATTTAAAGAGCTTAAAACTAAACATGTTCTACTTGTGCGAGTATACTCCGTAAGATAGACACATTTTTTGTTTGAACCGATACACAGAGAAAAAACATCACATTCCACGCTAACAAATATAAAACTTTTTTTTGTTAAATTAATGATATATAAAAATAAGTGGTCAGTTTGATAAAAAGAGTTAATGTTGAATAATTAACAGGATTTCGAAAATTGTAATTTTTTAAAAAATAATTCATTTTTATTGGTAGGCCTAATTATTGATCTAAATCTGCATGGTTTCCAAATTATAAAAATATATAACGGAGTTTTAATTTATTTAAATAGGCTGATTAAACAACCTGTTGGGTTAAATTAGCAAAAAAGTTAATACAACTGAAAAAAATCCCTTAGTGCTAAATTCATTGGATTTTAAATATAACAGCAATTCATTTCACTCTAAAGTAAATCATGCAGGGTGACATATGTATTGATCAATGAAAATATTGAAACTCTTCGTCATATAACCGTGCATGATTTACTATAGAGTGAAATGAATTGCTGTTAAGTTTTCAATCCGTGGAATTTAGCACTACAGTTTCTTTTTCAGTTGTATTAACTTTTTTTACTCATGTATTCTAACCCCACAGGCTGTTTAATTAGCCTAAGTAAATAAATTAAATAACCTGAAGACGGTGGCGGTGTAAGCCATGGAAACGTTGTGGACTACAAACTGCATCACCCGACTGGAATCCCGAGAACTCTTCATTCAACTTAAATATCCATAACAATTTTTTAAATTTTGAGAGCATGCAGATTTAGGTGAATAATTTGGCCTTATTTAGGCCTACCTATAAAGAAAAATCATAATTTTTAAAAAACATTTACAATTTGCAAATCCCTGTATATATATATATATATATATATATATATATAATCTATCAACATTAAATCTTTTTATCAAATGGATCACTTCTTTTTTATATATCATTAATTTGACAAAAAGTATTATAGTTGTCAACGTGGAATATCATCAATTTTCTCTCAGTATATCGGTTCAAACATGACAAGTGTCTGTTCTACGGAATATCCTGTATTATGTCTTATAAAAGAAGTGGTTACTTTGAGTAAAAGTTTATGAAATGTTTAAATTTAACGTCTGTTTTATATAATGAAACAATTTGACCTTTCACAGATTTTATTCTTTAAATTTAATTAATAACAACGTTCCGTCAAATTTTCATGCCTTCACCATGTTTTCTACCTATAGAAGAAATATTTACAGTAAATTAGCACCAAGAGAGGTAAATTAAATAAATTTAAAATTTATAAGGAATCAAAATCAAACTGAAAAATTCATAAATTGTTTTTTTAAAAGTTTTTATTTTGACATATTTCTGTTTTAGAATTTTATAAATTGGAAATGTTTCTCCAAAAATTATAATTTTGTATTGTACGTGAAAATGGTAAAAATATTGGCCTAGAAGCTCCTGGTTTCAAAATAAAATAATGGTATAAAAATTTTATTAATTTAGTATTAAATTATCTATTGAGACTGTTTAAGAAAATGTTACGTTATAATACATAAATATCACACTTTAAATTGAGTCGTATTAAAATTATATTTCTCAAAGAAGTTCTATTAATTTGTAAAATGCATCAACATAGTTATTAGAGTTTAAGGTATGAATTTAGTATCGTGGATAAAAATATGCCATTTCAGTTGATATTTACTCGGTGTTTGTGGAATATTTTATGAGGACTCTGGATCCGTCAACATTTTTGGGGGGTTATATTTCTTCTAAAATTATCCACATCTACTAAAGAATATACATAGTCAAATGGTTAGGTAAAAATAAGGGGACAGAAAAGGGACTTCTTTTTTACTTTTCAGAATGTCATTCAGATTTGGGGTTACACTTTTGTTGCTGAGAATCGCTATATATTTTCTTGGATGATTCAGTGAAAATATTTACAAAATACCCAGTAATTGAATCGCTGGTCACATCAAAACAGTACTAAAAAATTTAATAGTCTTTGTCTCTGGATGGCAACCAACCATAAACTTGACAATGGCTTCCTCAGGAATAGAAACAACACAATGGCTGGATGCCATCTGCAAGGGTCCACTGGAACTACTTCAGTCCTCAAGTAATATCAAAATTACTCCACTTTATACGAACAATATTCATTCCATGGAGGAAGGAGGATTCATTTCATCCACCCTACAGTTTCCTACACAGCGGCGTTGCTTTTCCTGTGTGCAAGGTAGTTATATTTATTTCGTTTTCCCTCGTTAAAGTCGGCTGAAGGAGTAAGGCGTATGCAAAACACGGAGGATTACAACTTTCTTCTGAATACAAATAAACGACCTCCATTAAAACGCTCGGTGCGAATATTTACTGGTGAGTTCTGAATATTTCCAGACTCTGCAACATAAACCTACACTACCTTTTCTTTTTCTGCCTCCTTAGTTACTCTCTATTAATTATCGCTACATTATACAAGCAAACGTATCTATTAATATAAAACTTCATAGCCTTTAATTATTAAGTTTCAATTGTATAAAACATTCTTCTATTATTGAATTAAAATCATTGCACTTATGATCAATTTACATAAAGTCCATCTTTCACTTATGTCCTAAATTTAGGCCGTGAAGAGTGTGATCTATTAAATTGTAGATGAGAGTGTCTTTCAGGTCTATAAGATGGAGATATGATAGAGAATTCTCCGACGTTACAAGTTAAAATGTTGCAATTTATGAAACTAATAGACTTATTTAGAAATTTAAAAATAGTCATACCCAAATATTAAGAAAAGTATAACTTGCTCTTGTAATCGGAAGTAATAGTTATTAATTAATTGTAAATAGTCACTAATGACCGTAGAAGTAAAGGGACACGAGGACTGAAATTCGAAATTCCTGTAAATGAATTGCTACTGAGCTGAAATTTAAATGTGTGTTAACAACACTCATGTGTAGCAATGGAATTTTTTTTTGTTTTTTAAATTGTTTTTTGTTGAGATATTTTGAAAATATTTTCAAATTTTGGCAGTTCTGAAAACGTTCCTTGCTTACGTACTTGAATATATTTTAGCTTTTTTTACGTTTATATGTTTTTTTATTTATATGCCAGTATTATTTTTGAAATTGAATAAAACTGGGGGGAGAAAGTATTTTTTTTACTAACACCTTCATAGGGTTACTTTAAAATTAGCACTTTTCAGCACTTTCAAAATTTTCTTAACCTAAACTACTTAAAAAACTAATACTTATATTTGGGGGTATTAACATGTAGACTATGTACAAAAGGAATGAAGACAATATCTTAGTATTTGTGACAGGTTTTTGGTACCAGAAATCATAAAGCTGAGAAAACACATTTTTCTGAAAAAAAAACAACTAATTACTTATTAAATTAGGATCAAAAATATTAATTAAAATTGTCCTGCAGCACATATTACATCTTCCTTCTTTCTTTGACAGATTCTTTTTTCAGTTTACAGAATTTATAGGCATATTAATATGAAAAAATTTAGAATAACGATTTTGTTTTTCATATTTTGGCCGAAATTACTGTCGCCAGGTCCCTTGCTTTTAATAATAAAAACAATTAAATGAAAAAGAGGAAGTCGACTTGGGTAACTGAGATTGTAGAGCCCGGAAAGGGTAATAGATCACCTAGAAATTATTCAATCAATTGATAATCTGAAAATTCTCTTTTTTTAAAAAAAAGTTGTATTTTCCGGATGTGTGTCTTAAGGGTTTGACATGTATTATTATTACAGTGCGTTAATTTTTTATTCAATTTATCTTAAGCTTTCAGCAATTACAGATGATATTTAACGTGTACCTGTTTCTTTATAAGCTAGAAGTTGTGCTACAACTACAGACGAATTACTCAAGGACCACCTGGCTGTACGGCTTTTGGTGTTTCCAATTATCATGGGATTATTCTGCGCGAGTTATAAATTGCTGTAAAGACTTATGGATAACCGACTCATAAGAAGTGATTAATAAAAATTACATTTAATATTTGACAAACTATATTTTCCATAAAAAATTCGTAGTAATGAACCATACAATATTTTACCCCGAAAGTTTAGATCTCTTCAAGTGGATACAGAGTTCATGGATAGTAAGAAAAAGTAACACTTAGATATTTAATTTTTTAAATAGTTATACGAGGTATATTTAATAAATAAACAGACAAATTGATCAGTGTATTTTTAAAAAAATGAGACTATTAATACTTCTCGACATAATCCCCACGAATATTAATACATTTATCCTAACGATGAGCTACTTTTTATATACCTGATGCAAATGAGTCATTGTCTTATTATGAGCCAGTTTCACCCACAAATTCTTTGACCTCCTCGTTGTTGCTGGAATTTTTTTCACTCCTTGAGTGGTCCAAACAAATGAAAGTCGGATGGAGCCTCATCTATTTAAGATACAGTAGGGAGGATGAGGTAGTATCTCATACTGATAACGTTATGATCTGTGCAAACGTTTACTGCTATAGCATAAACAGTACTATTCACGGATTATGACGTTAATGAGGGTTTCGAGAGAAGAAGTTAACATTTGAACTGGCCGGCCAGGACGTTGCGCGTCAATCGCTGTGTTTCGACCGTTCTTTGAACTATTGTACCCGGTTATAGAAATTTCCGCGATTCACTGTAAAATCATTCTAGACTAACTCGTTCATCACCTTCAGACAGGTGAAAGGAGGTCATTAAAAGTTGGTCAACTAATGTGCAAACTTCAAGCGGACATGGTGTCGTTAAATGTAATTTCAAGGTAACTAACAAAACAATTTTTATCCGTCAGCTCGTTCCGAAGTCATTTTTTTAAATTTGCCAAATACCTCGTACAAAAACCTGTTTTTCCCCATAAATTTACCTATTTAATTAATGAATGTCCCTCGAATTTATTTGACTTCCTCGATCAAGCCAGCCGTTTCGTTATCAGAAGGGATGCAATTCCCTTTCTTTCTTTAATATCATTGTACAATTATTTTTGAGTTCATGTTGTGATGTGGATTCCGACAGAGACCACCGCGATTGACATCATCCCAATTACGATGTCGCGTCCTCGCCAGGAATAAAGACTCGACTTTGGATAAGTTGATCGGCTGGTTGACTGATAAGATGTGATAGGCGTTTCCCGCGGTTTATTTTGAGAACTGCAGAGTGTCCCGAGGGAGTGAAGATGTGCGACTGCACACATTATGCCGGGTAGAGAGTGTTTGAGTGGAGAGGAGAGCTCTTCCCAGCAGAGCAGCCAATTAAATAAAGGCAGCCCCACGGCCTTGCCTCGTAACTCTCTCACTCTCACTCAGACAGCGAGGCAGACGAGATAAACGCGACTCTTCTACCTGGACTTACAATCCCCGCCGTTCTCAACAGCATCAAACCTCTGGCTAGTCCGCTTATGTATAATATACAAGATTAAACAGTTTACGAAAACTTATAAATCCGTATACCGATTAAAGGCTGTGTTATTGAGGATATGGATGTTGTGAAGAAGATGGAATCGTTTGGTTGCCCAAGCGGCAGACCGTCGAAGAAGATAGTCATCACGGATTGTGGACAGCTTTAAGCGATCAAGCTGATAAGCCCAATGTTTCTTTTCAACCTGCTGCATTTGTTTCCAATATGAAATATGTCTACCTTACAAAAGCCAGTCTCCAGCCAACGTAAACTGTCTGCCTTAGCGACAGTTTGGATTCTCCGGCATGTCACTTCTCTGGAAGACAGATTTCACTCATTCCGTTAACCTAATTAATTTTTTAATCCTTAGGTATGGAGAATCACGAACTAATAGCGTTTTCTGTAATAAAGCCTGACAGCCGTATGTAACGTAGCATTTTGAAATGCCTTCCTCATTTAGGGCACATGTTTAAAACTGATAAAATGTGTAATAGTTGACATCATTCCGGAAGTAATTGCTTCAAAACTGGCAGTTTCAACAATTTTTGTATTGCTTTAGTTTCCTTAAATGTGTTCCAATCTCATTAATAGTTGAAATAAATTAATCAGGTCAATTATTAAATAACTTGATAAACAAACATTTCATTTATTACTTAATAAATTACTTTTAAGATAAAACGTTAGGAAAACCACACAGCGTTTCATCACAACATTTCGGACCTTTTCAAAAACGAAGAACAAACTCTTGTGTTTATAATTTCGTTTAGTTGTTACACTTACTGGCCTTATTCTAATAAACGAATACAGCACCATAATTTATAAAGAAATAAATTTAAATAAAAAAACTAAGAATATATTAACAAAAAATGCACGAGCATCCGTTCCCTTCTTTGGAATAATTGTGTAACTTACATCTAAAAATAATGAAAAATAAAATGAATAAATAACTAAATAATATTAAATTTACGAATAAACAGCCAAATAATTACGAAAATATTTTAAATTTATTAATATGTTCTTAAAAATTATTCCTGTTTTGCTCATAGATGTATTGTCATTTCCATTACTCCTCGGTTAAGTAAATAGGATAGGTCAAACATTTTATCAGGTAACAAAATAAAATAAGATATAATTAGGATACACAATTCTTGATAAAGACGGGTGAGATTTCCATGAAAATTCTATTATGACCCGGGTGAAAGCCCAAAAACTCTGTATCTAATAGATTTCCCAGGAAAACTTAAGATCTTCAATCTATAATCAACTAGCAAACATCCTTAAACACGAAACTACAGTAAGGAAGACATATTGTAAAATAACAGAAAATACGACGCCCACACAGAGAAGCACAAACACACGAATAAACAATGGAAATGTCATTTCTTGGAACTGCACGACGAGGAATCTCACCTTCCGCAGTAACTCCAGGCAATTCACGGAACAACTGAACAAAAGAGCAGAAAAAAGTAAACATAAAGTGTTAAAAGTTATGTAATAGAGTATTTTACAAAGCAACGCATTCGACTGTTTTGCAGGGACATTAAATTTCAACTATCTGGGGAACGGTCAAGAAACTCCTGTACAGAGAGTAAAACGCCCAATTTAATAGAAGTTTCTTTTACTCTGATTCACGAAACTTTGGTAATTATGACTGTTCATAATCTCTGGAGGCAGGCTGTTATATAAAATTATCCCGGTATGGTGAATCCTTCTCCCGTAGAGAGTAAAGATGTTAGAGTAGAGCGATATAAAATATATTTGGATATTTATTCATTACATTAAAAACTCTTAATTATTTTTATCTATTTCAGTAAATCACTAAACAATTACAACGCAGTTATTTCTCCTTTCCGCTAATGAATAATATCCGAATACCTTAAGAGGTAAAAAATGTTGGGATGAAACGTGTCTTTAACTGTAATCCATAAATATTAAAATAAAATATTTATGACTTTACTTATTTCATGAAATTTATCCCATTAATTATTATATTAAAACCTTAAATAAAATATTGTGTTAGATAAGCGTATATTCAGTTAGGTAGAGCAATTGAGAAAAAGAAAAAGAATAAGTATTAGTAGAAAGGTAGAGGTTGTCAATTAAGGTGTATGAAGCTGAAGAGAAAGGTGAACCAACATGTCGAAAATTAACCCTAAACGTATACTACATGTTTTTTAAAAAAACAAATTATGATCATCATTCATCTTTTGTTTTGATCGTGCCAGTCAAAACATTTTTCTTATTTTCACCAGGCTGATCAACTTGATTTCTTCAATTCTGTCAGTTCTGCAATTAGTGTGGTCATTCTTTAAATTATAAGTGATATTTCCCTTGGAACATACACGCTATTGACTAAATAATTCTCTGTTTTCCACTCGCGTTCATTCCGAGACGTTTAGATGACCATCGGCATAGTCGACCAGTGTTCTGCAGAGGTTCATGGAAACGTCACATGTTAATTATTTGTTCTGTAGTAACCGGGGAAATCATCATCAGATAATGATTCTATTCTAAGCTTTATTTGACCTTAAAATTTATTAAATTACTTTTATTTCTTGTATAGAATAAATAATTATACCTTTACATTGATATATTTTTACTGTTAAAAAATTTATATCAAGCCTACTTGTCATTGTTTCGGAACCTATTATTTTATAAAGAATATGTGAAATAGGAACTGATTTACACGTAATTTTCAAGGGTACCTTAATTGATGTGGAACATCGTTGACTTATTGAGTAAACTCTTTACGAATTAATAAACTACAGAACTGGTCAGAAATGTTTTTTTAAAATTAGAAATATGGCATACGTATAGTTCATACCTGCAAGATGTTCCAAAAACCTGCTAATTTTTTGTTCTATTAAAATGAGGTGCTTTTAAATATATTTAAATATTTCTGACAAGTTATTTATTTTCAATTGAATTGAAGCCTGATAAAAAACTATTTATATATTTTTTTCTGAAGAAGTCTGCGTTATAATTTAAAGGACTTCTTTTTATCTAAAAATAACCTGGCTCTGTACAAACACAGTACTGTTCTGAATGATTCATAGGGACGCTTTCCGACTTATGTTGTTGCCTTTGGTCGTGGGGGAAAACGGACTGTTTGAGAAGCTGCGTTCCAAATCACCTTGGGTGTTATTCTAGGGGAGCAAAGGGAATAATAATATTCTGGCCTTCCAGTGGGGTTGTTTCTCTCCTACGGTTTTTTTTTCTTTTATTGGGTGGACATTGTTTCCTGGAGGTTGTCGGCCTTACTCAAAGAGAATTGTATCTCAAAGAAAGGCCTAAAGGCTATGGAAGGTAGGCATATCTCCATCTATGCACAAAAATTATTGATTTCTCCAGAAATAACTGACAAACTCTTAGTAGGTTTTTATTTCTAAAAATATTCGCTTCTTAAGGCCTTAACTTTTGTTTAATATTGTGTTAAAATCTCGTAATTTATGTTTTATAGATTTTCAGATATTATTTGCATAAGTGAAACAGACAGTATCAAAAAAAACTTTTTTCTATACGTTAATATGAAGCAACTGAAGACTACTGAAAATGAAACTGCAGCAGACTGTTAATTACGCGTGAATGACGAAGCTTCTAACGGTTTATTTATCAATATAAGCTTTAATACCAACATAAATAGAAATATAAGCTGTAATGAAAAATAACAGTTTCTTTGTAAAAAAAATATTATATAAATTGCGACATTCCATCCGAAAATTAGGACCTTCAGGTAATTAAAAACTAAATTATAAGTTATCTACATAATAAGGCGAAGCTGTAGAAATTTATAACACTCAACATCAATTGTGTGAAATTAAAATAATTTTAAACTATTCGTAAATATTAACAGAAACGGTTTTCAAATTAGTTTATAACCGTTTTAGGGACTATATGCGAAGAAAAATTTTGCAGAAAATTGCCGTAAGAAGTATCAATTGTAGGATGTTACAGTTTAGCTTAATAATAAATTTTTATATGAGGAAATTTTAATTATATTGTCCTAATGAATATATTGTATTTCCAGATTGTCGGAATATTTTTCATTTAATTCAATTATCATGTTTTACATGAATTGTTGAGCTCCTCTTAACTTGGTTTCTTGTGAACACAATTAACATAAATAATAACTCTCAATTAGAAAAAATAAGGCAGTACACTGAGACTTTCACAATTTTGTTTTTTGTAGAAATTGAACGAGACCTGAATGAATTTCATTAATGACGGGATTTGGTTGCCATATGCCATTATAGCATTATTATTAGTATGCAGTAACAAGAATTAAATAGCAATACATACTTACTGTTATTGAATAACTGTGAAGGATGAAAACTATTCTCATTCTATATTTAAATTCAAGTTAAAGATTTTATTTCTAAGACGTTGGTAATACAAGCTGAGAAAAACATTATAAATATATATTTCTATACCTGTGACAAATACTTCACGCATCGGTACGCATAAGTCACTACACGGGAACAGAACTTAATTTTAAATTTAGTAAAATGGAAATGGAACGGATTACAAATTATATATATATATATATTGAACGGAGAAGAGTTATGAAACTCATTTTTCACGAGGTATTATTTTTAAACGGATCAAAAGTGTATATAATTATTATTTATATTGTTTTCGTTTTGTAATGGAAATGTTTAGAGTAATTACTGTGTACTAGGAATGGTAGTAAGTGGTTTATGTGCGGTAGGGAAAGAAAACCTCGAGTACATTATATGATATGTTTAACGTTACAATATTACATTCAAATGTCGTAAATCTACTGATTTTTATTTAAAAAACAAATTATGAGTGATATATTTGATGTGATGTAGTAGTTGTTAAATGGCAGCGGAGTAGAAGTCGTGGCCCATGGAGACGTGCGAGCCCAGGCTGCCACGAGAATCAATCAGTGTTCGCGTTTCCTTATCTCCATCGCGAAACGGAGTGCGCCAGAGGAGCGCGTAATGAAAGCTATCAGCTCTCGGTGCGGGGAAATAGATTTGCAAGTTTCGTGGATGAAGTCGCTGTTCCACGGTCGCGGGACTAATTTCCTACGCTTCCGACAGGTGCGGAGATTAACTGTCAGTAGTTCGTCATTCACAGCCAATATCAAAGCCAAATCATCTCGCGGCCAATCATTTACGCTGAAACGGCTTCACAATTTAACGGTATTATGTACATTTAAACTTGTTTGTACCCGTTTCATACAAAAATAACGAATAAGACGTAACAAAAATTTTAATCTGTTTAAACGAAGATGATGTTGTGTTCCACAAAAACACTTAAAAGGCTACGCCCGTAATTTTCATGAATAAAGTACTGGGACAACATAAATTTAGCAGACAACACTAGATTATAAAATAAATATCTCACAAACCTTGTTGCTATAGTCACGTGTATGATACCGTAAGATATTGAACGACAACACATTGTCCAATTCAAAAAAAATTAACACTGTTGATATATATACGTGTACCACTCTGGTACTATTTATGGTAAAAAAAATTGTATGTAAAATATACAGTTAAAAATGGCCATGGCTGATTCCTGAAATTAAAAATACAAAATTGACAACTTAAAGTGGTATTCTTTTTTTAAATTATTTCTATAAACTTTAAGAAGATTGAAATTGTTAAATGCTTTGAATCTTACCGTAACACCGTACGTAGCAAAAGTTAATTAGTTTATATTATATTTTCTCTAAATATGGTCCTTGTCGTGGTATTCAGTCCTAAGACTGGTCTTATGCAACCCTCCATGCTAACCAATCTTGCGCAAGCCTTTTCATTTCCTCGTTACTAGCACTACCCACATCCTCACTAATCTGCTTAGCGAATTCTATCCTTGGCCTCCCTCTTCTGTACTTACCCCACACACTTCCCTATAATGCTAATTTTACAAGACTCTCGTGCCTTAAAATGTGGTAAAACAATGAAACCCGTCGATTGTTTTTACTATTATTGGATGTTGGTGAATTATTTTTATAATTCTTCTAATATATTTATTAATGAAACTGGGAGGGTAAGACTTCAAAGATAGAATATTAATTTTGTAATTATTAATATTATCATTTTCGAGAATTCATTCTCTATTGGAATTTAATAATTCATTCATGGCTGTACATTTGTAATGATTATATCTTATCTAACGAATGGTGGATTTTTTTATTAAAATATGTATACATTAACTGTCTAATCTTAAGAGTTTTTCATATTACAATGTTATTGATTCTGTCCCTTGCGAATCTATTTCTCTACGACTGCCTGAGTAATTTTAATTAATCATGATTTCAGGAATGACCGTAAATTATGGAACCTGTCGATCCTTTTTCTTTTTTGTGGTCTTTTAATATCTCGGCGTCATGCTTCATTTAATCCTCATACTAACTAATTCCTCCGACAGTCCTTATAAATAAATTTGATACTTTCTCCAATAGTCTGGAATTTTTTTTGGGTAACAGGCTACACGAGGGTGATTCTGTAACAGCATAGAAAGGGAATTGATAAAAGGTGTGTGTGTCTGGAATTTAGAGTAAGGTAACCAAGGGTTCACTAAGGTCCCCAGGGTTTATAGTTTCAGGATACTACCCGATGTTTCACCTGAAAAGATGGCAGAGAGAATCCTAGAAAACCTGCATCTAGTAGGTCAGTCTTTTGAATGCTACTATCACGCCCTTCCGAATGACGGGATATGAGTTTGCTGAGGGATCGCAGCATTCCCTTCTCCGTGTCTGCACTAGCTTTAGGAGGCAGTTGACCGACTGATCCAATGGGATCAGCAGACAACTTTTACCATATGCCCAATGTCTTCGAACCCCGGACACACATCTCCGAAATAGACGAAGTTGCCTCGGCATTTTGATAAAAAAACAGAGAGAGTACGAGGCATCCCTAAAGTTAAGCCCCGCAATCAATCTGGAGAGAAAATACCCGCGAGAGAAAAACCTCACAGGTATCGTCCCCATTTCCTTTATGTGCATATCGCTGATCCGGAATCTCTCTCTCTCTCTCTCTCTCTCTCTCTCTCTCTCTCTCTCTCTGTCTGTCTGTCTGTCTCTTTCTTTCTCACTTTGTGGGTGTGTGGTTGGATAGTGAATTGTGGCACATACAAGAGTGTAATTATTCGTAGGAATTTAAAATGATGTTTGAAAAACTGTACCTGCTGTCAATTTTGAGAGACGATATGGAGATTTTGAGCGGGAAGTTTGTTTGTGTAATGAAAGACTTGCCTCGTAACATTTAGTTCCACTCAACAGTTTTTGTTCAGATCATTCGAAAATCTGGTGATGTCATAGCCACCCTGCTGCAGACACGACTACGCCAACCACCAACCAGCTATCTGCTATACGTTGTTAACACATCTCACATCGCACATCTCCTTACACAGTTGAAACATTCTTTATTCTTTTTTAAACCAATATCGACGTTTCGTATTTAGCTTCTTACTTTCTTCAATTTCACTTAAACGGAGACTACACTTTTCCGTTTCGTTTTACTAGAATTTGTAGAATTCCTTGTTCTTACATGTATATGGCAAAGTAGAAATGAGCATAGGGGCTGTGGAAAGACGTGCTTGTCAATGAATTGCATAGAGTAATTTAAATGTTTGCGATAGTTCGAACGAAACTGAGGGAAGCGTTCATTAAATTCATGACTGTAAAGACATTATCGCTGTTAAATTTTACCCTTATTATAGCCCTGTGTAGCTGCCGTTTGTAGTTTAACAAGCGTATATAGATACATTTGCGTTCATGTGTGTGTGTGTGTGTCGTTGGGAGAGCCAGTCTCTGATGAATGCAAAACCCCCTACCACTGTGTGTCAGGAAATTACTCCGAGTTTAATTCTACCGACTGCCATAAATCACATTAAACGCTAATAGAAAGCTCCCCCGAGAGCTATATTCCCTCTCACCCTCCCCCACCCCCTCACCCTCTCCCTCTCCCCACAAAAATCCAACAACATTACGCTGTGTGCCTAATTACGCAGAGATTTTTTTTATGTAACCGCTGTGTTGTTGTGTTTGCATTAGTTTTTAGCTCTGTTCGCGGAGACCAAAGAGGAATTATAATTAAAGGTGCGGCGGTGGTTTCTGCGTCAGTGTGCAGCTCTGTTCACGTGTTGCGTTTATTTTAATATCATCCCCTCATCTGTACGGAACCGTGACATTTTTAAACGGAAACAATTTAAACGTCTGGAACATTTAAACTGAAATCTAAATGTGATTGAACTCAAATTCATAAATCTTATTTGCAGCAATTCCCACAATATACTATTCGTGTGGTGATACGAAACCAACTCGAATCAACCTAAATGAAAAAATAAACTGTACTTAACCGGGTAGATGTTTTACCTCAGCGATGTATTTACTAAATGTTCAATGTTCTGTTAATTAACGGGGATAAATACATTAGTATAAGAGATTTCCTCTAAGATTTTTGTACTTGTAGTTCTCACTGAAAACCAGTCATTTACAGTGTAACTTTTTAATGGGGTTTTGATTCTAATTTAAATTAAGACAACAAGAAGAATAAATAATAATAAAGATTAAAATTTTATGATATATATGTTTAACAAAACATCAAATGAAAACCTTATCTTCCTGCTCTTTAAAAAATGCATTTTAAAAATGAGTTCACAATTCATATTCATAAATGGTTAAACAAACTGATTATTTTTACCAGTGGATGGTGCGCTTGATTTTACGAAAACTAATTGATGGTTGCATTGGCTTCTGTGGCATTTAGTTGAGGGGTAGATCTGCCTGGAATCTTTAATGTGATTGATGTGACGACGCTTCTATAACTGGAGGGCCGAAACCGCTACCTTTGAAACCTGGCTGAATATCTCGTCTCTGCTACCACCAGGTGTTTCACGTCCACTCGACATCTAATTATCTTAAAAATTTAAGTACGTATGTAAGTTTGAAATTCTGACGAAATTTACCAGATGAAGTCCCAAATATGTGATCGAACTTTGTAAAAATTGAATGCAAACTTGGCAAGTTCATGAATTGGTCGTTTAATTTAAATTTGTGTAATTGTTTTGAAAAACATACGTTAAGTGGTATATGACTGTAGTATTATATTTTCGCCTAAAAAAGTAACTTTGAGCAAGATTATGTCTCACAATCAAGTACTGATTTTATTATAATGGAAAATTTGGTAGGAGTGTTAAATTTTTAACTATGGGCTTAGGAGGGCAATAAAATTAAATGCAATGAGATTGTTAAATATACGTAATCTACCTTTTACAAGAATGTGCAAGATCTCAGATTATTTACTATATATATATATATATATATATATGTATGTTTGTATGTATGTATGTATGTATAAAGAAATAAAGTTATGTGCGGCTGCTCAACATGATACTCTTTTCCCCATAGTTACCGTGATTTAGGAACTCGAAAAAAAGGAATTTAGACCAAGATACAAAATTAAAGTTATCGTCACAACAATCACAGGAAAGAAACTGTCGACGTATTACCAGTAAGGATCGCTGTCCAAGCACTTGGAGCAACGACCACTTGTTTCTGCCACGAGGTCTTCTGCTTCTATCTTCGTTCTTCTACCAACAGTCTCTCCGTCACAGCCAAATAGGTCTCTCTCACTTTGTGCAAAGGTTTCTCCTTGCCCCTCTCCCTTTTTATTACAGCTCCCCTAATTGGTGGAAACTGGCCTCAGCATCCCCAGCCAAATCTATTAAAAGTTTTCCAATGTGCTGGTGAAAACGCTGCCCGGGTCCATAAGGGTGGAGGCGGTTTCCGGGAACCTGGCTAAACGGAAGCTTCTTCCTAGAATTGTTTACTTGTACCTGGCCATGCTCGTATTAACCGCACATTTAACACGGATATTTACGCTAGATGAAAATTTAAAATAATAAAATAAAATATTAATTCGATAACTGGGGCTAGCAACGCATTTTAGCCGGGAAACTTTCAACAGGTTTATCTTAAAAGTGATAAATTAATCTGAACTAAATTAAATAAATTGAGATGTGCGCTATAAAGGTATAATTGAACTGAGTTACTCTTTATTTTTTCTACCGGTCATACCGTGAATCACTTCATATATGTAATTATACTAATCTACGTTTGACCAGTTCTGAAGTTGAGACGATTGTCACGTCTCAGAAGGCTTTCTCTGGAATGTTGTAATCATTTAATCGTAGGTCACCTACGGAACGTGAATAAAATATTTCTCCGCTGGAGAGAAAGCACTAGCAATTTTTCAATCATGGTGGAAGTGGCGGACGTGACGGAGAAACATAATCAATACAAGTGATAGATGTAAATCATTTTGCAAATGACGGCACTGTGATTCATTGTCATTGCGGTAGAATTTCGGCCGCTTGTATACAACTGTTTGAAGCCACTGCATGTGGCGAGTGTAAATTCTGGTCGTACCATGCATAATTCATCGTGTAATGGTTGAGTGTAGGACATCGCAGCCATAATTGAGGGTGGTATGCTCCAGAGATTCGCAGCCGATGTTAATGCCCGGAATTTGAGTCGGTATGCCAGAACCACGCGGACGTCATTTTGCTCTGAATTGAATTTCAATTGGTGTCTCCTGTTCATTTGCCACCCCTGTAACACGCACACACGCACGCACACCCCACAACTGGGCAGTCGTGTGAATGGCTCGAGTGAGCACTTCTCTGCCCGCTGCATCCGACGTACACACAAGGGATGAACAATCTATTTCTCTTCACCAGCAGAGCTGCACTCGAGCCACTCACAGAGAAAGTCTTTTCTGAAAAGTAATTTCCTTACAATTACAGAGAACTCTCATTGCTCTTATAACTACACACTGCTACGTGATGTCGCCTGCTTCAATAACATTAACTACAGTTATGGAAGTTTTTCTTCACAAATGTGCATATATATTACTCAAAGTTCATATCAATTTCACTTGATACAGCCGCTAACCTCTAATCGTTTCAAAGGCAGATATAAAAATTTTCTTCCCATACAACATTACTTTCAGGTTATTTAAAAAATAGAAAAAAAATGAAATACCTGTCCCCTGTAGCAGCTTCAACATCCTATATGCATTAATTACCAATTTCTCCCACTACATATTGTTGTTGTTGTGGCATTCAGGCCTTAGACTGGTCTGATGCAACCCTCCATACTAAGCTATCGTGCGAAAGCCTTTTCATTTCCTCATAACTAGTACAACCCAAATACTCCCAAATCTGCTTAGCGTATATCATCCTTCCCCTCCCTCGTCTGTTCTTTCCCCACGCACTTCCCTCTAATGCTAATTTTACAAGACCCTCGTGTCTTAAAACGTGGCCTATTAATCTATCCCTTCTCTTGGTCAAGGTCCTCCATATTGTTCGCTTTTCCCCTATTCTGTTTAGAACTTCCAACTTCCTCGTTAGTGATTCTATCCACCCATCTGATTTTCAGCATTCTTCTATAGCACCACATTTCAAAGGCTTCTATTCGTTTCCTTTCCGCAGTTCCTATCGTCCACGTTTCGCACCCATATAACGCCACGCTCCATACGAACATTTTTAACAATGATTTCCTAATGTTCGCACTTATATTACAAATAAGTAAATTCCTCATTTTCGCAAAAGCCTTCTTTGCCTGTGCTATCCTACTCTTTATGTCTACTATACTTCTACCATCCCTAGTTATTACGCTTCCCAAGTAGCAGAATTCCTTAACTTTCGCCAAAATATCCCTTCCCAATCTAACACCCTACATTCCATTACCTTGGTTTTCCCTCTATTAATCCTCATCTTGAAGTCTTTCTCCAGGACTCCGTTCATGCCATTTATTATGGTTTCCAAGTCTTCTTCTGACTCCCCTAATACTACAATATCGTCGCCAAAGTGTAAGGTTTTTATTTCTTCTCCTTGCAGTATGATTACTTTTCCACATTCCGTTTTAACATTCTTCATCTCCTGAATATATAAAGTTAAACAGCATGATCGACTGACTGCATCCTTGTCTTACTCCTTTCTTGATTACGGCTTTCTTTTTTGGTCTTCTATTCTAATTACTGCTGCCTGTCTTCTGTAGAGGTTATGTATAAGCCTCCTTTCTCATTATTGTATTCCACATATGGTTAATCTTATTATAAAATACTTCTCAATTCGGAAAAATAGTGTCTTGTATGTTAGATATATAGATAATGTATTTATCTGATTTGATACAAGTTTGAGGCCGAGAAATGCAAGCTAGCCTTTGGGGATGCCTCATACCCTCTCTGCTTTTTGTCGAGGTTCTCAAATGCCGAGGCATCGTCATCTATTTTAGCAGATGCATGTACTTGGGTAAGAGTTGCCCGCTGATCCCATTAGATCAGTCGGCCAACATCCTCCTAAAACGTGTAGAAACACGGAGAAGGGAATGCTTCGACCCCACAGCAAACACATCTCCTCTCATTCGAAAGGGTATGATAATACTGCCCCAAGCCCGACCTACCTGATGCAGGTTTTCTAGGATGTTCCCTGCATCTCTTTTAGCCCGGGGGCCCAAGTCCAAACATTGCTGTACCTTCCACATCCCCCCATTTAAATTCCCTTCCTATGCTACAAAAGAGGAGTTGTTGGTTTCAAGATCACGGTCATCTAGCCTGTTACCAAAAAAATCGAAGCCAACCATTAAGCGTTAATAATCAGAAAATCACGCAGAGAAATTATAGAACAAACGTGGCAAAATATGAGATTAGTTAATATACAGAAAGGAAATTTTCCTGAAAATATACAAGAGACTATTATTCCGAATTGAGTAGTATTTTTTAATAAGATAATACATTGTTTAGTTAAATGAATTAAATAACCAACCCGTTTTTACAGACACTGTTTTTAACTAGATTAAACGACGTTTCGTCCTTACATTTGGCATTTCCTCAGGTGTTAAACTTTGAAATTTTGACGAAAGAAAAATATGGTTTGTATTTATACGTCTGATTTATGTAATAATTAAATAAATTTTTTGAGCACTTTCAGACTTTATTCTTAAAACATTTTACTGAAAGAAGAAAACAACGTTTCGATACTTATTTGTACCTTCTTCGGGTTTTTATCCTAATTAACACAATTAAAATGCGTTTATAGAAGCACTAAATTTATGTGGCTTCACGAAAATTATACCAAATGTGTAAAAACGAAACCTTTACTGTCTACAAGGGCAGCCACAATCTAAAAAACTGGATGTTAAGTTTTTTCAATTAAGTTTTAACGACTAATATTCAATAACAATTTCGGTTGAAGTTGCCCTTGAAGACAGTCATGGTTGTAAGTTTTACTCGTTTGACATAATTTTCTTTCATCCGAATTTCACACCTGAAGAACGTCGCTTAATCCAAATAAAAACTAAAAACTGGCCGTTAATTTATTTCATTTAATTATTTGAATATAAGACGTTAATTTATTTACTACATTGCACAGTATTGTGAAATTCAACCTAGTTATTTATCGACAGAGATGCAATCGTTAAGTTCAGTTTGTATCAACCCAAATTTCCCATTTTACTCGTAGCGGAGTACGTTATTTTATTTTGTACTATTAAGTCTTGTTTTGAGTTGTGTATGTAATTTATTTCGATATCAGACAATTTATTTAAATGGTGTAAATGCCTTCGAAGAATCGTCCATTAATCTTTACAGCATCCTCCCTTTCATGGAGTATTTTTAAATAAATTAGTCATATCGTTTCAAAAAGTAAGTAGGATTTGTAAATTTTAAATAAGGCTGTGAGTTTTATAAGTGAAGTGACTGACTGTCTGCTCCTGAAGTTGGGGAGTTTTCGCGTCCCCTTTATGTTTTACTTAATTACCTTCTCTGGCTCAGCGAGTAAAGCCGCCGTTCTCAATTGGCTTTTCGCTGCTCCGTAATTATTCCAGTAACTAAGGGTCAACATCATAAGGAACTGAATTTAATATTTTTGGACCTTCCGCCTGTGGTGCTGCAGCAGCTGAGTTCTTATTAACCCCTTCGTTCCCGTGTTCTGTGGCGTTGTTCTCCATCAGGCTTTCCAAATTCAATTGAAAAAATCTACTGCTTCTATCGCAACGACTACCCCGTTATTTTTTTTCAAACATATTTCACACCTCTTGGAATTAATTAACATTTTTTCTGCAACCAATGTTAATCACGAGTGAAATTTATTACCGTAAAAGTAATTTATTAACAACTTCTTACTTTTACTAATATCCGAAACATATGTCATAATTAAATTAATCTGACTTAATATTATACAAAACAAAATAATTCAACAAAACATTAGATGATAAATTATTTTATTAATTATTCTTTGATGCTTGACTTATGTAGTATCCAATGTTTTGTTAAATAAATTTTCTATAATATGAAATCACATATCAGTGTCATATGACGTTTTTCGAGTTATTAGGGGAGTGACCTTAAAGGCCCCAGGGATACATAAGCAACACTGTGAGCACAGAGCAAGTCTTGGCCCATCCTTGAAAATGCTCGGCGCTATGGAGCGAAACGTTGGCAGGAACGCCAGAAAAAAACTCTGACCTAATAACTCAAAAACCGTCATATAGTATTGATATAAATATCGCCACGAAAACAAGCAGTAGCTTTATAAATGAGATTAATTTAATTATTTTATTTATAATTCTTTGATACTTAACCTAATTTAGCATTCAATATTTTTCTAAATTCTTTTGTTTTCTAGAACCCCATATCTTCAAAATACTGAAGTATTTAATTTTCAACTATATTGTATATTCTCCATAATTTGTCATGGATGCCTTTATCTTTCACTTTTCTGGATCCTACAGCAACAATTTCTACACATTACATTTGAAAAATGATATTACACCAAAATAATTTGTTTACCTTTGTGTTTTTTTAATAATAATTATAATTTTTTAATTATTTTCCAATTTTTTTATAAGTTCGCACACTACAATATGTTGGATTATTCACTTCCATTGAGTTCAGAATTTTTTGCATTGTCTGGTAGAAGGCATCCATGACAAATTCTGAAAAAGGATAAACACATAACGCGTTACAAATCGTTGACCAAGCAAAGATTTCAGTATTTTGAGGGTACATGATTCTGGTGCAAGGAAATCTTTAAAAATTATGAATAACATATTTCAGTCTAATAATTTTCATACCAGTGTAGGCCATCGAGAGGTAACGGGAAAAAATATGTCTTTAAGGAGAATAAATTAATAGCGCGTTTCTAACCTCATTATATAATATATTAAATAAAGTTTTTGACCAAATTAAATTCAAGCAGACACATTCAGACGAGGGTAATTATTTTGTTACACTCCGCTTATACTTGAAATAATTTCGAGTTTATTCCTTATGGATAAACAGGAATATCAGTTGGATTACTTACATCTGTTCAGAATCGTGTGTAGAAGTGAAGCTGATTTGACCATCAAACTTATTTAAGTTGCCTGAAAATATGGGGCTGTTGATTTAATTAAAACGATATTAGTTCAACTACTAAAATGTCTATTGATTTTAAACTAGTCATTTCGTTACCGACAGCCGCCATCTGTTACGAGTAAGAAAGCAATGTATCAGCTGCGCAAATACTATGTGTAATTTGAAAATCTGCATTGTTATGATTCTAGTTCATAGTGATGATGGATGAAGTGATAGAGGATTGTAGTAACGAAAGCCAATATTGTTGTAAATACTTTTCGGGTGTTTGATAGCCTGAGTAAAACGGAATAAGAACCAAGAAAGAAAGGTAAATGAAAAATAATAGCTGCACAGAAAAAGTAAAATATAAAATATTTAGCTAAATTCAACAAACAGTCATGCATCTGAAGAATATAAATATCTGCAGCTTCTCTCTTGTTTCTTCATTAGGATGCTGAATGCTGCGCTAACTCTAGATCTAGACCGATTATAATAAGATTCTTTGGACATTCGTAGTGTTGCCAAGAATGTTATTCTTTCTTTGATGACGAACAGTTACGCGTTCAGACGTTTAACTATATTGTTACTCCTTTCTTATTTTGTATAATTTCGCTCAATAAATCTTATACGACAGGATTTTTCTTCTTGAGTCTTTATTTGATTCTCATTTTCTCTTGATACTTCTCTTTCATTACTTTATACATCCTCATTCTGCTAATTTCTTGGTTGTTTCATATATGAACATGTGCTACAGCACATAAAATAATGTAGAAAGAATTATTTGTCCCGTTAATACAGTAATTGTGTTGCTACCGAGGAAATTTCTGCTCTGAATCAGAAGACTTGCAACTCACTCGTTCATGCTAAATCACTTACGGCCATAGCATGCGATTTCTGACTGGAATGAAAACTACACATGCACAGTATTCCGTTTCACATTCTTGAACCACCCATAAAGCTCGACAAACAGCCTCTATTAGGTGCTATTGGACGTTCAAACAGGACCGTGATGCGCCACGACACAGAGAGCCGGGACCATGTGGGGACGGAATGAACAGAAAGGGAAAAATAAATTACAAACATTCATTAATTTAGGAACTTATTTTTAAATGTTTTATATTTTAAAAAGAAAGCTACAATTCGTACATTTTTTATTAAATTTATTAACAAATCACAGTCGGTGGTTATAAAAACATTTAAAGACTTACATTGAGAAACCTACCCTACGATCCTACATGTGAGGTATGTTACTAAAATAGTCCTTATTTGAAATAAGTACCAAGGAAACATACTTTCATATTACAGGTGTGTGTCAACATGGTTTTAAATATTTCCGCTTTTAAAAATTAAGCATTATTACATGATTAAAAATGCAGCGTGCGGGCGTGAATATAGGTAATACTATCGCTGCATTATTATTATTCTTTTACATGTCTTTTTTGTTCTTCATTCCTTCCCAAGAATTTTTAAACACTTATTATAGGGCCGTCTTCCATTATTAATATTTTCTCCTATCAATCATTCGATGTATCGACATCGTTGATCCACTTCGTCTCCAGCGTAATTAAGATCAACGCCGGTTGTATTTTAAAGTAAGCTTGTTTTTCGTTTCAGACTTAATTAGGGAAGGACAGGTAGACCAAAGTTGCGAGGGTAAAACTGTAATTAAAGAGCGTTGGAATTGATTATATATTTTACAGAGCTGCATTCTCAATCTGTTCCGTTTCGCAGCTTTCAAAAAAAATTGTTTAAAAGTATTATTACAATATTGGTGAAATTAATTTTACAGAAAATTGTTAAACATTTTTCCAATTGTGAGTGAGCGGAGTTAATTGAAGTGGGGAAAGGAACACTCCCACGCACGCCATCTCGTGTGTGTTTGTGCGATATCAAGAGCACACGTGTGCAAGAACGCATAAATCTCCGAGTCAAGGGTCTCGGAGAAGCCTTTTAAAGGGAACGGCCCTTCTAGGAACGATTCTAAAAGTTTTACGCATTCAAATGAAAAGTTTGCGTTTAACTTAGATTGCTTTGGAAATTATAACTCCGCTTTGAATGCAATTTATTAATTCCACTTGCTCATAACATATTTTCAATACTGTACAGCAGCCGAAATAATGAATACTAACTGAATATACAGACTTTAAAATATATTGACGAAATTGGTCACATTTACAGTCATCATCATATCTCAAGACGTCTTCACAACGATCCCGTCCATGATCCAAATATTCTATTGCTATTTGCATAAGATCTGATGATGTTGATATTGTTGTGATATTCAGTCCTGATGCAGCCCTCCATGATAACAACCTGCGCATCTTTTCGTTTCTACATTGCTACCAAATCCCATATCATCCCTAATCACTGGCCTCCTTTCTATTCTTACTCCACGCACTTCCCTCTAATGCTAATTTTACAAGACCCTCACATCACCAATCCTGACCTATTAATCTATTCCTTCTCCTGTTCAAAGTCCTCCAAATTGTTCTCTTTCCCCTATTCTGCTTATAAATTCCTGGCTAGTTACCATCTGATTTTCAGCATTCTCCAATAACAACACATTTCAAACGTTTCTATTATTTTTCCTTCTGCTACTCCTATCGTCCACGTTTCACACCCATATAACGCCACGCTCCATACAAACATTTTTAATATTTATTTCCTAATATTCATACTTATATTACACGTAAGTAAATTCTTCTTTTTGGCGAAGGAATTCCTTGCCTGTGCTATCCTACTCTTTATGTCTACTATACTTCTACCACCTCTAGTTATTATGCTTCTCAAGTAGCAGAATTCCTTAACTTCCTTCAAAATATCCCTTCCCACTATTTCCCATACTACACTCCATCACCTTGGTTTTCCCTCTATGAATTCTCATGTTCGTACTCTTTCTCTACGTTCATGCCATTTATTATGGTTTCCAAGTCTTCTTCTGACCCCCATGATACCACAATATCATCAGCAATCCTTAGGGATTTTCTATATTATCCTTGAAATTTGATTCCCTTTCCATATTCATTTTTTACTTTCTTCATTGGCTATCCTATATATAAGTTAAACAGCATGAGCAAAGGGCTGCATCCTAGTCTCAGTCCTTTCTCTGTTTCTGTTTTCTTTTCTTGCCCTTCAATTCTAATTACTGCTGACAGCCATCGTGAAGAGTTTATGGATACCTCTTCTTTCTCCATATTTATTTCTGTCAACTTCAAAATCTTTAGCAGAGAGTTCCAGTTAACTTCATCGAAGGCTTTTTCTAAATCTACAAATGCCTTGAATATCCAATGTATTAACCAATAATTGTCAATTGTCTTCAATACGAATTAAAATCGGTATCGTAAAATCGTTAGGTACTTTCTTCTATCTCAGAGGTTCTGAACACTCAGCGAGCCACAGAATCAGTGCTTAAGTTGTATGCCATACCTGTTAATTGTCTTTCAAAATAATAGGCAAATGTTTCACTTAATTGAATTTACATTGATTGGTAAAGATCACTCCATAAAACATTTATCAAGCGCCTTTTACCGCCTTGCTGCAATAGACAGTTACGTATGTATCGTTGTTATAAAACAACATTTATTAATGGATAAAATAAAAATCCAGAAAATTCATACTCAGGGAAAGTTTATAACAATTCTTTCAAGATGTTGTTTATCCTCCCGATGCTACCGACGCGTCCACCAACGATAATAGTCTTCTTTACGCACTCTCTTTGCAGTCGCCATCAGCATCTTTGGGGTGACGCATTCAAAGCTACTGTTACAGCTTCTATGTCATTTAAACATCTGAGGATTTCAAAATACAAAGCTATGGGTCTCATTAATTGCGGTCATCGTCCGTTTTGTCGCCTGCGCCAACTTCTTCATCCCACGTCCTTAATTATCTACTTAAAATACTAGCAACCATAACGATCTGAATCACGTGAAACATAATGACTTTTGAGACAGTCACAATTCGTGGTTCATTTGCTTCAACCCGAAAAATGTATTATTTTATAAATATATAAATTAGTACAGTAAGAAAGGAAGTCTGCCAGCCCATGTAAACTCTTTTCTGACGTTTAAAAATACGATAAGGAGATGGGAATATAATAATGACGAAATGAGGAACTGCAAATGGCATTAATTACTTGTTGATATTTTAGTGAGCAGCGTTTAGAAACCAGAACAGGCGAATAAATGGTTACTATTGGGTCATTCCACGTCAAACCAACCCAAAAAAAATACGATTCGACACCCATGGTCTCAGAATTTAATGAAACTTGGCATGTTTGTTCCTTTCATGGATATAAGGAATGATATGAAATATTTCTGCTCTATCACAAATGGTTTTTGTTTTACAACCTGCTAAAGTTTTTGAAATCGCGTGTTTTTTTTCGATCGGCGGATGAAATGAAATTTGTTCTCCCATAGAAAATACATTATATCTTCCTTATTTACAAACCGATGTTGATGAAATTTTTTATGGGAATACTTCAAAAGGAAAGGAAGCTAGAAAAAAATATTGTATCTATAAACTATCTGTAAGTGGTCTGAAAAAAATTCTGAAGTGGTGAAATGAATTTTTTTTAATGAAATATCACTATCGACGCGAAGCGGAATATCATCGTGAGGGAAAAGGATAACGACAAAAGTTTTTTATAATAGAAACCAGAACAGGCGAATAATTGGTTACTATTGACTTTTACAGACGCCATTTTGAATGCACGTAAATTGACTAATATTTCAAGACGGTTGGCATTCAGTTCACTTGTTCGTGGTTGTAATATAACAGCTTAGTCGTGTAGTCTTACTACTTCCTGCTTAGTGTTCCAACAGATCCAGAGTTGTTATAACATACGTTGTTGGTGTCTGCACTTAATGGCCGAGCATTGTATTTACCGAGCGAGTGAAGTTGCGAGGGAGGATATTGATCAGCAGCCATTGTCCTAGCCTTGTTTACGACCGAGGGTCAGCAGGATGGACGCGATTACCCAGCTCTGATTGGTCCATCCGCCATGTGGGGTTTGCAGCAATGCAACTGATAATTACAACTTCGTTTCGCAACAATCACATCTGACTAACAAGTTGCAACTCGCAGGCCGGGAAACTTTTCCCTGAAAATCAATGTCAATCAGGGGGACTGCACGGGGAAATGAGCGTTGTACAGCTTCAAAGGAAACTCAAAATATAGCCAACAGGTAGAAATGAAGGAAGCGGGGGGAAAAGAACGTTAAAAAGGATTCAGTGTGGCAGTTTCAGAAATCGGAGGCAGGCCACAATTAGTTTGCTTTGAGATTGATCAAAGTTTCTACTTTCACGTTCAGGAGAATTGCTTAAGACACGGACCGTCTAAATTTTTTCTCATCTTCCTCATTTATTATATTCCTTTTCTGCTATCTGTTAGTTCACATACTCGTCTTTATTGTCCCGGAAAAGATATTATTTGTTATATTATTTTATCAATAAAATTATATTACATATATAATAACCAAAGTAATTTTCCTTATTATTTATTTATTAAGAGTTAAATGAGTACTTAATATTTTAAAATGAAGAATTATTTTATAAATGTGAAAAATCCTTTTATTCAGTATTTATCAGTTTAAAATATACAAAGATTGAAGAAGTTTTAATTCACAAAACCGGCCCTTTTTATGATGAATTAAATTATTTACAAACATTAGATATCTTTTAGACTAGAAACATGAAATCTATCGTAGGGATAGTCTTCTTACAGAAGCAGACATCATACACAAATCCTACGCAAAATTGGCAGTACGAGGAAATCAGCAAAAGGTTACAAACAGGGTAATTACCCTTTTTCCAGCTCAGTCTGGAACTTTCCGCTGGAGTCGGAGATGATGTACCGGTCCCGCCGTTCGGTCCACCCGAATTTCCTCGTTGAACGATGAGCACCTTGCTCATTTTGTTTTCTTTTTTGCCACCACGGAATAAAACAAGCCTTCCGTCCGTTATTCAGATGACCATGGCCAGTTACAATCTCCAATCTCTTACTGTTTCCTAATATCCTGAACTCCTAATGCTAATAAAAATCAATTTTTCCTGGGTTGTTAATAACTTGTACACTCTTCATTATTTTATTTCCGTTGGTGGTGGGTCCCGAGCTTTTCCAATCAAAATGATTTTTTTCCGCCTTAGGGAGAAGCCATTCACCCTACTCCACCGATGTTTTGGGGAAAAACACAGCGCGATTTCGCCGAGTCTCAAAGACTTCAGAGAAACGCTTGTCTAGGTTTACCCTATCTGTAACATTCAACTTCCCTTAAGCCGACTGCCTTTGATTCCGTACGTAGTTGTGTTTAACCATTACAGAAGCTTTCTGCTATATTTGCCACTAACATTCTATGACATTTTTTCCATAAAGAGCTATTAAGATTTGGGAAAACAATGGTTTAATATTTTTAGAACTTTGTTATTTTGCCTTGAAAAACGTTTAATAGATTGATAATATATTGTAAAAATTATATTTTTGTAGAATTTAATTAACGACCGATTCTCAGACAAACCAAGTCTTTAATTAATTCATGCAACGTTTCGTCCTCACATATGGGACTTCATCATGATATTAAATTTTGATGTACGTACACTAATCTTGACAAAGACGTCCAATACATAAATATACGACTTTTTCCACAAATAATTACCTCTATGAAAATCACAGTTGCAGATGTAAAATATTACAGTTTTGTAATCCTATATATAATTATAAAGTTCGTGAGATAAGTCAGGATTTTGATAGCGTTTAACTACTATGGAATTGAAATCACCTACGTTTCAAAGTAACCTCCTTCATAAAAATAATGCAAAAGCGACTTGATTTTGAAGGACCTAAGACCAATGTTTTATACAGGAGCATACAGATAATTCTACTTGATATAATTCTGGAAATTTGTCCCATTATTGCGAATTAATAACTATGACATAGCTGAAACATTCTATTTCGTTATTTTAATGTTTATAAATATCAAAAGGATGTGTGGAAAAGTTTCAATCTTAGCTGTTAGGTAAATAAAAGTACACTATTTTTTGTGGGAATTAGGAGTTAACACCATAAATAATTATTAGGAGGGCCTTAAAGGGAATAAACATCTTTTGTGATTGATGTGGAATTTCGTTCTGATAGACAATTTCTCACTTTGTGGACGTAATTTTTAGTTTCTACACGAATCGACAGCGAAATTCGTGTTCCGTCAGTGGGTTTTAAACGAATATTATCATGATTGTGTTTCATTTGTGGCTAAACCGGTGGTGTAAATCGTGACCGCGGTCGCTGAGGTGTCAGGATAGCACATTCACGTAAACCGCAGTTGTCACTGACCAATCTATACGACGGTTTCAATGTTCGGACCGCCTGCGAACACGTATATTCACGTTTCCTGCAGCAAAAACCTGTGATGATAGTATCCCCGTAGCCAGACATTTTACGCCTACAGTGCAACTATATCAAAAAATTACGGGACAAGCAGTTTTGCCGAACAATCGTAGAAACGTTTTCAAGCGCCTCCTAATTTTAATCGCACCTTAGTTACCCTTACGCAAATCCCAAACCCAATAAAACATATTCTTGTTACGACCCTTTTGACTTACCAAAAATCTACTTTAGATTTCTTTGATTGTAGTATCCATGCAAGTATTTATTCATCAAAATTGGTTAAAACGAAGATTGAGACAATTATAAATTGAAAATGTTTTCTTCCCAGTACAGCAATGTGATTCGTAGATATGAATCTAATTGTTTGTGTAATTTTTATAAATAATACCGGGAAAAATATTCAGACCGAATGGGCTGTATTTTTCTGTATACGCTTGAGAAATTTGTAAGATATTTGTATATTTATCTCTAATAATTTGTCTATTGTTAAGAGATATTGCCATATAACAGATCCTGTTGAAAAGCAAAAGTCTCCCCTGTAAAAATAGTTTAATTTATGTTAAAAATGTTTTGTTTCTAAAAGTACTATTTCTAAAATATCGTATATAATATAATTGATAAGATTCTGGAGGTACGCCACTGCAGATACAAACAAAATAAAGCAACATCCACACTTTGGAGTAGAAATTTCTCACCATAATGCCGAAAGTACTGTGATTCACTGTAGTGGCAAACTTCCACATAAAAATGCTGAAGTTATCAAAACTTGATTTATTTTCAGGTGGTATCGGACCGAATGGTAAATATAAATATCTATTATTCTTTCATTGCTCGTAGAATTTTTTTCTTCATAACAGTTCCACTAACAGCCCTTAATATTTACCAGAAGCTTTTTCTAACTTCCTCGTAGCGTTGCCAAGTTTAACTCTCCATTCCACAATCACCACAGGCGTACGTCATAAAAATCCATCAAACTTCAATTATTTTCATTTAGTAGTAATCGCGAGCCTCTATATATCACCATAATGATGATGTTAAATATTTAAAAATTCTCACGTTTGTAACCAGGGCTTTTGAAATAATATTTCAAAGTTTAGTAATTAATTGGTGCTCGATTAATTCGAATGTGAAAATTTATTTATTTTATTTATCCTGGTTTGCTCAGGGTTGGTTTCTCAGGTTCGTCAATGTACAACATCAGATAAATATTATACGAATATATTCCATGAAAACGCGACTCGTTCATCAATAAATTACATATTTTTGTTAATAAAATAATTAAATACAAGACAAAGACACTCATGATCTCTCAACAGCGTCTCTTCTTATTACTGTTCATTATCCTACATGTAATCGACTGTTACACGTTGAGGTTTATCTAACTGGTCACGATTTTGTACAGCTCAAAGTCCCTTTCATGGAGTCAATAATGATAAAAATGTGAATGAGACTCAGTATAGTCTACATGGAATGAGTTTTTTCCTCTTAAGCTTCAATTTTAATAATCCACACATTTACTTGTGTTGTTACTTCCCGGCAGTCGCGTTTACCAAAAAGACTAATACCCCCCGGATTTATCCTTCCGCGTCTCTCTTTCCGTTGATGTTGGCGTCACATACGCAATCCAGATTCCAGTTTCATTAAATCCTGAAAGAGGACCTCAGTAATTCATGGTTTAAGCTTCTTCATGATACTGAAAAAAAAATCCAACGTTACCAAAAAATAATAATTTACCCCTCGCAGAATCTGCGTGGTCTTTATCTATAGATTGGTTTCCGCCACCCTCCGTTTCGATACCCTCCTCAAAAATTTAATATTAAAGTGAGACATTCCAGTACAGACAACTTAGATTCCTGTAACGTTTATTAATTTTTTGTATCAAATAGTGTAGACTTAAAACTAACAGCTTCCGTAATAGATACCTAATTTTAACCCAGCATGTAGCAATACAAGAGTAACCCGTAACGCAGTATGCAGTAGTGAAACATGTTGATCTATTTGGAAACCCGTCGTTATAATATTAATATTATTATTATGTTAACTAGGGGCCCTAAATTCATCGCTCAATGCCGAGAACTTCAAGGGGAATATTATCGAAAAATTTTCGCTCCCTCGTAACGAAATCAAAATACAGATTAAATGTATCTTGGCTCTACCTAAGTTCCCCGTGGTTTTTCCCTGCATCTCTTTAGGTGAAACACCGGGTAGAATCCTTAAACCATAGCCCGGGGGCCCTAGTTAACCCTTGGCTGCCTTGCTCTACCTTCCACATCCCGCCTTTTCAATTCCCTTCCTATGCTATTAAAGGGGAGTTGCCTGTTTCAGAATCACCCTCATGTAGCTTGTTAACCCAAAAAAAAGTTCGGTTTATTTGAAGCGGGTGGAATGAAATTAAATTGTGACGAACATAAATTTACTCACGAAGTGGAATAAGTGCTCGAGTTTTTTTTGTTTAGTTTTTGTCGCTGAATTCAGTTTCCTCATCTCCGTTTCAGATAAGGCACAGATTTGTCTGATTTTCAGCCATTCCTTAATACCAACTCCAAAACTTTCATTTAATTCCTAATCTAATAATCATTTTCTCTTCATTCTAATTGCTTTCGGCGGCTCCTGGTCTTTTTTCTCTCTAATTCTTGGCTTCCTTGCCAAAGGACCTTAATTACGTGGTATTTTGCGACAGGAGATTCTTATGCGTTCCTTATTAGATATTAGTTCATTAAATTACTTACAACTGCGGCCAGTAATCGTGCTATTACAGCTTATAGCTCTGATAATCACAAGAACAACCTCGCGCGCTGATCTTCTTTTTTTCTCCAACGATCCTCTAACACAACCAGCCGCAGATATTGCCTCACCATCCGCACTTGACACATTAATAACGTAATTTATAACAATATATTATAATTATATATTACAAAGATTTCGCCCTCAGCCTACACTAAGCGTCTTTCTACAACATTATGATTTCGACAGTTTCACTAAATCACAAAGATTTTCACGGTCCAAACTAAATCCTGTAGAAGAAAATTTGAATGTTATAGGAAAATGTTTTATTACTGGATTGTTTTAAATCGGAACTGTTTGCCTTATAGCTTAAAGCTAATCAATATAATTGAGGACATTCAGGAGTACGAGTACTGCCATGGCGTGGGCTCCAAAATTTCAACCATGATGTGATACATTCCTGTATCTAGGAAACCCCTGTTCACGAGGTTTCCATTAGTTAGTGAATTTAATTTTTCACTTCTGTTTGGATCCGTATTCTTTTCTATGATAAAACATCCTTTAGAGCGTTCACCACGACGTTTCACTCAATATTTTTTCATATTGTTTAGCCTAATTAAAAATAATACCATTCTACCATATTAAATTATCCAGTTGACTGTCATTTCGTGTCTGTACATTAAGTAAGCGAATTCTTTATTTCCATGAGAGTGTAGAGGAAGGGACCTTGCGGTACCTAACAACAAATTACGGTGCTGCGACCTAATAAGTATTACGTAGACAAGGTAAAGGAAGAAATTCTATCTATGGCGTTGAATTTAATGAATATTATATGCAGGTATTTAAAATTGAGATGAGAGGGAAAAGTTGGTAGGACTGTCCTTAAATATCAGGATTAAAACGTTTTATGTAAAACGTTGTCTCACAAATAAAACAGCGGAAACCTTCAACCATCAAAGTCATATTCATTTTAAGAATTTGAAAAACAGTACAAAAATTTTAGCATAGATGAGCAGTCAGTTTGTAAAAGTTAGAGGATATCTTTATCCAAATCGCTCTTGGATTTATAGGTTTACCCAATTACCTAGTATTATATGGATTAGAAGAGAAGACAATTACACAGTCCCCAAATATTTCCCATGCTATTTGGGTGACGGTGTTGTAAGTTAAACTTTTTAAACCTTTTATTTCAGGACTGTACACAGTATTATTGACTTATTCTTCTCATGCGTATATTAATGGGTCCTGTTTAGGTGTTTTAATGTGTGAACAGAGCGAATAAATTATAAAAGAAAGTAGTTTACTGACTTAGAATAAAATTTATTATCATCTAAAGTTGTTAAACAATATCTTTAGTTTCAAGTTCAGGAGCAAGAATAAATCAATTCTTTGGTGAACTCACTCTTAGGCAAGACTAAGTTAGCTCTTTTTGGAGTGCACCTGTTATTTACAATCTCTTAAGGTTCAAAGGGAGATGCGTGTGTCTGAGTAATATGTTTGGAATAAAAAACATCCTTTCCAGTCAATAAACTTTCCTCATTACATTTCCGTGCATGTCATTTGCCCGCAGCCTCTTAACGAAACTGGACTTTAATGTGAACGGGACTGTATGTTTGGTGTCGCATTCTGGTGACATGATTGAGATATTCGGAGGTATTATGCTAGTATAATATTTCGGAAAGCTGATACACGCGTGAAAGTGGTGAGATTTTCTGACTACTCCCAGGGGCGGTGGTCTTTTCTCCAGAGGGACGCTACTTAGTCAATGACTCAACATCACCATTGGCCAATTTTCGGGTGTCAGTACGAGGGATGAAAAACTGCGCGTGTTCATCTTAGACACATGTTGTTCAGTTGTCCCTGTACCGTTCACTTGAGGGATTCACAGGCTCTTCAGCTAAATAAATATTTACTTCAGCAACTTCATCTACTTCTGGAGGATTGATCCCCCCATTTGTCTAAAATTTGTGTTGAGATCAGAGAGCCTTACACTGACTTCCTCTACTTTCCTATTACCTTTCTTATCCAGTCTTGTACTCCTGTCGGCGTCGCTGAACCCAATCAGTCACCTGGCAATTGGTTGATCGAGCGATAACGGAAATAGTAACCTCTTTTTTTTCCATGTAGTAGATCCCACGAGAATACTACATTAGTTTAGTGATCCCCAAAACAACAACGCCAATCTCGATCATTTCTGATATTTTAGTAATAATTAATTATCTACCCTACCACCTACACTACTTTTTTCTTCAGATACTTCTGCAACTTCATCTACTTCTGGAGGATTGAACCCCCCATTTGTCTAAAAGTTGTGCTGAGATCAGAGAGCCTTACACTGACTTCCTCTACTTTCCTATTACCTTTCTTATCCAGTCTTGAACTCGTGTCGGCGTCGCTTAACCCAATCAGTCACCTGGCAATTGGTTGATCGAGCGATAACGGAAATAGTAACCTCTTTTTTTTCCATGTAGTAGATCCCACGAGAATACTACATTAGTTTAGTGATCCCCAAAACAACAACGCCAATCTCGATCATTTCTGATATTTTAGTAATAATTAATTATCTACCCTACCACCTACACTACTTTTTTCTTCAGATACTTCTGCAACTTCATCTACTTCTGGAGGATTGAACCCCCCATTTGTCTAAAAGTTGTGCTGAGATCAGAGAGCCTTACACTGACTTCCTCTACTTTCCTATTACCTTTCTTATCCAGTCTTGAACTCGTGTCGGCGTCGCTCAACCCAATCAGTCACCTGGCAATTGGTTGATCGAGCGATAACGGAAATAGATCCTCTTTTTTTTCATGTAGTAGATCCCACGAGAATACTACATTAGTTAGTGATCCCCAAAACAACAACACCAATCTCGGTCATTTCTGATTTTTTATTAATAATTAATTATCTACCCTACGACCTACACTACTTTTTTCCAGCATTCATGTATAATGTGGGATCAAAAGTTCATTTCGTCCGTCACATCCTAAACCCTTGGACTTCAAGAATGCAAGCGATGGTAATGTTTCCAGCAAACCAGTTTCTCAACCTCTGGAAGCTTGCATTCGTTGAGTGGGTAGAGCCAATGTCGAGGTCGCGTGTCGCGTGTGAGGGCTCCTAGGGTAGGTTAGGGTTGGATGGAAGCCATGGTGTGGACGTGGACGAGGTGTGTGCCTGTTGCAGCTGCTCGGTGTGGAGAGGAGTGCACGTGGTGCGTCTGGAAGGCCGCTACGTGCAGACCTGGCAGCCCTGGTCGCCGTCCCTGCACTGCCTGTGGCGCGGCGTCACCGTCGTCAAGATCTTAGGCCGGTGTGTGCGAGTGTGCATGCTGTCTTGTGCTGTGTGTGTGCTGTGCCTTGCATTGCCTTCCTCCATTAACCTCCACACATCTTACACACGAGACTGGTGACGTGTCCGTGTCAAGTCGTCTTGACCATTTCATCATAGTTTTCCTTAGATGAACATCTGCATTACTGGTCAATCCCCAAAGATGTAAATCCTCTGACTTGTACTCACCAGGGCTTCGAAGGACTAAATATGAATGTGTCAACTACTTTATCTATCCCTGAAAAATTCCTTCAAAAGTCCTAAAAATGGGTACATTTTCTTCGGTAACTTTTGGAGCCCATGCAGTCCAGGGATCATATTTATGTAACTCATCTTTATTATTTTCGTAATCTACGTATGAGGGTTACCTCAGAAACAATTTTTCTGGGTTAATTCTCCACGAAAATGGCTCAAAAGATACATTTTTTTGGACAACATCAACTCTGTCGAACGAGTGACTTCTATGCAAATTTTCAGATGTTCAGCTATCGTCTCACAGTACAAACAAACAAAAATTCATCAAATCTGGAAATTGTTACACGGCGCTCGATATTCAAATTAAGACCACCTGACATGGAATGATCCTGGTGGGCAATAAAACAAGCCTCTAACATGACACAAATTGTATTAAAATGTATTTACGAGGTTCTTTTCCCCCTGTGTTCTATAATGAATAGACCCTCCAAATACCTGTGATTAGCTTCAGTGTTCTACAAAACAAAACTAAAGTTAAACAATATAATTGTACTGACTGTACTTCTATTGATGAAGGTGAAAAATTTACGGCCGAAAAATTGTCAGAATTAAATTTTTTATTAATTAAATTACTTCACTACGTTTCGTTCTATTACTTGGAATCTCCTCAGGTGATCTACAAAAATAATTATAATTTGATTAATGAGATGAAAAAACATACAAATCAATTTAATATGCCTATATATAAATTACATAATATGTAATTACAGAAAAAGTATATATTATGTCATTTAAATATAGACATATTCAATTTATTTATGTTTTTTCATCTCATTACTTAAATTATAATTATTTTTGTAGATCACCTGAGGAGGTTCCAAGTAATGGAATGAAACGTAATAAAGTAATTTAATTATTAAAAAATTATAATTCTGATAATTTTTTGCCGTAAATTTTTCATCTTCATTAAAACTAAAGTAAAAAATATATTGGAACATTTTTCTCTAGTTTGTAACGTGACGTTTACGTAACCAAAGCTACTAGTAAATCCCTTGGAAAGCCACTTTGATAAAGAAGCTAGTGACCATGATGTGATAGTGATAAGCAATCTTAACGCCTGTCCAAAGTTGCCTTACTTTTCTTATTCAGATCGTCTGCTGTGTTGTGTATATGTCATAAATCTTGAACGAGTGCATTCGTTGGTTGTTAACAAGTTATGTCGCCAACATTTCGAGTTTGTTGGTCCGAAATCATTAATTCGATAATAACGAGTTCGAGTCTTTTTGCAGCAGGGAAATTGCAGTACGAATCGAAGTGCGTTTATACTCTGGTTTCCGTATTGATTGAAAAGAATTTAGATGTTGTACCATGAAAGAAAAATAAAGGTCTTTGGAAAACGTAAATAACAATTTCAAAGCGGAAAGAGCCGCCGGGAATGATCCATTAATTTTTCCGTTCCGAGGGACTCGGAATGGCGAGCCTGACTAATGTTCCAACGCACTCTCCCCTAATATCGCCCACCCCATGGTGACTGTAGGAATCGACCTTCCAGTTATATATAGGTCTTGGAGGGGCGCAAGTTTGAATTCCCGCGGATGGGGCCAAGGGACAGCCCCGGGGCTTCCCAGGGGACGCAACCCCCACGAAACCGACCACTAATATAATTCCGGTAGAACCAACACGGGGCGGTTGTACACACCGACGGAGTTCCTAATAAAGTAATCATGTCAGTGGAAATTAATTTGCGGTCTCAAGACTGTTTCATAGAATCGTTTGAGTGCCCCCTAATTTAACTCTTACAGCTTGAGTTACTTAATTTGAAGAAAGATGAAGAGAGAGGAACGGTAATATCTCCTTAAAATTATTCGTACTCTGACTTAATCTGGAAAAGCAAGAACTAAGTATTGGAGCTATGCAAATTTTAAATTAATTTTATTTATTACAAAATTAATTTCAAATTTTTTCTGAAATTAATTATTTTAATTTTCATGCAGAAGTGAATATTTTATCTAAAGGTACATTTTTATAACAAAATCGTGGTCTTTGTAGTGAAAGTACACAAGCCAATTGTACGACATTTCGTACAGCTGCAATGAAAGGATTATTGTCAGAGCTGATAGTGCGGCTTCATCTTCTTGTTGTCTGTAGTTCCCTGAGGTTAGGGCACATTTTTCTGTCTCTTGATTAACTCGTAACAAATTTAATTATAAACGAAGAGTCTCTGTATTTATTACTCTGACTGTTTCATCTGCGCACGCTCAACGAAAGTCCAGAGCTTTCCATCAACCATTTTTTCGAGTGCACTCCCACCTTTCGCAATCAATTGTCCCTTTGTAACCCTAAAGACGCGGTTGTCTAGCTGGTCGTACTAAATTATAAAGAATAAATTCTCGCACGGTACAAGATCAGTTACCCAATTGGCTGTAGAAATGGTGTTGAGAAGACCGCAATATCCATGAATGACGCAGAAAATTGGAGAAAAAAATGCTGCAACATAGATCAACTGCACTTAAAAGTATTGATTAAAAACTACAACCAATTACTTTGGAACATACAGTTTACGACAGTAAATTAGAACGAGAAATATAAATATTTCATAAAATTGAGTGGAAAGACATCATTAATGGGTCTACGTGGGTTGAAAAAAAACTGTAGTACTAATTCGTTGTATATTTTTAGGTCAATTTGTTGATTAAAATGTTAATATTTTTAAACCAATTTACTTTTTACAACGTAAGTATTTTATTTTCTTAGAGGCCTCAGTTGTTATTAAAACAGAAAATAATTTATTCGATGTTGTATATTAGTCGCTTACACATATGTCTAAAATGTTTGGTAAGAGTAATATTTTAATATGATTTAGACTACAGTTCACCTTACAATGTGATTAACAAGATTATGGGGTAGAATGTAGGCCTTGTCTCTCAGAGATGGGTAATAAAAAAATTTGAATTGCATGTCAAATGACAATACGACTAAGCGAAATTATCTTGAAAGGGTAGAAGATTCCTTGATGTTAGGACTTCTACGCGTCAGACTTTGCTTCTTGCCGACAGTAGTGGATTGGATGCTGGATGCAGTCTCTACAGACACTGATGGCGGCTGGAGATTGGCCCAGGAAAACAGGCGCTCTCTGACTTGATATTCAGGGGGACTACAGCTACGAGAAAACTTGCGTTGAATGGCAATTGGTAAGGGAGAATCACAAACTCTTGCCGAGTTTCCCCCGGGGCTCTCCAATGTGTCGAAGACTTCATCGTTACAATCACTTTCTGCGGAATGAAACGTGCCGTCAGTTTTGTCTTGGAAGAATACCAGCGAATACGCAGAAATAGTCTAGCGAAATCGATACGAGGCCATTTTTATTTGTGTAGTCGACTTCTCAAGACCTTTCGGCATTATAGTTGAACTTATCTTCATACACATCATTACACATACAAACTTTTAGTTACCCAAGTAAATATTAGTGAAGGATTGAGGAATTTTTTGGCTCAATGAAATTACGTTGCAGCTATAAAATTACTCTTTCCAATCCTTTAAATCAAACTCGTTCTATAGAACTCTGTGATACGTAATAACATCTGTAATTTTTTTTTCAAATCCACGCTTACATCAGGCAGAATTCCAGCATTTGATCTTTGTAACCTCATATAAAATCATAAGTTTTCAGTTTTACAACGAATTGCATCTGTTAAAGAAATACGAAAAATAATTATTATAAAAAAATGTCATAAAAAATTAACATGTTTTCAACCATAAGACCTGCAAATTTATTTATCTAAGACATTTATTTCATCTAACTGAATAATAAACAAAGAGTCTCTGTATTCCCTACTCTGACTGCTTCACCCTGTGCCCGCTAGACGAGTGCCTGAGCCTCCCCATTTTTCGATTTTCATCCCGTTTTTTTACAGCAGATTCCGCGTTCCTCCGTATTCGAGGATTTCTTAATTCCTTTAGGGTGCCAGGTATTTTTCATAAAAAAATCCAAAAATTGATTTTAATAGTTTTAATTCCAATCAGAGCATGAAAAAAAATTATATCTGCAGGGCGTGGTCATCCTCTCGTCGTCCCGCCGACACAACCCACTACCCCATGACGACTCTCAAAGTCTCGCCAGACCACATTGTTGGCCCAAGTTGCGTCAGTTCCTCAACAATTGCAACTCGCAAGCTGGCCTGCATTGTTAAGTGTAACTTTTCATGTTACAATACATACCTTTTGGGCTACCTGTAATAGGCAGTCACAGTTCATGCTCGATTACCTATTATTTACAATCATAAATATGCAATTTAATCATACAGCCATTTTTTTACACTTTCAATTGTCTATTCCTAATTTAAATTCTAGTTTAAATTTTTCTGTTCTTATTCAATTTATTACACCTGCTCTATCGACAAAAACCCTTTAACATTGATGTCTAGTCTCGGTTATCTATTTGTTTTGTATCGGTATATAATTTCTCAGCCGACCTCCTGTGGCTTGCGTTGCTGCCTCACAACCCAGAGGTCCTGGCTTCGAATCCTGGCATGGGCTTGGATGTTTGTGATGGGGTTAAGGCTGATGGAGAGTCGATACGCTGCCCCGCGTGTCACTCCATATTCGGAATGTGTCATGTAAGATGACAATCCACAGTCGTCCTGGTAGGCCAAGGCCCTTAATGGGCTGCAGAGCCAACGAAGAAGAAGAAGATATAATATCACAGGTTTATCAGAACTTTTCCTGTTGTTAGAACAGGCGAACTTTCCATCATTTCACCTTTCCTTTTTACTGTTTCTTCAATATCCAGAGAATTTTTTTTGATGTTTTCTTATTCTTGAGTAACTTTGTGACTTCATTTTCTACTAAATACTTCAGAGGTTTAAGAACCTACGGTAAAAACTCCGCTGAATGAAACTTTTACCCTCAGATTCTCAGATTTTTATTTACAGAATTATTACCATCGCCCCAACTCGTACATTTTTTGCTAATAGCTTTTTTATAGCTAGATATTTTCTTGAACACAAAAAGGTTTACATCATTTTAAAGATTTGGTACAAATAATGTATTAACAATAGTCCAAATATAGAAAATACCCAAGAACGGACAACAGGCCTCAAGGACAAAGAAACACTTTACTAACACAAAATATAAAAATACAGTACAATAAATTTAATGCAAGTTCTCTAAAATTGTGATTATTGATCCAATGTAATAGAACTTATCTGTAAAGTGAACTATGACTATGACTGACCACCAAATATTGATTTGAAAATGGTGTCGTCACAATGGGGGGAAAAATTAATGTTTGGATGCAATTTCTGGGTTCTCAATGGACATAAAAATTGCTGCATTGTTCTAAAAGTTCCAGTTTACACGAGCAATGCACCTTCAATGTATATGACGTCATGGGGATAACGAGTGAAAAATTTTTTGTAATTCATCAGGTTTTTGAAAGTATCCTCAGCTTAGATCAATCGAATTTCATTCAGAATTAGCATGACAATTGACAAAATAGTTAAAGCTTACGTAAAGACATAATAGACGCCATAATTAGCTGTACGTATTTTTGAGTTCAAAGAAGAAAAGAAATTTCCTTGTTGCCCCATATTGTTACTTTAATAGTTTGTAACTTACGAATTCGTAGCGGGAAACATAGGTTTACGTTGAAACCAGTTTTTTAAAAATCAACGTCACTTTCTAATACGGTCGTTTCTTTGACGTGAAGGCTGTGACAAGATCGACCTCGCATTAAGGCTCCATTCAGCCGAAGATCGTTATCTCATTCCATCACGGACAATCTCCGATCGATCAAAGATCAGAGCCAAATTGCTCCTTAAACTCGCCTTATTTGACATTGGACTTTCCTTAGAAATAGTAACGTATAGTTGTGGACGACAAACCTACTGACCTAAATGAATACATAAGAACCACGTCTGATGGGAATAGCCTGAGGGACGAAATCCGAGTACGGCCAAGCAAAATGGTGGCCTCAATCACTTCAGACCGGGGAATAAACAAATTATTTCTCGCAAAACAATAAGAATACTGATTTAGTTGTAGTTTAGTGGACAGCCTGGCTGTCTCTCATCAAAGAGATCCCGGGTTCGAATTCCGGTCAGTGCATGGATTTTGTGTGTGATATATATATAAATCATCATTACCATCTTCTAGGGCTCACTGTCCTAGCTGTAGACACGTTAGCGACAATTTTGTAGCTCATCTCAATATTTAACCACAAGTAATCGTTAAGTGTCGAAATAAACAATAAAAAATAATATTATTTATCTTATGGCATTTACACTTGAATAAATTGAATTTACGATCCACAATCAATAAGTCACTCTCCCATTACAAACTAATCCTTCCGGATTTACGAAACGTTTTCACGTCATCAACCAGATCTGGATGTTTGCTTCGGATGATGACAATTCTATTGACCAAAACGATATTTTAAATAATAATAATCTAATTAATATTAATTTCTTACTTTTAATAATATCCATCAATACAACTTATAGTTATTACTTACATAAAGATAAGAACCTAAATAAACTAACAGCATCCCAGTTTATAACTTTATTTCGCAACTATTTAATTTCTCTTAGCCCATTATCAAAGTTTCTATTTAAAAAAAAAATAACCTAGCCCTTGCTGTGTCTAATTATATGTTATTTATAACATTTTATGGGCCCCTATTATATATTTTTATTTCTCTGCCTAATAAAATGCAGTGGCGAGATAAAACTAGGTGATGCAATTTTTCAAAATCCTGAAAATACGACCAATTATTGTTTATATAAACTCAGAACATCAATAATTCCCAACTGAAATATATCATATTTTTAAATATTTCTGTTAAAAACATTTAAAATTCTATATCAAATCTTTACCGTTCTATTTATCTCTGTACATAATTAAGCTTGTAACAAGGGAAAACGGTCTAAAGGTTTCCTTTATAATTTACAAATATTTTAGTGTAAACTGTTAGCACGTCTGATTATTGGGACGTATACGGAAACTGTAAAATCAAGGCGGAAAATTGACTGGTGTTCAATAAGATTCATTGTCGACACTGTGTGTCCTTTCGGCAAGAACCTCAGCAGGTCAATGTTGTGTCCTGCGTCTTGAGGGCCAACACCATAAGGGAGCGGTCTCAATAAAAAATAGTGACCATCACAGCACGAGGAAAGTAAGGGACCGAGTCATGGGACGTATTCTCCAAAGCCCCGTCCGTATTTGGTTGTGGTTTTTTTTTGAGAGGGGAAACCGCAAAGTGCGGGACAACGGTCGTACATTTTTCGAGAGCGAGGGGAAAATTGTAGAGATCGATCGAGATACGTTGAGAGAGTGGCCAGAGGGACGTGATTCAGGGGTCCAGGGAGGAGCCGCCTTCGCCGTTGTGCCAAAGGCTCGAATCTGAGCCAGCTGCTGCGAGACGCAGGGTTAGGATTTTCAAAGTTGGAAGGCTTCCCCTTCGCGACTTTGAGCTTGACGGGAAATCCTCATCAGGGTCATGCTAAACGCAATACATTTGACCAAGTAGTTCAGTAAATTCCGGAACTTTGTTGTAATTAGTTTTCTTAGAATAGTCTAGAACTACGCTGGAATGTATGAGAGCAGCAATTCACGACTGAGGAGCCTTGTGGAGACTGTGAATTGTAAACACCCCTTTTTCTCATTAAATTTGTATCTTTAAATTATAAACTTTTTACTTGGTTTGGTTATTAATTTGCTCGATTAAGTCTAAGACGACTCAGATTCTCGTGTCTGGCTAAATTACACATTTTGGCACAGGGCTTATGAGCTCCTTTGTTGGATCACACGGATCGCGTAATTTAACAGAAGATTGACGCACTTAAATACTCATGACTAAATTAATTCTGCATAAGCAGTGGAGCCTGGGCCTACATTAGTATTCTAGAGATAGGGAAAGCGTTAGACTACATATTCAAACTTTGTCCTTACATAATTCCTAAATAACCGCCTCTATGGTCAAGTGGCTACCACCCGAGCCTCACACCACAGAGATCCCGGGTTCGATTCCTGGCAACGGCCTGGGTGTTTGTGTGTTTATTCAAGTTCCTACACTGAGTATAGCCGACAAAGAAAACGAAATAAGTTATCTAATTTACAACACTAATGACCTCGCTGTTGGTCCGTCTATAAACACAATTTTTTAAAAAAACCTAAAGAAAAGTAAGACCAGAGAATTTATTCGATAAATATAATTAAATAACATTTTTCCTAGCATTGCTTATAATAATGGGAAAATTATCAGAAATAATATTTTAAGTAGCGAAATATTATTTAGAAATAACCTATTATTTGGACTAAACGTAAGTGCATCAATCTCGTATATATTTCCCGACTTTATCCACAGTATCTAACGGTCTGAAATAATTTATTCTTAGTCAAATTAGTAAAAAATAAACTAACCAAATTAAGTACACTTTCATCATTGGTGACATGTTTTTTTTTCGTTTTAATTTATATCATTCCTGAACCGAAATCAGCCTTCTGAGTGTTGCATTGGCTAGACTAAATTATTTAACACTGAACTTAAATATACTTTTCCCTGTCCAAACAAAAAATGTGTAATCAAGTTCACAAATTTAATCGGATAGATTATAATCCTTAATTAAAACCAACTGCCGGGCTAAAGAGGAAATTAATTTAAATTAATAGAGGGGTAATAATAATTCCTGGACGTAATTAGCGTGAAACCGCACGTTATTACTACACGGGATCAGGCCGTTATCTGCGGCGGAGGGCTGGCTGCAAGACAAATGCTATCTCTGGCCAAGAGTCAGAGATAATATTGACAAACGGCGGATTTAGGCAGGCTAAGCGCCGTAATGGATGCTGCGAAGGCCGAAGATCGAAGAGCTGACTACATTTCCCTTGACGTACGTCTTGTTGGCGGAGACAAGGTCTATTTGTTATGAGAAACTAATCGAACGCGAGGGGAGAAAAGGAGTCTAGGAAATTGTCGGCCATGTTAAACATGAACGTATTTTAATAGACAACCTTATATCAATGTCTTATGCAGGCATCAGAGAAGTTAACCATACTGACACAAAGATCTACGTATACAGCTACCATGTAGAGATATACTGACTGTATCAGTAACAACAACTCACAACATTTCACGACATTTTTCACTTTTGCAACATTCGCGGATTCTTCCGGTCAGCATTTGAGCTGGAAAATATCATAAAAACTAATTGAAATTGGATATGCGTGACGGTCATTCACTTCGCGGATAATTTCTTCTTCAATTCACCCGAAAATTTTGAACCTAATTATTCTTCGTTTTAACTTGGTTTGTATTGCTGCTCGACTATTTACGACGAGTTCTGTCGTCCGAATTTAGTCATTATTATTATTATTATTCAATCCATTAGTCCTCGGTTGAGGAAATAGGATACGTCAAATATAATTTTACAAGAAATATACAAAATTTTACAACTAAGAATTGGCAATAAAGGAAAGATAAAATTCAATCTTCAATTTTCAGTCGACGGAGGAGGCAGCAAAGACCGTGCGTAGGTTCCCGTCGAACATGAAAAAGAAAATAAGTCAGCAGTTAAATTCTAATAGATAATGGGTTCAGTTGATATAAGTTCACTTCAAAGTAAAGGGGAATTGCCTGTTTCTGGATCACCCTCACGCAGTCTGTTAACCAAATAAAACCACTAATTATTCTAGTCGCAAGTGTGTTCGCTAATTCCTTAAGAAGACTCAACAGAAATAAAGAAATGAGACTAATTATTTGCCCAGGATTGAATTCTGGATGCCGACGATGAATAAATTTGCATGTTTAATTACGAACAACGAAAAGAAAGGCTAGAAGCCATCAGCATGTCAGAGAAAAGACAGAATCATCAGAGACTGTTAGGAATGAACCAATTAATTTTTGTTACTGCAGATATAAAATCATCCTAATTATCCTCATGAATAGAATTATCGGACTAATTGTTTTCGAGAGGAGGGAAGGATGAACGAGACTGGGGAGAAAATTAATAAAATTGGTGACATTGTGGTGTAATTTTACCGGTATGACATATTCATGTTTTAACATGTATCACTTAACACCTGTTTTCAAAAGTATGATACAAATTAAAATTAACACTTTTGGTTGTTGGTGAAAATGGATACAGTCCGGGAATTATTTTTATCTATTTGGGCCTCTATTTTTTTATTTTATTTAATGACTAGCTACATACTTTAAAAAATTCTAAACAAATTTACGTATTAACTTCCCAAGCCTGAGGACGAAACTTTATAGGAAATTAATAAAAATTAGGTCTAACTGTAATTTGTCCTTTAGTTTAATTTTACATTTACTCTCAGTGAAATATTTGTCCTATAAACGTTCCTATTATTTATATTACAATTTTCACATTAATTGATTTGTTATACATTTTGTAATAATTTTTTAATAACAATTCTGACTTAGAACCAATATAAGTGGCCTATATGTGTTCGAGCACTATTAGAAGTATATGGACGATAATTAAAAAGTTATACTCTCATATTAGTTTAGTATCCTTATTTCTCTGTTTTATAAAGATGTAATTGATGTGACTGAAATCATTTTCAACGACGTAAAAAGCTCTGACATTCCAAAAGTGCCATATAAAAATTTCTAGGAATTTTCTATTGTTTACGCCCAAAAGTTCTAAATTTATAAAAATCGTCCTAGCTTCAAATTAGGGGAAGCAATATGTCAGAACGTTTAACATAAAATAATTTTTTTATTAATTTTCCATCGACCTCCTGGCTTAAATCGACAATTTTCTTGTAGACCAGAGGGTCCCAAAGATTTTTCTAAAATAACAGTACAACCGCGAACAGCATTTTTCTGGAAATATTTATACATTGATAACGGTAATACTATAACAATACATAAAAATAATTTTTTTATATTAAATTCAAACAAAGATACATACAAAGCTGTCGTAGTATTCCTCGCGTTAAAGAAACGAATGACTGGCCTGACATCACAGTCGGCGGGTTGTACAATGGTTTGAACATTTAGAAACAGTGTAACATAAGGAATATACAAAGCTGCGGCTGTCTTCCTAATGAATAAAGGATGTGATCGCGCCAGCGCAAAATCGTAGCTGCAGGGCTGCAGTGGCTCTCATGACTCGGTTTTCCTGAGGGAGGCGAATGATTGTGTCCGTGTTGCAGCCCCCGTGGCAGGGAGTGTCCGCACTGAGCGAGTGTGTGTGTGTGTTGTTTTAGCGGGTGGGCCGCGCCGCAGCTGCCGTCGCCGGCGTCGCAGAGCGCCGTGCTGGTGAGCGCCGAGAGCCTGTCCCAGTCGTCGCCCTCGCGACAGCTCACCGCGCTCGGCCGCAGCCTGTCCGGCGGGTCGGCGCAGCCCACGCTCGCCTCCAAGTGCGCGTCGCCCACGGGGTGAGTCACTCGCAACTTACCGCACACCTTTCTCTCGTCGCCCTCCCTGACTCAGACTCTATCTCTCTCTCTCTCCGTGTTACAGATTACCGTCACCCACGACCATGATGTCTCCTGTGCTGTACCACAGCGCCGCCCTCAAGAGACCTTCCCGCATAGAGCAACTGCAGGGCGACTGGAAGAGGATGGGAACGTAAGTCACACTCATATTTCATTCCGCCGCGGTTCATTACCCCAACAGTCATTTCCCAACCCTCACCAAATGGAAATTTACCCCTAAACCTGAGTCATCATGCACGTGACTCGCTTCTTTATCCTCTTCAATCATGCGGTAACATATTCATAGCACTGTGATTACTGACAAAATCATCTATTATTTTCAAATTTCATCGCAATTCATTCCCGGAAAGGAAAATATAAACTACTGCTCATAACCTAATGATAGTGATAAAAAAGTAATAAATATATAGAAAACGTAATTATAGGATTTTTATAAGAAAACCGTGCAAGTAATTGAAATGTTATAGAAATAGGAAATAAATAGAGATATTTTTCAACTGAAAAATTGGAGGTGTAACAGTTTGCACCTGATTGATAAGTAAACCCCATTTCCAAAATCAATATTAGTGCAGTGTTATACATACTCATTTCTTCACTGTCGTCCAAAGGAGAAAAGCACTAAGTTTAAAAAAACTGCTTTTGAGAAATCGAGGGATAAAATTTTTTTTGACATTCAACATTTACATAAACCCGTTATCTCCTTGAAAATGATTTCATCCGTACCAAGAAGTATTAATTTGTCTTTATAAATATTATAAAATATGTATCCCTGAAATATTTTCAAAAGTCGGAAATTTTTACTTACTGGCTTTCTTTGGACGGCAGTTCAGTCCTAAACAACACGGTTTCATATGATTATAAAAATGAAGTAACAGATTTAATTCTATTTTGAATCAATGTCAGTCCTTAATGTCCTACCATTTATTCTTGTGGTCCTGTATATTCCATTCTGGTTTTGCAGTGATGATGTCCTTCTTCATATGTTGGTGGTTGGTGTTGGAAAAAGAGTACTCGGTCCTTCCAACCTGGTAGGATAAAAAACTCTTATGGCTGCCGGTTGTTCCAGGGAGTTCAAGCGTCGATTCTGATTTGACTCTAACCTCTTCAGATTTGAAACCCTTCAGCTCCAGGCACGCAGTACCTTTAAAACATGATGAAAGGCTTTTGGGTCAGTGTGGGAGTTTAACCTCTCTGAAAAAATGTAATTTTTACTTTTCTTCCTTCGCTTTGTATTCCCGTTCTACTGTCTGCATCTCCTTCTCTTTTCTCACTTCTTCAAATATTTTTCTGCTGCCTCTATTTCTTTCCACATCTTCCAAAAATTCTACCATGTTACTGCTTTATTAATGTCAATTCTCGTGACTTGCAATTATATGTATTGAATTTTGCATCTCATGGAACTTCCCACAACGGGAATATCTTTAGATAATAGTTGAAACCCGTAATGTCTCGTACTGAGTTCCTTTCCAGACTTGCCCTTCCTTCACTGCCTCGTAACAAGTGTCGCTTCTAAATTGAATAGCCAAAATCCGCTCATGCTCTCATTTCACCTTCCGTTTCATTCCGTTCTGGTCCATTTTTCTGTATCCAACTTATTTCATCAATGCCTATGGTCAACATTTTGGACAATCACTGCCTGCTCCATTTTAAGTTGAAACGTGTTCTGTGGCGCATTTATCGGTCTTGTACAATAGGACCGTATAATTATCCTTAGGACTCTTCCCTGGTACTTGGTAAAAACACAGTAATGATAACGCAAAAATATTATACAATTAATATCTTGGAATAGATATCAAAATTCATATAAATGTAATATTTTTATACACGGGTCATGTTCCGTTGACTTACATAGGAGATGTTGTTGTTGTGGTATTCAGTCCTAAGACTGATGCAAACTTATCTTGCGCAAGCCTTTTCATTTCTGCATTACTACCACATCCTAATTTGCGTAGCGTACGTATTCCATTCTTCGCCTCCCTCTTCTTTTCGTACCCCACACATTTCCCTCTAATGTTAATTTTACAAGAACCTCATGACTTAAAACGTAGCCTATTAATCTATCCCTTCTCTCGGTAAACATCCTCCATATTGTTCTCTCTTCCCCTATTCTGCTTAGAACATCCTGGCTAGTTACTCTATCCACCCATCTGCTTTTCAGCATTCTCCTATAGCACCACATTTCAAAGGCTTCTATTCTTTTCCTTTCTGCAACCCCTATAGTCCACGTTTTGCACCCACACAACGCAACACTCCATACCAAATTTTTAGCAATGATTTTCTAATATTAACACTTATATAAGTCGTAAGTAAATTCCTCTTTTTTTGCGAAAGCCTTCAATGGCTGTGTTATCCTATTCTTTATGTCTACTATACTTCTACCATCCCTAGTTATTATGCATCCTTCAAAATATCGCTTCTCAATCTAAGAGCCTTTGGTATTCCACTGTTTCAAAAGCTACAATTCAGTATCTTTGTTTTCTCTGTATTAATCCTCATATTGATCTCTTTCTCCAGATCCACGTTCATGTTATTTATTCTGTTTTCTAAGTCTTCTTATGGTGTTCGTTGGTTACACCATCAAAATATTGTTGTACAATCAAACGAACAATAATAATAATAATGTATTTAATTTTAATAGAACTATAACTCAAATTAAATTATAGTGGAAAACATATAAATTTACGATATCAATTTAATCATTAGCTCAGTCGGTAAAAGCAAAAATAATAATCTACGCAGCTTCTTAAATGGCTGCTCCCGGGAACGCGGGTGACGAACGATATAGTTGAAAATTAAATTCACGAATCAGACGAGAATGGTTTGTGTGGAAAAACCGAGGTAAATGCCGTTACCAGATGACGTCGTTCTTCGTTTTTGTTCGTATGCCGGTTGTTCCTTTGCTGGGTCACGTCTGCTTCATATTAAGATTCTCTAGCGCCTCTCCTTCAGATCAAATGTTGTCTTTTTATTTTCTGTACTCCCACCAAATGAATCTCCTTTCTTAAATGTGCAGAAACTAAATTTTATACATGTCGCCTTGTTCTGCCACTGCTTCGTCTCTCCCTAGCGTCTCTCTCCGACAGCCTCTCTGCAACAACTCTCCAATCTACAATCTACTCCAGGCCATCAACAATGTTGCAGACGGTGACGTTTTCCCGCCTACTCGGCCCCACCAAGCCATTCTCGTCTTCCGTCCTGTATACGTAAATAACAAAAACTAAATTATTTTTGCTTTACCCGACTGTAAGGGTCATGAATCACCACAGTCTGACTCCCTTAACAGTAAAATATCATCGGCTAAGTATTATGGTGAGGAAAATGAAGGATATAGAATCGGAAACAAGGTTACCAGATTCCCGGTCATGCAGCAGACTTTGAAGAGTGGATAAGCTTACTAAAATGTGCTTTTTTTTGTATAAGAATGTATGTGATGATGTTTCACCTAGACTCACGAACAGAAAGAATGAGATAGGAAAAGAAAACCGTTCTTTATTAACATCATAATCGATAAGTGCTTCTTTCCTGATATTAGTATAATCATTGCTCAAATTTGCGACTAACAACAGTAATAACCGTCGGAGGAGTGATTGGCCAATATGCTACGTTTCCATCATCAATGGATAGTCCAGTAACACGATCATCGATAGAGTATAAAATTATGGAAAGAATCTTTTTGCGACTAAGTTGTAGATAAAAATTGTTTTTTGTTTTCAAGTCACATTTATTTTGTCTTCGTGCTAAAACGAGTCACTTCCGACCATACACGCCTATGCAGTGTTTCAGTAAACTGCCCCGTGACTGCAGAATCACTCTCTGTGATGCAAGGGAAACCCTAAATAAGCCTGTATTCAAGTGTCTGACATTCGGGCAATTTACTCACGTCCTTCACGTGTCAACAGGTTCGTGTTTTTCTGTGGGGGCGTTGCAGTCTCTACTTCATGTTGTTGTTGTGGTATTCAGTCCTTATGCAACCCTCCATGCTGACCTATCATGCGCAAGCCTTTTCATTTCCATTATAACTAGCACACCCCACATCCTCCCTAATCTGCTTAGCGTATTCCACCCTTGATACATAGTCCAAATTTGAAGATAGCAGATCTTTCCATATGGTGAACGTTTCCGACTGCGACGTATGCATCAGCGTCGTTTCAGATTTAGATTTATTGTTGTTCCCATTAGTCCTCGATTGAGGAAATAGGATACGTCATACATTACAAATAAATAATTATAAGAACAGAATAAAGTACAAAATTATTTTCAAATAAGCTTCAAATAAATAACTAAAATAAAGAGGATTTGTCTTAAGTCATTAAAAACACTACATGCTCAATGGAGAGCACAAACACACGCATAAGTCATGGAGTTTTCACTTCTTGGAGCTGCGCGACCAGGAAACTGGCCTTCCGTAGTTTCTTCAGGAAATACACGAAAAAAGCAAACAAAAGAGCGGAAAAAACTGTACATAAAGTTTAAAGCTATGTAGTAGGTGATTTTACAATTCAACACTTTTGCAGGAACCTTAATTTTAATTACTAGGGGTACGATTAAGAAAATCCAATACAGAGTAAAATGCGACTTTTAATAGAATAATGTTACTCCGATTCACGAAACTTTTGTAGTTTTTTTCTAACCTCTGGAGGAAGGCTGTTGTATAAAATTGTGAAAACTTTTCTGGTAGATAGCAAGGCGATGTTTGTCCACCTGACCTTGGAGTTGAGCGATTTCATGAAACTCGCCATTCGTTTGAAACAACTTCATGTTCCCTTTACAAGCTTTAAGATTTCATGGCATACGCTTGGTAAAGTATTTGAAAACTTTTGAAGAAAGGCTTGCAACTCGATCTAAAGTTTCGTACTGGAAAGTGGTTTAATGGCTAACATTTGCAACTTAAATATTTCATTGCTCCTGGAGCAGTTTCCCCAATTAGAGATGCCATAGCACATCATTGAATGAAAATACGCGAAGTTCACCGTTTTGACATACTTTTTGTCAGCGTGTTGCATTAGTGTTCTTAGAGGATAACAAGACGAGCTTAGTTTCCCAGCATGGCCGATCTTTATGGTCATTCCATTTAAATTATATTCAATCCGAAGACCCAAGAAAGGCTGAGGCATTGACTGAAAATTTGTTCACGAGTCTATTACTAGCATCAGCACTAACATGAACTTAGTCTTATCTAGGTTGAGGGATAATTTATTCGCGTTAAACCGTCCACGGCGCTGTCTACTTTCTTCAACAGATTATCTAAGTTTTTATCTGCCCTAACTATATTTGTGTCATCCGCATAGAGAATCGATTTGAGAGGATTTACGTATCCTGGAAGATCATTTATGTATAGAATAAAAAGTAAAGGCCCATGAATTGATCCTTGAGGAACTCCGCATCTTAAAAACTCCCAATCGGATAAGTGAAGTTGGCCGCCTTTAGTTTCAACTACTACTTGTTGTTTACGGTTTGTAAAATACGATCTCAGTAGAAGTGACGCATTGCCTAGAATTCCATAATATTCCAGCCTTCTTAGTAATATTTGGTTATCTACCGTGTCGAAATCCTTATTGATATCAGCAAATATGCCAGCTACCTTCAGTCCGTCATCCAAAAAATTATGCTTAATTTGAATGAAGTTTTTGTTTTATTATTAATTTATTTATAGTTGCATAAACAAAAAAAGTCATTAGGAACTGATACGAAATTACAATATCCGTTACATTTTTGGTCATTAAATTGACAATTTTGCACATTTTTACTTAACATTTATATTTTCAGTGCTTACCTTAAATGTACCTAAAAGAGTATATACTATAAGTTTACATTTTATGGTATAAATAGTTTTTTTTAAATAAAGTTTTACATTTCACTTTCAGTGGACTTTTCTTTAAGGAGGCCATGCTATGCTGTTAATAACATTTTATATTTATTCACTAACGCTTGTGTTCCAAACGGTTACTTACCCCAACAGACACGCCGTAACAAAATGTTGTTCACGTCTTAAAAGGACTCCATATTATTTAATTAGGTAATATTAAAAATAGTTTTATAATTTCCCAACTTCGGTAAATATAAATTGCAGGTATTTTAAACAGAGTCCATATTATCCATACAAGATCAAATTTCACACAAACCAAATTACAATGGCAGCAGTCAGAATGTCACAGAAATTACTGACGATTTACTGTAGATACTTCGACTACAAGCTGAATTAATCGAGGCAAAGTCTTTACGCAATTTGAAAGGTTTCCTATGATCTTTCAACCTATAGCATTGCGTACCTGAATGCAATCTCCGAATACTTGTTCTTGTTGCATCACAGTCTGACCAACACCTTTCCCTCTCTGCGAAAAAAGAGCAACAAGGTTTCTACCTCTCTCTCACCTTATTGAGCAGATCTATTGTAATATGTAGTGAATAAATTTCGAAGGCGTACAATGGAACTGTTAGGACCTTGGATCTATCAGGCATCAGCGTTAATCTGGGACTCCAGATAATTTTCATAATGTTGGTCGTGTTTCGCTTTCAGGGACGCTTTGACGACAACTCTCTCGGCTTTGTATGGAAAGCTCTTGGTAGTCATGGGAATAGCCTTTCCCATGGCTGAAGTCATCTCCACCTACATACCTCCCTCTTTCTACGAGGTAGGTCAACAGTTTTATCACAATTAGCTTAGTCTCGTAGATAACGTAGCATAACTAGCAAATAAGTAATTATTGACGCTCAATGAAGTTCATTTTGTGTTCTCAAAGCTTTGGAAACTCTTGCTTTCTACTTTAAAGTGGGGTTTCCCAACCTTTCTGACAAATCAGTAGGACGCCGGACATCTCATAATTTGTTTTGTAAAGACATTTGTTATTGGATAAAGATAATAAATAGACGATAAATATAAAATAGTGTTAAATATTTAGAATTTTTAATGGTTATTTTTGAGAATTGATAATTAAATTAAGATTATGGTAATTTATAACAATCAAACAACTATATGAAAATTATAACTCATAACGTTTCTTGCTACATTGTGGACATCATCGGAGTTCTGTACATATAAAGTAAGACCATCAAAAAGTTTTAGCAGTCAAACCTGTAGCAATTAAGTCAAAAAGATAGAATGATGTCACAGATACATTTAAAACAGCTTGTATCACTTTGTTTATTGATGACCCAAAATTTTTCCCGACTAATTTAGGTACTGTATCCCACATTTTATTGGTCTCTTCATATCTTCCCTCTTTTTTATCGACGGCTTTATCGCTTAGAGAACTGGGATGCTTAAATTTTCCAAGAGTGAGTCTCTCTTTGTCATTATGAGAAAAATTATTGTTCTACACTTTCATCCACAATTCATTCTAAATTTCATCTACTGTTAATGTAATTGAAGTTTACAAATGTTGGAATTCCCAAGTTATATATCTCAAAAACTCAGATACTTTAATTCCGTGGTATATAAATTTCGTGTATCGACTTTGACTCCATTTACATAGGCCAAGTTTGACGTGCCTTAAAAGCTTATGGGCTAATGTTATATTTTCTGAAAACGATCATACTCTAAATCACCAAACATTGTCATTCCATGGATCACTACTTTGACTAGAAAGATGAGAGAATTATTACGGGTACTGAGCTACATTTATATCAGAAACGATTCATATAAAGATTAGCAACAACTTCATCAATATACAGAGTGATACAACCCCTTTGAGCGTAATCGGTCATTTGTCGGACAGACGTTTGTCCGATTCACTTATTTCCGGTGGACAATATCTCGATTGTCGTTTGTCTGAAAAGTCATTATCCGGATTTACGAACGCCGGAAAGTTCATTATCGCAATTTAAATTTGCCCGAAAGGATATTATCCCGATTGTCGTTTTCCCGACAAGTCATTATCCCCGTGGGTCATTTCCCCCAAAGGTGTGGTTTTTCGGGCCAACGCCAAACGTTCATGGGGCAAGGGGTTGTCAGAATTATGTACTCAACCCTAACTTACAAATTTGTATTACGGTAATAAATAAACACATATGAACAGAAATTTAGTAGTAAAATATAAATAAAAGTACAAAGTTTTATACTCAGTATGTGCTCCATCAATTTGAAATGAATTTGAGGGGGATATTTGCAGTATATTTATCAATTCACACTATATTATAATTGGATCAATTTTAAGTTACAAAGCCGGCCTTTTTTAATGATAAACAAAAAATATTTTTACAATATTTACAAAAAATTAAATATCATATAAACTAATGACATGAGTACTATTCTAAGGGTCGTCTGAGCGGGCCTTCTCATGGAGCAGAATACACACAAATACTACTTGTAATTGACAGTCAATAAAATAGGCAAAATGTTGCAAACAGTGTAATTTCCTTCCTTTATCAGCTTAGCCGGAACTCGTCGCTGGACCCATCCGAACTCCCGCATTGAACAATAATGAGCACCTTGGTGCTCCGTCATTTAAATGTCCACGGCTAGGACAATTTCCAATTTCTTATTGTCCACCCTAAATGGCCACTTTTACAGCTTCTTCTTCAAATTCAATTTTAATATCCACTCTTAAAGTCCAATCTCAATGTCCACCCTTAAAGTTCAATTTTAGTCTTCCTTTAAATTCTGTCATAATATTCAGTTTATTTCCACTCTTAAATTCGTTATCATAATGTTCAAAAAGCCATTTTTATTAGGTTTATAATGCCTTGTTACCATTTCATTATTTCGTTTCCATCAGTGACGGGGACCGATCCCGTCCAATAAAAATTATTATCTGTTCTCTCTGGGAGGAGCCACTTACCCCACTCTACCGACGTTTTTGGTGAAAACGCCATCTTCGCTCACAACCCGATGCCGTCGAATCTCAAAGACTTTAGAAAAACCCAAGGCGTGCCAACGTGTCGGGGTTTTATTACCCCTGCCTATAACCTACAACTTCCCTCACGCCGCTTGCCCTAGATTTTGTACCTCCAAATTCCGGATGTAGTTGTGTTTTATCATTACAAGTGGCTCGACTTACATCCAGATGATAGTCTCACTCCATGTCCTCTGAAGAGTCTCTGTCGCGGCTGAGGTTCGACGATTTAGGCGGCTGATATCAGTGTACATTATGCTCTTAATGTTTCCCAGCAGAATAATCCCAGAGGCGGAATGTCAGGGCTTCGAGGAGGCCATGGAATTGGGCCATTTCGTCCAATAAATGAGTTAGGGAAACTTCTCATTCAAGACTTCACACACAGATAGGGAGAAACTAGGAGGAGGTCCGTCCAGGACGTCAATCATCTTAGTCCCAGTTACATCTTCCAAATTATCAATTTGTGAAAGGGCATAAATTTCCAGCAAGTCCGGTGAAGCAGTCCAAAATCGTGAAGGTAAAACCTACATCCTTTCACTTCAGTTCACCACAAAAATTATTTAAGTTCATTTAACAAATAACCTTCTATTACGTCGTAAAATTCCGGCATTCGTTTTGAATGATATTTTTGAGTGTTTGTCGCCTGCGTCCCTTTGTACCTGCCATGCCGTGTCGTGTCAGAGTCATGACGACGTCGCGTGAGCATCGCCAGCGTCGCACTTGCGCTAATTGAGAAGACGAGAGCTTAACACTCCCCACACGCCCCTCATCCTCGCTGGCTAACGTGCCTCAAGAGTAATTAGCCTCTGTTAATTGTGCACGCTAATGCGCTTCTAATTTCAGCTCCATCTCTTCCCTCCCTCCTTATGACTGAGAATTGGCTCCATTACGTCGAAAGCTAGTAACACGTTGTTTGCACGGCGGTTAATCGTACATCCGGTGTGGCAGATACGGTTTACAGGCTCCTTCGTGAGGTAACAAAAGAAGACAACGAAGGAGAGAAGAACTGATGCCAAAGAGCTGTAAATTATCAACAATTACGATTTGAATCGTGCGAGAATGGAATTTGTAGAGATTCTTCTGGTGGTGTTTCAATGTAGACGTGACATTTCCCCTCGTCACTGAGATTACAGCGAGCTGGATAGTCGCTCGCGGCCATTGTACAGGAGACAGAAGAGCAACATCAACAACGGGCAATGCATGAATATTGGGCTTCGCGCTGCTGCCCGTGTAAAACAAAGATGCTATTCATTCGAATCTGGAAGATAGCCACGCAGGCAGTGCCAAAGAGCATACAATATAGATGACATGGCAACAGCAGGGCTTAGAACTCCATTGGTTGTCCATGCTCTCTGATTTGCAACTCGCTCTCTCTCTGCGCCGCATAAACGGCAATGTAAAACCTAATCTAAGTGCTTGGTGCGCATTACAATCTTATTTATATTTAACGAAATTTAGGGTGTCGTACTTTAATCCACATCAGTAATAGTTTAATCCATTTAAAAACTTACCTGATGCATTCCATAAAGATGGACGAAACGTCGTAATTATATTAATATATAAAAAAATTCTCATAAATCAGTTGTAATTTTTAATTTATAAAACCAGCTCTATTTGTAACCCGTATAAATATATATTTAAGAAATAAAACAGAAATTTAAGTGAGTTGTTTATTTAAAGAATAACTAAGACTTTTCAAATACTTAGTGCACTAATATAAATTTGTACTGAAGATGAGGAAAAGTATCTTTGCATAGAAATCAGTTTTCTGAAAGAAAATATAGATGACATGGCAACAGCAGGGCTTAGAACTACATTGGTTATCCCTGCTCTCTGAGTTGCAACTCTCTCTCTCTTAACTCTTCTCTCTTTTCACTTCTCTCTTCTCTTCTCCCCCTCCCCCCCGCTCTCTCTCTCTCTCTCTCCGCCGCATAAACGGCAATGTAAAACCTGATCTAAGTGCTTGGTGCACATTACAATATTATTTATATTTAACGAAATTTAGGGTTTCGTACTTAAATCCAAAATAAATATTCATTTTGGTCGTAACCGGTGTAGGACGCAGTTCCCGACACAAAATTATCCACATCAGTAATAGTTTAATCCATTTAAAAATTTACCTGATGCATTCCAAAAAAAATGGACGAAACGTCGTAATTATATTAATATATAAAAATTTTTCTCATAAATCAGCTGCAATTTTTAATTTATAAAACCAGCTCTATTTGTAACCCGTATAAATATATATTTAAGAAATAAAACAGAAATTTAAGTGAGTTGTTTATTCAAAGAATAACTAAGACTTTTCAAATACTTAGTGTACTAATATAAATTTGTACTGAAGATCAGGAAAAGTATCTTTGCATAGAAATCAGTTTTCTGAAAGAAAAGTTGAAAACTTCAATTAAAGCTCAGGTAAAGAGCGTATAACTAAATCTAGAAGAAAGATAAGAATGGAAAAATGTTGACCGGACCAAGGACTCGAACCCCGGACCTCCGGCTTTCCGGGCGGTCACTCTACCACTGTGATAGTCCGATTCGACGCCCAGAGAACCGATTCAAACATCCGTCGACTCCTGTAAACCGAAGCTAGGTTCGCCTACAATTTTACGAATCACATTATTCACAACATAATTTCTAGGAATTCAGTGAAGAAAGGTCATTGTGTAAATCAATGAAAGATGCATGCAAAGCGGGAGGTCCTAGGTTCGAGTCCTGGATCCTGTCGACTTATTTCCATTCTTGTCTTTTTACAATAATAATTATTTTATTCGAAAATAATGGAAGAGAGTATACATTGTTCTCCCGTTGGATCAAAATTTAAAAAAAATAACCTTGGTGCGAATAACTAAAAATAAATCACTAATTTATTTTCATCATTTGTTTAAAAGACACACTTTGTTTTTACAATAGTATGATTCCATGTTTGAAAATAACATACATGTGGTTAAGCAAATTTAAAATTGGCATATGATTAGGGCTGCGACGAAATAAAGAATTCTCTTATACTATGGATTAATGTAAAAGATTTTTAGAAAAAATAATCATTGTGAAAAGTCAAATTTAAAGGGTCAAACTATCAAATTATAATCTTAATTTAAGCTTTAGGCTCACAGTTTCTGCCATTCTCAAAATTTGTTTCATTAGTCTTTCACTATTTTCTATAAAAGTAAATATAACGTAGATATTTACAAAATGCCAAAAAATACTTAATAAGATATTAAATAATTATTTATCATTCAAAGCCTTCGTGCTAAAAGCTTAAATAATCAAGAAGGCGTTTGTGTATGAAAGACGACGCTTCCCAATTTGAGGAACAGTCTCATTCAAAAACGGAAAAGTCAAAGCATGAAAAGATGCAGTGTAGTTAGACATATTCAGATAAATAAATTGATAGCTGGATAGAGAGAGAAAAGCAAATATTTATTTATTCAAATCATTGGATTCATTTGGAAACGATGAACTACCTAAAGAGATTACTTTGTTTCATTTTACTTTAAATAAATTTGTTGAAGAAAATTTTCCGAGCGTGACGGTCAAAGTGCGAAAAGTGCCGAACAAGCAACATTAAGGGGTCGCCTGTGAATGGGATCATAAGCCGCTGGCCATCAATGTCATAAATTGTGTCTCAACATTTGGACACGTCTGAAATTTCACCTCAAAAAGTGCGGTGAGTGATTTTTCCAGACTTTGAATCTAGAAATGTGAACCACATATTGGGAATTGGAAATTTTAAAATGAATTCCTATTGGCTAAAGTTGTGGATATTTCACCGGGAGAGAGGAAGATGGGAAGTTGCGAAGTTGGTGGAAGGAGATTGAGGAATTAGTTGTTGAGGACTTGTGCAGAAGGGTGGTAGCTGTCGTTAAGTAGTTGTTAATTTGTTGAGAAGTTAGGAGGAGGAAATTCAGACAGAGCAGTTGTCAAAGTACGGTTAATATTTTAATTGAGAGATTAATGGAATGCCAAAGATAGCATTTGTTGGAGTGGGCTGAGGAATTCAGGAGGTTAGTTAAATTGTTGAGCGGACGTGAAACACCTGGTGGTACCAGAGACTTCAAAAGCGGCGGTAGCGGCCCTCCAATCCCAGAAGCAGCCCTTTCAATGGCTCCAAAGCTTCCGGTGAAATTTTTACTATGACTTTTCCGGTGTCATCGTTATTAAAGTACTAAATGAAAGCATAAATCCCTCAAAGCCATAAACTAAATGCCTTTGTCACCATCAATTAGTGTTCGGAATACAAGGACCAGGTATTTGAGCCACCGTCCCACTGAAAAAAAGAATCTTTTTTTGTTATTATTTAAATTGTACTTTCATTTTTTTAAATGTTTGTATTTTTTTAAGAGAAGATAAGTTTTACTTGCTGTTTTGTTTAATATGTATTATAAAAATTTTAATTTTCTTATTATTTATTCTCCTTGCTGTCTTTATTTAAAGTAAAATCATAAACAAAAGTTCTAGAAACTTGAACCCCGTGAGGAAGCCGATGCCGGCTCCCATTCGTCTAATACTACGGGGAGGAATCCTTTTGAGGGAATTTTCCTGATGCAGTCAATAAGAGGATCGAAAACGAATGCCGAGTTTTCTCAGAAGCGACGCCTCCGACCGAGTCTGGAGCGCGCAGAACTTGTGGATTGCAGACAATGCGAGCCTTTATGACTTAGCATCCCTCTCGAGGGAGATTTCCCATCTTTTTGTGGGTTGCGTGCACAGACTGACGCTGACGGGGGCGGGCGAGAGAGAAGTGTCTCACTTGAGCCATCGCTCTTACATGGGGCGGCTTTTTCGTCGCCGCTGGAGCAGAGAATTCCATTACAAAGACACTCCATCAAGACTATAGAGTTGCGCTTTCGTGGTCCTACAATTCAGCGAAGTAAAAAAGATTTGTAAGAGTTATTACTTTCTCAAGTTCGCGGGAGTAATTCTGATTCATAACGGAACGTAAAGAGGATGTGGTGAGGTTTGACGCCCACAAAACGGTGCGGGACTTCCTTGGGATAAGAAATATTCCAAATTAATAATTGACTGCTTCGGCGTAGATAAATTTTTATCAGGAAATTGTCGGTCTGGCTCACACACTCGGCATAGAAAAACGTGGCTAACTTTTACGAAGGATATAAATCAGATAATAGAGGAAGTGGGTCTTACAAAGTGTTGTGGCAAGAAATGCTGCGAGGAACCTAATCAAATTGGTTATATAATAACTACAAAAAACATCTTCAGACAGCAAAACATCGTCTCTGAACTTCTTTGTATTCTCCAAAGACGTCCACATTTCTAATAGCACTTTAAAGTATTGCCGAACAGTGCAGCAAAGAGATTATTTTTTAAAACACCAATAAAATAATATTACAATACAATACAGGATTAATTTTATATTCTTTTTAAGCCGGTCTCTTTGGTACAATGGCTACCGTCACTGTCTCGTACCACGGAGGTCCCTGTTTCGATTCCTGGCAAGGGCTTGAGTGTTTCTGTGCGTCTTTGTGTTCACTGATCGAATAACCCTTACTATGAAAGTAACTTCCCCTATAATGGTAAAATATTCGCTGTTGATGCGACTTAAAAAATATATTTTTATTTAATACAACTACGACGTTTCGTCCATACTTGTGGACTGCATCATGTATGTATTAAATGGAGTACGTGTATCTCCGTCGCTGAACGCAGAATTATCCACTCTTACCTGACGAAGTCCACGTATTTGGATGAAACGTAGTAGATGTGTTGAATAATAAAAATTGTTTGCTGACCAATTGGTTATCTTACTTATTTAATATTACTTAACTGTCGGCTTACTTATTTCTTCAATAAAATAATGTAACAATTTGAAATAAAATGTACTCCAGAGTTAACTGGCAATGCCAACTTACAGAAATGTTAAATTATAAATGAATAAAACAGCCAAATTTTGAGAAACATATTTTATTAATCTAAATTATTAGAACACATTAATATTATAAAAATTGCCGCGCCGTATCGTTCGTCGTTCGGAACTTCTTGAGGTGAAAATTTTATAAGTTATAAAATAATTTTTTGTAAATATAATAATAGTTTATTCACAGATAGCAACCTCATACTCTTTATTTTCTGTTTTTCTGTTTCAATGTGTGGCTAAACCGGGTATTGATTCATATCAATCTGGAAAAAGATTGGTCATTAATAGACAACAGCACATTTTGATGGTCACACAAAAACCTATACCGATTGGGGATTATCTTCAAATTAACTTTCAAGAATTCTTCTGGAATATTAAATAAACACAATCCCTAAAGGGAGTCTTAATAAATTCCGGTGCTTTAATACGTTCAAAAATATTCTTGTTTCTTTAATGCGGTTATTTAGCTTAAAGAATTAAAAAAATCCCGGTACAATAAGGAAGTCTTGAATATTCCCGGTGGGTCAATGTATCAATGTAACCTTTGCCCTAAGTTCATGTCAAATTTTTATATACTAATTAGAATCTTGTAGGTATTTTATATGCACGATATATACATTTACGTTATATTGAAATACATTTTAAGATTTAGCTTTTAGAGATTTTTTGTAAATTGTGCAAAATTATATTTTAATATTAAATTTTATTAAAATATATTTCTGAAAAAATTCATTTATAATTAAATGAAGTCAGATGAATATAGCTATTATTACTAGATATATTCATTAAATTTAAAACCAATTTAATGATGTCTCTTGAAGATATATATGACGTAGTTTTAATTAATATTTTATGATAATATATTGTTCCACAATGTTGTTTTATAACAAAATATGTTCTGAGTGGTCACCTCACAGCGTGAGGGCGAGATCGGAATACATGTCAGCCGAATCATCAGTTTTACTGTGTTGTTTGTGAAGATATGGGCGAAAAAACATGATTTTACTGAGTTTGAACGCGGGATGGTCGTAGGCGCTCGAGGCGTCGGAACTAGTATCAGAAAAATGTCTGTACTTGTGAAGTGTTCGACAGCAACAGTTATTAATGTTTACAGAGAACGGACTCAAAGCAAAGAAACCGGGTCTCAAGTTAAGGTTTGTGGTCATCAGAGGCTACTCAATGCACGCGATAAAAGGACACTTGCCTCATTGGTCCAGTGCAACAGAAGAGCAACAGTGCGGAGAATCCTAAATCAAGGACTGACTGTGAACGTGTCTGAACGAGCTGTTCGTGGCACATCACACCGTATGGGCTGTGGAGGCCTCTGGACAGTAGATGAGTAGAAAAGGATCATGTGGTCTGATGAATCGCGGTTTCAAATGTGCCATGCAGGTGACAGTGTTCGATTACGGAGAAAACAACACGAAAGCATGGACACCACAACACTTGAAGCTGTTGGTGGCAATATTACAGTTTGGTGTGGTGACTCATGACCCCTACATTCAACGGGTAAAGCAAAAATAATTTAGTTTTTGTTATTTGCGTACAGCAGGACGAAAAACGAGAATGGTTTGGTGAGGCCGAGTGGGCGGGAAACGTCGCCGTTTACAACATTATTTATTGCCTGGGGTGCATTGTATTCGACACTTGGTCCCAGGAGCTGTCCTGAGAAGGTCGGAATGGGAGAGCAGTGGCTGAACAGGCGTAAAAGTTAATTTCGGCATGTTCGAGAAAGAAGATTCATTTGTAGTACGGAAAACAAAAAGATAACATTTGATGGAGATTTAAGCTGAAGAAGAGGCGCTAGAGGAGACGTGTTCAGCAAAGGAACATCCGGCACGGCAAACCAGGAACGACGTCACCAGGCCCTTGTTAACATCTGGTAACGGCATTTTTACCCGGCTTTCCACTTAAACCATTCTCGTTTGATTCGCGATTTTTAAATTTCAATTATATCGTTCGTCACCCGCGTTCCCGGGAGCAGCCATTTAGAAGCTGCGTAGATTCTTTTTTTTGCTTTACCGACTGAGCCAATTTGATATTCGTAAATTTATATTTTTCTCACTAAAACTTAATTTGAGTTATATTTCTTTTGGAAATTTGATAATGTAATATCATAATTAAATGGAATATATTCAAATTAAATATACTTTTTATTATTATTTAACAATTCCTTGTTATAATAATATTTTTGTTGGTGTAAACGAAGACCAAACACCACATTGGGGATGTTTTCTTTGCATGGTACAGGTCCTTCGATTCCTGAGAAACGACGTCTGAACGCCCAAGGTTATTAAAGTATTATCGCTGATCAAGCGCATCCAGTGTAGTCGGCCAGTGATGGATACTTCCAGCAGGAAAATGTTCCTTGTCCTCAGATGGTTCGAAGATCATGACGGAGACTTTACTTTGCTTCGTTGACCTGTACAATCACCAAATATCAATCCAATTGGCAATTTGTGGGAAGAGATCGAACGGACCGCCAGGTAGCTGGATCCGGTGCTACCAAATATTAAGGAATTGGAAAGTGTACCCCATCAGATGTGGTTTGGAATTTATCCTACCACCTACCAACACCTCATAGGATCCGTGCCAACAAGAATTAAAGCAGTATTAATAGAGAAAGATGGCCCAATATTATATTGAGGGGCTGGTCATAATAATTGGACCACTCACTGTGCATGACGGAAAATTATAGCCAATAATATATGCACTATGTATTTAATAAGCTTCCATTTTCCTTCGTTTATCTGTGATTCTAATTTATGAATTCCGTACATTATATACATTTTGAATTTTTACTCCCTTAACGCTAAATAAAATGTCTGTGAAGAAGTATCAATGACATTCCCAAAGGAAAGTGTTATTTAGTCAAAGAAAATGCGGTTAGCCACAGTTAATTGAAATGTTTTTGCCGTTTTCGTCTAACTATATAGTCGATGCTACACTAGAAATACGCGTATGAAAATCGTTGAAATATATTAATCCGTTTAAAGTTTTTTCAGTTCTGCCGTTCAATCCAGTTTTTTATCCATTGTCTACATTTACAAATCCAAGATGTTTATAAGTATAAAATACTGTGTCTGCAATGCAATTTTCGTTTCTTTCACGTCTTACGAAATACAAAAACTTTTATAAAATTTTATACGACTATGTAATTGCTGAGAAATACAACCTACCGCAAAATTAATTTGTCTAATACTACCACGCAATACGCTACCAACCATCTGGTTCTATATACACGAAATTCATTTAATCCAGGCTGTTTTTTTCCCTCCGCATTCTTCACTTTTAATATCGCAAACTTCTCCAATATAGCTACACACTCTGTTCGAGGGAATTTTGATGTGGGCGTTATGATGTTGGATGTATTGCAGCTGAAACAAACAATCGTGAAAGGAAACTTCATTGTTTATCACAAAATCCTAGAGAGCTCACAGGCCACTTCAACTGAGATATATATTTCCATTTAGTATCGTATGTGAAGGTGAGATGTAACAACTCTCCAACCGCTTCCGATTAAATATCGTACAGATAAGATTATTCAAACGCCAGGCAGGATACCTTCAAGCACATCTCAAGTGAAAATAATACAATAATTATTTATTATTAAAACCACTGCCAGTGGTTCTATAGCTCGACTTCCATCTAACAGTCTGAGGAAGTTGTTACTTTAGTTCGCTTTGATAAATTTATTACCACACAAAACGTCACACACTTTAGAAATTTCACACGCCTCTACCAACTTACATCACAAACAGGACCCACAATACATGTGTTCATTATTAATGGTGTTAAAATATATTTAAAATATTATTAGCCCTACCTTTTTTCTGCTTCAACTTTAGTTACGATAAATTTTTATTAATTCCACGTATTGGAGCTATCCAATTGAGAACACTTATTCAGGCCAATTAGCAAGCCTGTAAAACAGCCATAGAGCAAGGATCTTCTGAATCTCGGCAATGTGTAACGATTCGCTACTTACATTCGCACAATGCTAATATTATTCAACCATGATTCATCAAATGGTCTAAATTGAATAGCTTATTCATATTTATACAATTTCAGTTAATTGGTAAACATAAATTTAACTTACATTTAAATGATAATTATTCCTCATTCCATGCTTACATTTATTGTTTCTAAATAAAAGAAACGTCTCGCCAACGTTATAAATAAGTAACATGCTCCCCATTTCAATATAAAACCAGCTTATTTCAATATTTACAAATATTTAAAGCCAGCATAACCAATACAGTGATTATTTGCCCTGGTAATCACCGTCCTAATCTCTCTCTCTCTCTCTCTCTCTCTCTCACACACACACACACACGCTATCTCTTTGGTGAGTTTAATTTTTTTCTTCCTTTAGTTTTTAATTGGTTTCTGAAATTTCGACACGATAGATTTCTTCTTTAAATGTATGGCAGCTGTTATAATATTGGGATGCAGAGAAGACCTAAGCAATCAACTTCGAGTTCGGTCTGCACAGTTCGAGGTACAGAAGTTCCACTGAAATTGGCGGAATGAAGACGAGAGCAATCACGTTACAATGCCTTTGTTTGTTTCAGGGTTTCTACCTGTACCTGTACTTCGGCAGCATGATCTTCTTGCTGTACATGTACGCGATGCTACTTCGGGAAAGAGCCACGCTTTCGGTGGCAAACTCATTCAGTAAGTTGCGTTCTGTCGTCACTTTCCAAACTTGCATGCTCTTCAAAACTCCTTAGCTTAGATCTACACATAGGAACATCATCAAACTGAGGAAAGTAAAATTTTAATCACAAGTATTGCACTACAAATTTATTTTCAAGAATAGTGTTTCTATATTATCGCTCGTTAGAATATCACGTGTCGTTTCCTTATCCAGTCCAAATCCGTTCAGAACAATTATTTACTCTGTTTTGGTACTAAAAACAGTGCACAGATCCTGTAGGTAGCAAGTGTAGTGCGACGAAAAAAAAACATAAAAAATTGGTATTTTTCATCTTTTTTCTTTAATATTTAATTTATATTATTATTTGTAACAATTCACATTCTTTATTTTAAGCTTATTTTTTGTAACTGTCACCGAGAGTTACTCAATGAATTCATTCATTCATTTTCCCATATAAACCATACAATCATCGGCAAAGAGTTTAATCTGTGATTTTATACCGATTGAATGCAAGGAACATAAGTGGACCTTGCTGGACCCCTGACGTGACTTTGACAGAGTTGGACAATTTGTCATTGACGCGAACTCTGAGCGAACGGCCCCTTAAAAATTCCCGAATCCACATCAGTACCCGAAAATCTATACCAATATTTTTTAACTTACTTAATAATAGATCGTGCGGCACGACATGGAAGGCTTTAGAAAAATCAGTAATTATCCTCCCTGATCAACCCCGTTGGACAAATCTGTGCTGTGCAGTTCGCTCTCACGTGAGAATCCAGGTCTGAAACCATGTTACCCAATGTAAATCCACATATGCCTATTCATTGCTTTTAGAAAAAGTATATCATTATAAATATTATATCTTAAGAGTTTTTTGTCTGAGAATTGCTATCTTCCAATACCTTAGAGCACGTGGCACATCATTTGAGCCGTCACTTCCCTCAAAACAATTAGAGTATTTCCTTCACGGCAGAAGTTGCATTATGGGATTGGATATAGATATAGATATGTGTCGAGACGATCTCTTGACGGTGGTCTGCTCGTAGCGGAGATTGTTTCCCCTCGTCCACAGGCTTTGACAGCAGGAGGAGCAGCAGGGTGTCCATCGTTCCTGACACTTACTACCTCCAGGGGCTCTAACTCCAAGATTGCATTTCCCTTGCCGCCGATAAACTCCGACTGCCTGCTCGGTCCATAACACAAATGTCCCTCACAAATACAAACGTATCATGGAACATATCTCTAGCAACATATTTCATTCCTCTCCACTTCACCCACTGCTGGCTTCAAAAGGAGTCACACACACGTTTTAATTATTTTAATCGTACTTAAACAAAATAATATTATTTCATTTATTTTTTACTTTTATTATCGGTTCATATAATATCTAATTTTAATTTTTCCTTTAAGCTGATTATTATATTTTTATTTAATTTTATGTATTGTATTATATTATTTTTCTCATTTTATCCATTATTGTGACATGTTACTGCCACAGAGTTCTGCTGAATGATGTCAGTGTATAAGAATAGCGTATGAATATTTTACATACACGACCGTCTAGCAAATAAGGCCTACAAAAATGTGTTCGAGAGACCAGATCCTTCAAATTATTACATTTCAATGATGCCTGGATTCGTGTAGTACTATTTATAAATCATGACAGCTCACTTCGACTTTTTTATCAATGTTGTTTTTTCATGAGAGCCATCGAAATTAAGGCACCTTTTGAGCTCTAACTTCCTAGAAATTTTGCCTCCTGTTGACCACCAAAAATAATATATTTCTTCATTTTTTCTGCGAATACTGTAAACGAAATTCTTAACTGGCTAGTTCTGAAGAAACAAATGAAAACTGGAGCCAAATGTTTTTCTTTCATTAATCTTTGTTTAGATAATTCTGAGTCTCGAACAATGAACTAAGTATTTACTTCGTTACTGATTCTTTCTCTCTACTTTATCGTTCTCCACAAATCAGTGAACGGAATCCCCAGAACATTACTGTTAATGTTAAAACTATTCCTATAAAAGATCATGTCTCTTGACCCAAGAATACCAAAGTTTTAAAAATAAAAATAAAACCTTCCTCCAAAATATGTTTCAAAGCGGGAAAATAATTTTTTTACGAGTTTCCTACATTTAATTAGTTCTACAGGGTAATTATAAATCCCGTGAAACAATTGAAAACGTCTTTATAGCTAAATGGCTACAGTACGTGAAACACGAAGTCTCTAAGTTTATTAAACCTATAAAACCACGGAAAGGAGCGCCCTCAATCTAATTTGTTAAAATATCTGCAAATCTACTTCCGATTAGATTCGCAAGTTTTTTTTAAAAAAAAGTATTAGTAATAATGGCAAAGGAGAAATAATAATAAATATGAATGATAAGGTATCAATCTCATTCCACAAAGTTTGTAAAGGCTACTAAAGTCCACCCTTCATCATACGTCACAAATCAATAGCGATGCGGTGCCGCAAGTTTCGAGGTCAAATATGAACGCTGTAAATAATGTATACCCACAAGTAAATATCGCAAGGTTTCCTAACCGGTGGCCACTGGAGTAGCGCCAGGTCAACAACCGCAACTCGGCCTATTCATTGACTTCGCAACGTCTCAACCAGGTAAGCTCGTACACAACTGTGGAAATGTGGATGAACGCCATTATGTTGAAAGATGAAATCCCTACTATCGGTTTCAAGTTGCTGTACAATTGTAGTATCTTCAGAAACTTTCCGAACCGTCGGCGTTTTTCGATAGCAATTTGCCGGAACCACGTTCGGAAAGAAAACATTGGCAGTTTCTCTTCACTTATTGAGTCATTTCTTTAGGCATTTACCTATACTAACATTCATAATTACACTGAAGTACAACTTCCATCTCTTAATAAATGTAATATCAATTTTATTATAGCTTTCTTAATAATTCTAAACCAGTATTGGTGAAGTGGCTCGGTTTATTAGAATGGTTAGTAAAGTGATTTAGTTTTGGCCCCAGACAATGCAGCAGCAACAAGAAATTATTGTTACATTTTAATTAAAGAACAGGGAAAGTTCCCAATATTGAGGGGTGGAATGTTTTCAAATAACTTATTCTTCTAGTTTTTATTTTTGGACGTTCGTAGTGTTTTATTTATAATATTAGTAAAATTAAGAATATCAAAGCTCGTAATTCATAAAAATCGCCTGTGTATAAAATTCATTGGGACATTTATAATTAAAATTTGTTTTTAATCAATTTTCTCATCAAACTCTTAATCAACCGTGTACTCTGGATCGATCCCCAATAATGCTATATCGACTTGGGGTGGGGGAAGTTTTATATCGGGAACTTACGTTACAAAAAATACGCGTGTGATATTGTGCAATATACTAAATTTAACGAATAAATACGAGGTTCTACTCTGTTTTAATAAATATGCCTGTCATTTCCATAATTAAAGACTTATAATTTATTTTTCGATAGTATTTATTCTTTTGGGAACTTTTTTTCGCACTTTCTGTCCGCTTTTATCTGCTCCCTCGATTAATAGAATATCGTCTCTACAAATGAGTCAGAAGTGTTGTTAAGACATGGAAAAAAGAATCCTGTACCTAACGGGCGACAATTTCTCATAATTGCGGCATGTTAATCGCTATTTATTAAAAGGTAGGACGTGCAAAACATTATGAAGCAGGTATTTCCTCCGTCTTCGTATTTCGACGTTGGTGCTTCCAGATTGCCTCGTAAATTTAATTCTCTCCCCCCAGACGCTTCATTGGTTGGCTTGATTTAATTCTCGTGGATGACTGAATCACACGGCAGTAGCACAAAATTATATTGCGCTCCTTATTGCTACAGATTTGCTCCGATAGGCGGTTTCTTATGTCTGATAGAGTTATGATTTCCGCCACTCGGTCATTAGGACATGATTACATGAGAGATTTGTTACGACGCCTCAGTCGTTAGTCACAGATATCTGGGATACTGTCGAGCGACTAAGGAAAAAAAACTTGTAATAAACAAAGGGAACAAAAAAATCGATGTGTAAAAGCATTTATATCTAATAACGCCTACGCCATAAGGAATGCATCTAAAGGACTCTTGCTTTCGCTGAACGTATGGTTTGTCAACATTCTAGTCATAAATAATCACCATGGCATTACAATCAGACCCGAGAAGTATCTTAATAGCCTTTTCATGATTCATACTAATTATATTCGTTTCGTAACGTTTCAAATGTATTTTTCATACTTTTTGTCTGGACTATCGTTGAGTTGCTTTTACGGCAAACTAGAACATGAAACATTCAAAAAATGTCTATAGGTAAATGGGTAAAGCATAGCGTATTAAATAGTACTATCCGTGGGAAAGAAACTGTGTTTTTGAACGGGATCCCGGCAAGTTAGTTTGGTATACCGCCGACAGAGGCGCCACCGAGTGCATTTTCCGAAAATTCCGCAAATAAATTGAAATAACTTGAAACTTATACTAGAGATTTCATCTTCCTGCCGTCCCTTACATTTCCAAATTTGTGTGCCGTAATAAGACGTTACCATGTTGCTGGACAGGAGGTGTTGCGGCAGCTGACCGGGCGCTTCTCTAGTGGCCACCCTGGTTTGTTATTTTGTCGTGTTTTTTGCATAAACAATGTAATCTCGTACACTATTTTAGAAATTTTAAGGTACGCCAGAAAGGTAAAATCCCTACTATCATTTTAGGGTTTTAAAATAAGAGAAACAACGTCACGTTGATCTTTCGTTAGGGTGAATTACCTTAGGGTAGACATTGTGACAACATTTATTTTCGTTGCATAAAACCAAAATTATATAGCTGCAGGATGTAGACTTCCTAAATTCATTAACTTGGTCGTGAAAATCAAATCAATTTATTCTGTTTTCATTAATCGCTTCACTTATATTTTAATGCAGTCGTCGTACTATTATTTTCCTTCCATCATGTTATGCTCTGCATGGAGGTTTGCAGAGGACTTTTACATTTTATTTTAAAGTTTTTCCCTCTCAAGATGGACTCTGACCCACTAGTTCCCAAAAATCTGAAACAGTTGTTTATTTAATAAGCCTCTGTCTGGACAATAGATCTCTCACATTTTATGCCCCTCCCCATCTACCTTTTTTAAACTGCCAGTTCCAAATGTGTAGTAGTCCACTACGATTCTTTACACATTAAACAATTATCATTTGTGTGATTACCATTTAACATATTTATTCTGTAATTAACATAATAAGTGTCTCTATATAACTCTCGTAGGATTTCATGTCTGAATCCGTCGCTGTTGATATGATGCATCCTTTTTATTCTTTCCGAGGTGAATTAATTAAAGTCTAAATCAAAAAAAAATTATTACTCAATCATTGGAGAACAGTTCAGACCGAGGAAACATTGTGGCCTGACATTGTATACTTGAATTGTTCAGTTTTTATGTTCCTCCGACCGTAGTGTTTCTTTAAATAGTAACATTTGTATTTTTAATCTAGTATATTTGCTAACGAAAGTCTGTTTTCAAGTTAGATAAGCTTCTAAAATTGAACTCTACAAATAAAATTCCGCTAATAATGCAATAAATCCGATTATGTTCCCAATTACGTAGGAGAAGCAAAATATTCCAATAGTCAATATCTTATAGCCGGATAAGATATTTCCCTCCAGATTAGAAACCTTCTCAAGCTTAAATTAATTTATTGAAACAATCAAAAGTAAGATTGTTTCTTTACATTGATTACATATTTTTACAAATTAATAACAGCATCCTAAAATTACACAAAAAATTCTTTTTAAATTTCTTCATTTTCCCTTTCATTTCCTCTTAAAACTAAACCAGGAGCGGCAGGTTATCATTAGTCATTTTAAATTTCTGTTAATCATTAAAATTTTGCAATTAAATCAGTTCCACGAACGTCTGATTTTATAACCGCTTGGACTCGCACTCCTTTGTGGATATCGAGTTCCCCATTCACTTAACAAGTTTATGAACCACTTTTAACTGAAGTTTTTCTTGCTTTTCATCTGTTAATAGTCACCTGTTAAGTCATGTAAAAACATGACATCACAAACTATTGAAGGTATAATTGACCTTCAAACGAACGAAGCTGGTTTCCGTTCTCCAGTATCTGTCGTCGGTGGATAGTAGCCCATGTCGTTGCTGTACAACCTATACAACCTCAGCAAACGGGAGAGTCAGACATAATTACAATTGTCTGTATCATACAATATGGACGACATTAGCTCGAAATACGTCATTGAATCAAAACAGATGACGTTTTGCTGACAAAATGAATTATTTACTAGTTCAACAGAAGTCTGATGGCAACTTAATGTGTCACCCAATTTATTTTGAAGTTACCCTTAAATGAAATGTAATTAATGTTCAGTTTCAGAAGTCTTGAGGCAACACATCATCATGCACTTATTTGCAATACACTGTATTATTATTTTTTATATATTTTCCCGTAAATCTGCTGCAACTAACAGCCTTTACCTTTTAAGAGATATGTCGAAGAACGAAAAAATATACATGTATCCTTAAACTATCAGCTGTGACTTGATGTTGACGTGAATATTTCATCATGGCTCCCCCACACCACCTCTCCTCAAGCATGCAGTAGTTGTGCTCCCGACTAAGCGGAGCTTGTGTTTTCGGAGGATCCGGATGGAAGGCCCGTTTCCTTTTAGCAGAGAGGCCACGCACGCAGAGTTCGGTGTCGATGGAGTCCGGGTCTGAGGAGAGCTCCGACACCCGCCAGCACACGGAGCCCACGCCGCCCCCGCAGCTGCTGCAGCACCACTACGGCTCCTTCTACCTGCGCATGGGCGCCGTGGCCTTCGGCATCGGCAGCATGATCTACTCGGGACTCGAGTTCGGACAATACTTCGAGCTGGAGCGCGACACCAAGTGCCACAACGTGCTGCTCGCCCTCACTCCGGCCACGCGCATGGCCTTCATCTTCATTCAGATGTACTTCATCTTCCTCAACAACGAGGTGAGTCACGAGCTCCACCACCAAGAACTAACACAAATTGACGCTGTCGAGATAAGATCTCAGTCTAAATCACCGGGTACTTAAGTCCAACGCTGTCAATGTCAATCAATACACAGCGGCATGAATCAGAGCACCATCAATCGGTGGAGTAATTGAGAAAACTTGTATATAATGAGTACACTTTCTTCCCAAGCAGCATCACGGCTCGTTTATTCGAGTTGTACCAGCCTAAAATGGAGTGGGTTTACTAGTGCTTGGCTAGAATCATGTCATTTAATAATGATTTTGTGTGTGTCTGTGCACAGCAAATGAAGGTGTACAAGCATCGCGCTTTGGCTCGCTTCGGCTTGATGCACATGATCGGCACCAACCTCTCCGTGTGGCTCAACGTCCTCATCCAAGAGACCAAGCACGAGATCCTCACCTTCTACAACCCCGAGAACAAAACGCTCGGCATCCAACACAGACTAGGTGAGTCACTCTCATTTGAAAAGTTCTCAAAACGTCAGTTGCTTCACCCCAGAGTGACTGCGGGGCTCACCTGATTATGTCGGGAATGCCTCGCACTCTCGCTGTTTTTTTTATCAAAGTTCTCACATGCCGAGACACCACCTATTTTAGGAGGTATATGTACTGGGGTCGAATACCTAGGGCATATGGCAAGAGTTGTTCGCTGATCCCATTGGAGCAGTCGGCCAACTGCCTCCTAAAACTGGTGGAGACATGGAGAAGGGAATGCTGGAACCCCACAACAAACTCGTCTCCCGTCATTCGGAAGGGCGTGAGAATAGTACCCAATGACCGACCTACCTGATGCAGGTTTTCTAGGGTTTTCCCTGCATCTCTCTTAGGTGAAACACCGGGTAGGATCCTTAAACCATAGCCCGGGGGCTCTAGTTAACCCTTGGCTACCTTGCTCTACCTTCCACATCCCCCTTTTCAATTCCCTTCCTATGATATTAAAAGGGAGTTTCCTGTTTCAGGATCACCCTCATGTAGCCTGTTAACCCCCAAAAAACGTATGTCTGTAATAAACATGATGAAGGGGTATTCAAATTGAAGTTGTTGCCCTCTTAAAGATTCAGTATATTATGACAATGGATAATATGAAGGCAACAATTATTAACAGTACACTTTAAGAAATCAAGTCAATAACTGTTTAGTTAATAATCCGGTCAGCATGAGTTGTCGAGGACGGTTGCGACACCTGCACGATTTTAGTCATAAATAAATTCCTAGTAGAACTACCGAATTAATATATTGGAAAGAGAGTAATAACATTAAGTATTTTGTGTTAACGTCCTGAAACAAAAGACTGATGTGGAAATACTGAATGAGTTGGCTGATCATTTGATGTTTGTGCAGCCCTGAAGATGGCTGCGGCAGCTACAGTACCCCTGGTCACGGAGGCACCTCACCTCCACAGAGTCACCAGAGGTCTAAAGGGACCTCATCATCTCTACGAGTGCCGACGAACCAACATCATGGGCTCCCTCGTACAGGACGCGTCGCCATTTCTGTTTCCTTGCACCATCGAGTACAGCCTCATCTGCGCTGCCATCCTCTACGTCATGTGGAAGAACATCAGCAGGGTGCAGGTAAGGAACAAAAATTCCACTTTTGCCAATTTACCATGCGATGTGTGTAAAATAATAATTCAACGTAACCAAGAACAGGAGTCATTTAAATGATTTGACGGTCTAAAAATACCAAAATGATTTCCAAGAGATACGAATATTTTTAATTCAATTTGAAAAATGTGAGGCCTCTAAGATGAAGCTGTTCCAATTCAGTTCCAACCGTTAGACTTTAAATATTTTCTGAGTGTATGCATAGTTGCAATGACCTGTTTGGTGACCAGGTGACAGTCTCCGGCGACGGCGGCTCGTTGAAGGCCCACCCGTCGGGCGTCGGTCTGGCCCACCAGGCCTACAAGAGATCTCCTCACCACTACTCCGTAGACTGCGCCAGGGCCCACAAGGGATTGTTCGTGGGCATCCTTGTCCTCGTGCTCACCATCATCTCCCTCATCCTCTTCTTCGTGCTCATCTCGAAGCACGAGTTCGTGGGGCTGGCCGTCATGGAGGTGAACATTTGCGAACTCACGCTCTACACCACGACGACGGTTGCCACTCTTGTGGGCATGCTCCAGGTCAGATTAATAATATTTCAAACCTTTAATAATCAACTACATTTAACCTACTTTGTACCAACCGTCAAACAGCTGTTCGGTAAGAATACGGTGCTATGGAACTAACAAATTGCATTAAAATAGATTAAAAGAATGCTATTTTTCTCCAGGAGTACTTCTTATGGCTCCTTTACACCATAGCCCAAGCTGGTCCAATGCAGGCTATGGCCATGGCGTGGACGGGGGTTTGCTTTGTATTGGTGAGCGTTGGAAACAGAGTTGACCGCAGTTGGATCTGTAAGTGGTTTTCTCCGGGTAGGGCAATATTCGCAAGTACGTTGCGCAGTGTTAAATTAGGTGTGTAGATGTTGGCCGATATATTGGACCATTGTTTGGATAGAAGCCAATTCACCAACGGTTGACAACCAACAATGCCGGCCAATACATAACCCAGCTTTTTCCCCATAGTAGAGAGGGGCTATTGGCGTTGATATTGCAGAGTTTAATGGAGGAAGCTAATGTTATTGGGATATGAAGCTAATTACAGTGTCTGCCTCCTAGAAACTGAGATTATTTAAAGAAATAATATATATTGCCGTCAGAATAGTTTTGAAATTTAATAGCGAAGCTGGAAAACAGATAAATTTTTGGATGATCTTCAAAAGAACATGGATAACACTAAGAAGAAGGAAACTGTCGTGAAGAAACAAAGCTAGAAAGCATATAATTGTATTCAACCTCTTTAAGACACACACTAGCGTACAAAACTGAAGATTGAGTATATAAACACTCCTACTACATTCAATGTTACGTCGATAATATTCAGAAGTTTGAATCGTTCCTCTATTTCAGAAGATTAACGTTATCACAATCTTTCTTCCGTCCAGATTCATTCATTTCCCCTAAAACTATCAGATTTTTCCACACAAAATTGTATTTGCTACCAAGAACGTGTCAGAAAATTGGTTTACGTTTTATTGGTATTAACGTTAGTGCCTTGCTTGGTCTTTTAGAAGATTTGTCTCAACATAGAATTTGATACTGATGACTGTGATTAGAAAAGTTCCATCTTACTTTGAAACACGATTTTAATCACGCCAACCCCCCTAATTAATTAATTATGGCTTAAAGTTCCTCTGTGACCTGCTCACAATCTCAAAAGCTGTGATACCTCTGACATCCAGTGCTTTTAAACAGCTACATGAAGGTTTGCAAAGAAAAAATAAAACAGATATATTCAATAAGAATTAAAAGTTTTGGAAAACATTATTCAGATCAATTTTAAAATAAAAATTGGAAAATTATTTATTTAGATCTTCATCTGAATTCTATCAAAGAGAATGGTAACACTTGTAAAAGGAACGAATGATAGAAAATTCATCAGTGTGATCGTTATGTAAAATACGGTCAATTAAATCTCCATTTTGGTCAAGTTAAGAATGGTGAAATGTAGAGACGTTGACAATAATTCGATAATATATATATGATAAATTAGTTTTGGTGTTCTTTATTGTCATATGAAAAAAGTGTATTAGATATCAGTAGATGAAGTCAAACCTTGAACAAAATCACTTACCGGTCTAGTGATCTTCTCCGGGTTATTTCAATTGAATGTTACTTAGCAACATGTGTTTGTTTGTCCCACGTCATGGTCCAGTTACATTGTAACTTATTAACCTTCACTGCGTTCCACTTTGTTACAATTGCTTCTGGTTCTTTACAGGTGAGACAGTTGAAATATGACGGAGGTCGTAACCTGGAGCTGGACAACATTTTACTGGTGGGCGCGCAGACAGGAATGTTTATCTACAGCACCTTCACCATCATTGGCGGCCATTTCACCATAGAGAAAAACACGGTACGTACTCGCGAGCTCTTAATATCTATCAATCTCTTCTCTCAGGGCGTTCTGATTTCCTTGATGTTCTCCGGATCCACTAATTATAGGCCCAAAGCTTGTTTAATGCTGTTCCAACAAGAGATTGGGTAACAGTTTATATAAATATATCAAACTGTAACCTCCTACTTGAGCCGCTAACCACATAAAGCACACGTTACTTGTCTACATGGCATTTGTTGCTGATTTAGAAAATGCCTTTGACAACGTCAAATGGTACACACTATTAAGGATTTTGAAGAGGACTGGAATAAAATATCGAGAATGAAGAGTTATCCATAACCTCCAAAGATGGCAGTCAGCAGTAATTATAATTGAAGGGCAAGAAAAGAAAGCAGAAATTAAGAACAGAGTAAGACAAGGATGCAGTCTATATAGAAAAGGTGATAATGAATGTTAAAACGGATAATGTAAAAGTAATTATACTGGAAGGAGAAGAAAAATCCCCACGCTTTGTCGACTATATTGTAGTACTAGAGGAGTCGGAAGAAGACGTGGAAACCAAAGAAATGGCATGAACGTGGTCCTGGAGGAAGAGTAAAACTTGAAGATTAATAAATGGAAAACCAAGGTGACAACAGGGCAACAAGGAAAATATATTTCACCAGCCTATAAATAGAATATTCAAGGGGAAATTTAAAATATTTAGTGTCGGAATAAATACGTCAAAAATTTAAAGGGAAAAAAAGAAAGCAGAAATCAAGAAAGGAGTAAGTCAAGGATACAGTCTTATATATAGAACAGGCGATGAAAAAATTTAAAACGGAATATGGAAAAGGAATCATACTGAAAAGAGAAGACATAAATATCTTACGCTTTGCCGATGATATTGTAGTATTAGGAGAGTCAGAAAAAAACGTGGAAATCATACTAAATAGGATGAACGTGGATCTGGAGGAAGAGTTCAATATGAGGATTAATATAGGGAAAGCCAAGGTAATGGAGTGTAGTATGGGAAACAGAGGAATAACAAATGGTATTAGATTGGGAAGGGAAATTTTGAAGAAGGTTAAATTTTGCAACGTAATAATTAGGAATGGTAGGAGTATAATGGACATAAACAGTAGGATAGCACAGAAAAAAAAGAGAAATTTACTTACGGGTAATATAAGTGTGATTATTAAGAAATAATTGCTAAAAATGTTGCTATGGAGCGTTGCGTTACATGGATGCGAAATGTGGACGTGTAGGAGTTACAGAAAGGAAAGAATAGAAGCTTTTGAAATGTGGTGCTATAGGAGAATGCTGAATATGAGACTTGTGGATAGAATCATTAACGAGGAAGTTATAAACAGAATACGGGAAGAGCTAACAATATGAAAGACGTTGACCAAGAGAAGGGATAGATTAATAAGCCATGTTTTGAGACATGAAGGGCTTGTAAAATTAGCATTTGAGGGAAGTTTGTGGGTTAAAAACAGAAGAGGGAGGCCAAGGATGGAAAATCTAAGCAGATTAGGGAGAATATGGGATGTGTTAGTTGTAAGGAAATGAAAAGGCATGGAGGGTTGCAACAGACCAGTCTTAAGGCTGAATACCACAACTTTTAATCAATTTCTTGTATTCAGAATTTTGCAATTAAATGAAATAAACGTGATGAAATTCAGAGTGACGATTATATAAGGATACAGGAAGGACAGGAGTAGAGGAGAATTATTGGCTGTACAAGAGAGAATTGTAGGTTGTAGAAGCAACCCATTCAAATACAGTAACAGTGTTACAGCTCGGATTCCGCTTCTCTCAGAGCCGTGTAAACGTCGCTTTTCACGATTATTTTAAGAGGAACCTCCTTTCTTTTATAAATCTTCATACAGCACGTTCCATCACCACTAAAGCTTCAATTCCATCTTCCACCACCCATTGAAACTACTTGAACAATAGAAACGTGGAAACAATCATCAAATGTTCCCCTCAGCACTATACCAAATTAAAAACGAAGCCCTTGTGCGAAAATTGCGGTCAAACGACGATGGAGGAACCTGAAAATCACGGTGTTTTAAAATAACATTAGTGATAAAACTATTCGCTATTTACTAGACAACCATTACATCACTTGAACTGGCGTGAAATGAGCAACAATTTTGAATTAATAGGTGAAGATACAAATAAGTTTCGTAATGCACCCTTCCGTGATTTACAGTCAAGCGAAACCCGGTCTGAAAACAAAATTACTACAGTTTAATTATTTCACCAGTCTTTTAAGTAAGGAACAAATTCTGAAGCAAATAAAAATCTGTAGAACTGCGTTCCAAATGGTTTATTTATTCTAATACTATTTTATTTTCAGACTGTTTTAAATATGACTCATTTTAAGTTTTCTTAATTAAAAAAATATTAGTAATAATTTTTCAATACGTTTCGCTACTTAAATGTTTATAACATCATTAAAGGCGTTTAGTCAGACCACAGCCTGGGAGAAGGAATGTGCAAATAATTGCCGAAACGTAGCCCTGTTAAATAAAATAAAAATATGAGTAGTAAAAATATTATTGAATTATGAAAACATTAAGTCTCCAAATATAGGTAATTATTACGATTTATAAACCGGCTGCGTTACATTAATACGAGCGTAATGATATCAAATAGCCTTTTTGGCTCGTCGATAATTCCAATCAATTGAAGTTAAAAATGTTCGAAATTCACTTAATTATAATTTAATGTTTGTAAAAAGAGGATATTTTTATTTTTATCTGTTTCATTGCTAACAGTTAACGTATTTTTAACTTTAAATGGCATAAAACTGAAAGTATATTTGATAAAATTAATACAATTTTTTACTAATGTAATGTAGGTATTTTGGAATATAACAAAAACAGAAATCTTTGGCGTTTATTACATGTCAATAAACCACTCAAATTTGTCAGTAATACATTTTAATATGGTAATAAATTATAACTTATTATTATAATAAAATATGGCACGATGTCATCAAATAAATTTTGTTCTATTAAAATTAATTTCTGACAAACTTGAAATGTAATTTTAATTATTCATTATCCAGAATCTGAAATCAATGGTAATATGTTCTGAATTAATAAAAACTCATTAAATAACTATTTTTCAAAAATCTATTTGTAATACTGCGGTTTCGTTCCGCCATTTTATAACTTCTGCTAGAAACGAATTAACTATTTGTTTATTTTCATGGTGTCACTTTTATTGACAGCTGAAATGAATCTTTCTTTTTAGATAGTGGTTTTTGGGGTAATCAGCCCTAAGACCCTCCATGCTAACCTATATTGCGCAAGACTTTCATTTCCGCATAACTAACACATCCAACATCCTCCTTATTCTGCTAAGCGTATTCCATCCTTGGCCTCCATCTTCTGTACTTGGCACACACACTTCCTTTTAATGCTAATTTTACTAGACCATCATGCCTTAAAACGTCGCCTATTAATCTATCCCTACTCTGGGTCAACGTCCTCCATATTGTTCTCTCTTCCCCTATTCTGTTTATAACTTTCTCGTTAGTGATTCTATTCACACATCTGATTTTCAGCATCCTCCTATAGCACCAAATTTCAAAGGCTTCTTTTCCTTTCTGCAACTCGTACTGTTCACGATTCGTTTTCCATACGAACATTTTTAGCAATCATTTCCTAATATTCGTGATATTGTCTTACATATTTATCCGAATAAAACGAATAAATACCTTAAAATATTTAGAGGTGTTGGTAAATTAATAATTTTATCTTTTCAGTGGCTTAAAATTATTTTGAAAGTAGTTATATTTTCATATAATGGTGGTCTATGTAATTGGGCATGGATTTATATTGTTACAATTTAATATTAATGTTACCTTCGACCGTTGTGGCGAAATATATCTGTATTTATTTTGTTCCGACATGAAGCAAAACTAAGGGGAAAATGATTTGCTGTTAAAATTTCAAAAAATCCTGTAGCAGAAAATCCCGGTAAATGAGAAATAACGACCTCTTAATTATAATTCAAGGGGATATTAAACACCCGCATTTAGAAGTTCGGAGTGTGATGAACTTTTTAATGCGCTCTTTCCCCACGTAAAATGAACCCCCCCTGGCCGGAGAAAGAATTGTTTCTGGGTTGAGTTAAGGTTATGACCCTTGTACTATACATCTGCGGGGGAGGTTCTGAGGAGGGTGAGTAGCGGAAGTGGGTTCCTAATAGCGAAGGCGCTGCCAAAATGACGAACTTCCCGCCTGTGAAACCTTGTTACCGTCGACTTTCTCCCTGCCTGGAGAATAAAATCACCTGCGGTGTATTTATAGGTGGCGGGGGCGTAACCCCTGGTCGCCGCTTACCAGACAACTCAATCCAAAGAACTACCCTTCCTACATACGGAAGCCGGAAACGTTACTGTGCCGTTTCATAAAACAAGAAAACAAGGTACCGAATATTCAAACATTATTTACTTTGACTTGAAACTTCTTCTTCGGTTTCAACAATAAATTTTACCTTTGTCGTGGTGGCAACAGTACTCCAAACTTATTACCAATTAGAATTTGCTCAGAATAGCAAGTGAAGTTCTTCTTGTGTACAGTAACTTGGATGACGTGATTCTACATCACCAGTACGAGGGTTGTTTGATAAGTCTTTAATTTATTATTAGAAAGCTTACTGTATTTCTCAACATAGCTACGCATTTGGCCCAGCGAGTATCTAAGTTTTTTCCGTCCATCACAAAAATATGTGGTGTTTGGTCTTGATTTACACCGCAAAAATATTATAACTAGGAATTGTTAAATAATAAAAAGAGTATATTTAATTTGAATATATTCCATTTAATTATGATGATATTACATTATAAAATTTCCAAAAGAAATATAACTCAAATTAAGTTTTAGTGAAAAATATAAATTTACGAATATCAAATTGGCTCAGTCGGTAAAGCAAAAAAAGAATCTACGCAGCTTCTAAATGGCTGCTCCCGGGAACGCGGGTGACGAACGATATAATTGTAATAAAAATCGCGAATCAACGAGAATGGTTTAAGTGGAAAGCCGGGTGGAAATGCCGATACCAGATGTTCTGCGTGGTGACGTCGTTCTTTGTTTGCCGTTTCCGGATGTTCCTTTGCTGGATCACGTCTCCTCTAGCGCCTCTTCTTCAGGTTAAATCTCCATCAAATGTTATCTTTTTGTTTTCCGTACTACAAATGAATCTTCTTTCTCGAACATGCCGAAATTAACTTTTACGCATATTGTTTCCTCAGCCACTGCTCTCTCTCGCCCCGACCTTCTCAGGACAGCTCCCCGAACCAACTGTGTCGAATAACAATGCACTCCAGGCAATAAATAATGTTGTAAACGGCGACGTTTCCCGCCTACTCGGCCTCACCAAACCACCCTAGTTTTTCGTCCTGCTGTACGCAAATAACAAAAACTCAATTATTTTTGCTTTACCGCTTAAATGTAGGGGTCATGATTCACCACAAATAGGTTCTGTCAAACTCTTCAAACTACTCCGTGACAACCTCGATCACTTCCTCATTTGATGAAAATTTCTTCACACCAAGCCAAATTTTCAATTAAGGGAACAAAAAGAAGTCACTGAGGAATAGAGTGTGGTTGAGAAACAATTCGAATCGCCATTGAGACTGCTGCTGTGTGTGATGGCGCATAGTCCAGGTGAAACAGGGCTTTCTTGTCGTTTCTCAATCAGGGCAGCATAATAGAACCCAGTTATGGTTGTCCCGGTTTCCAAGATATCTATGAATATTATACCTTGAGTATCCTAAAAGACAGTCGCCATCACCTTTCCAGCTGACAAAACGGTGCACTTTTACCAGCCTTTGCCCATTGTTTTGATTGTTTGAGCGTAGTCATGGAAACCAAGTTTCATCGACGGTTAAGTGGGTCTAGTGGGTTACGTCTTGAATTGCTTTCCCGAATCCGTTTTCGGTCCAATGTCAACAATCGTGGCACCCATCTCACTAGTCATCTTTTTATGAAGGAAGAAATGCACTCGTTCACTTGAGAAATCTGCAACATCTCAGGCATTTTTAAACTGTGAACTTCCGTTACGATATTGTGAACTTTTTCGAAGTTTTCCTGAGTCGTGAAATAACCAGAGTGAGTTTCATATTCTCTTCTTCTGAGATTCAGTTTCAACTCATTAATGCAGAAGTAAATGGTCTTCCATGCTGGGGCAGAGTCCGCATGAACTTCATCCAATTCGGTCTTGCGCAGCTGTCCAACCCTTTAAATAAAATTTTTGATGACGAAGTTAATTTCTTCCACTGTCTCCGCCTGACAACACTTATAACACTACAGAAGGTTGCCGGTAATAAACTACTTCTGCCACATGTTTTAAACTTATGAAATGATCATGCTTATCAACAATGACGCGAAAGTGAAAAATTTTCCGCCCTTTCAGGAAAATTTCCCAGTTTCATCGAACTACCCTCGTACATCTACACCAAATGTGAATTATGATGTCGAGATGAGCTCCACCACTTTTTGTCTCGGTTTCTATGTCCATGAAAAATTGTCTCTGTGATGAAAAGGTCGGGTACTTGATTGTTTTTCTCTATTTCTTTGTATTGTGGCCAGCTGTGAAAAACAAATTTCCAAATGGAAAAAACTCAGGGATAAGTTTTTGTGGGCCAAACGCCAAGAGATTTTGCGCATCTTTTCTGTTTCTCTCTAAAAACTGAAACATGAAGCAATATATTGAAAGCAATGTCCAGTAATAAATTGGTGAGCTTCTAATTCCACGTCGAATGGGTTTTTGGCTCAACAGAGTTGTGGAAATCGTTCACCAAATGTAGAATATTTAACAACTTCTGAAGTAGAATGCAGTTGTATTTCATGTGCTCATATCTCCGAAATGGGTGCCCTCTAAGCCCTATTCTTTTCATCCTGGCAGCAGAGGAAATAATGAGAATAGCCCAACAGAGGGACGTAGTAGCATTCGCATACGCCGACGATATAGCGGTCGGATCAAGAAATATAGAGGCACTACAAAACGCATTGAAGGACATGGAAGAATGGTGCCATGAACACAAGTTTGAAATTAACACAACAAAGACGGAAATGATGGTTTTCAGACAAGGAGGCCGGGCTCCAGCTTCGGCAGAAACCTTTATCAAAGGAAGAAAGATAAACATAACAAAGGAGTTCAAATATTTGGGAATAACTTTGCAAACGAGTGCCAAATGCTTCACAAAGCATGTAACGGAGAGAGCAGCGCAAGCAATTAGGGCTATACATGATATCAACTTCATCAGAACCCTAAGCTTAGAAACAGCAATGACACTATTCAGGACAAAAATCATGCCGACTCTAACATATGGGATAGAAGTCATATGGTCGCATCTCACTGTGAAAAACTTAGCCATACTAGAAAGGGTAAAAGCAAGATTTATAAAAAGAGCAATAGGAGTATCAAAAACTACCAGATCCAGACTTGTGTACCTACTAGCAAGGGAAACATTCCTCGTAGAAGATCTCAGGACCCTTATACCCCTACCGAATACAGGAGCCTCCGAGAAGTTACTAGCATCGCTGAAAAGAAAAAGGGAAGAAATACCCCCGGAATTTTATGGGACAGGGGCCATGATAGACCGGAAATGGACAACAACTTGCTTCGAGATCAGACACGTGGTAACAAGAATGGCAGTACATGGCTTCCACCATAAAGTATGTAATAACACTGCATTCCATGAGCCATCAAAATCGTGCAAGTGCGAACTATGCGGGAAACAGTGCGAACGCTACCACATAGAACTCTGTAGCAATAGAAAAAAATCAATTACAGAATATGCAAACCAGATGTAAATCTCACCTTTTTAATTGTACCTTTTTTTTTGTATATGGCCATTTAGCTGCAATAAAAGTATTATTATATCTCCGAAATTGTTGGTCCTACAGTAATTAACCTATGAACGAAAGCTGTAGAGAGTTCAATCGTCTTTCCAATGGACTGCCTGGTTTTAAAAATCTCACTGTAATGGCCGAAAATACGTTTATTTAGCCTGGTAGCTGCTGCTGCGGTCATTTTATGGCGCTGAGGGAGGGAGTGACTTAACTAAACAGACATAGTTTTTTTCTTCTACTTGTTTGCACTTTTACCTTGAACTGCCATAGTAATACTTCAACTGAATTTTCTCAATGTTATGTACAGTACATTAAAATTTAATTTGCAATGTTAAATTCATAAATCTCCTTTATTTCCGTAGAATACATAAACACCGCTTACCGTTTAAACATTAAGCGGGATGGTACAAAACAAAAGAATTAAAAAATTAATTCGATTGATTTCAGTAGAATATATAGCATTTATAACCTTTGTACTGAACAAATTTGTTTATATTTTAAATTTAGATACTTATAAGTTATGCATTAATTGTCATTATTATCATTATTTTTCACGGTTTTTCAATGTTAAATTCAATACCATGCCTAAATATGTTAGTTCAGGATATTTCGAAACGTCTGGAATCATTGGACCCATCAGAATATCAGGCAACTTTGGAGTGTAGTTTTGGCCAGTATAAGAGACCAGTCAGTGTACGTTCTAGTATTCATGCCTCCAGGTTATGGGTTTCTGCTGGTTGTGCCTGCCATTAGTTTAAAGAGATAGCCGCTGGCTTGACAGGTCCCTTGGGAAGACGATAACATTTACCGCCTCAGGGTCGGTCCAGCGAGTCCCAAAAACGTCCGGGTAAGCGTAACCCCACATCCTGGCGATGTCCCTTGGGACCCATCCTGCAGGTCGTCCTTCTAGGAACATGGTACCAGGAGTGTGTAGCTCGGTCGGCTTCGGCCTTCTCAGCTCCTTATCCTGGCTACTTTGGGGCTGTCATGGTCCCTCATAGACTATACAGCCTAACGAACTTTATGCAAGTGTGTTAGTAAATAGTTCTTAATAATGCAACGTTTTCATAAAACACTGTTTCATCGATCAGTATACATATAAAAGATTCGTCAACAATAAAGTTCCCAGATTTTAATTTCGGCATTCCAACTTTCTCCTATAATGATTCTAGATCCCCACAATTCTTCTTCAGGTATTGTATGCTAAGAAAGTTAATGATCCCACTTCAATATCTACATGGACATAAACGTGATTGCTTTTCGTTACATTTTTGGTAATTCTCGTCATGAAATTCTTATTCTATGATTAATCCACACACGATGGAAAACATTTAAACAATTGATGTATTTCAATTTACTTGTTGTAGATGGGAAATTTACAGCCAAATTTTTGTGTCCCATAATTGGGAGCCAAAAATTGTAATGGGTTTTTATTCTTATGTGCTAGTCACGGAATTGTCACAACATACCCGTTTCGATTTACAAAATCATATCAGGGTCTTCCAGGGCCTATTAGTGAAAACAAAACAAACTTTCTCTACAGTTTACGTGGCAGTTCTGCATCACTGCTCAAAAGAAAACTGGCAAATCATGGCTTCACGTCCAATTCAGTTGTGCAGGAAGAGAGGCAGACAAACCGAAGATCCGGTTCGGCTGCGAAAATCTCAAACTGCGGTCCCTGTTCTCGCGATTCGCAGGGAATAATACATAATAAAGGTTAATCAATTTTGTTGTTGTTGTGGTATTTAGCCCTAAGACTGGTCTGCTGCAACCCTCCATGCTAACCTATCTTGCAATAGCCCTTTCATTTCCGATAACTTCAACATCCCACAACCTCCCTAATCTTCTTAGCGCATTCCATCCTTTCCTCCCTCTTCTGTTCTTCCCCCACACACTTCCCTCTAATGCTAATTTTACCAGATCTCATGTCTTAAAACGTGACCTTCTCATGGTCAACGCTCTTCTTCTATTCTGCATAGAACTTCCTCGTTAGTGATTTTACCCAACCGTCTGATTTTCATCATTATCCTATAGCACACCATTGCAAAAGCTTCTAATATTTTCCTTTCTGAAACTCCTCATGCCATAAAACGTAACCTATTAATCTATCCCGATTCTTGGTCAACGTCCTCCATATTGTTCGCTCTTCCCCTATTCTGCTTGTAACTATCTCGTTAGTGATTTTATCCACCCATCCGATTTTCAGCATTCTCCTATAGCACCACATTTCGAAGGCTTCTAATCCTTTCCTTTCTGCAACTCCTAATGTCCACGTTTCACGCCAATTTGAATGGCCAATATTATGATAGGGAACTGAAGTATGTCTCCGCTTTTCGTAGAACTTCCTCACACCGTTGCGTACCAAATAAAATATAATGTCCAGGCACCCTCAGCAAATTTCATAATAGTTAAAAGGTCGAAGATTGAACAATTGAAGAATTTAACGCCGAATATACGTCTGATCCAACTGAATTGATAACCTAACGAGGAACTTCTAAACAGAATACGGTAAAGAGGTAACAATTTGGAGGATTTTGACCAAGAGAAGGGATACATTAATAGGTTACGTTTTAAGACATGAGGCCTGTTAAAATTAGCATTAGAGGGAAGTGTGTGGGGTAAGAACAGAAGAGGGAAGCAGAGAATGGAATACGCTAAGAAGATTAGGGAGGGTGTGGGTTGTTGAAGTTATCGGAAACTTACAGAAGAAGTGTTAAGTAACAGCTTCCAAGTACGTCAGTGACCTTAGACTAAATAATAAAGATTAACATAATTGTTATTAGGGAAAACTGGTTTGAAGCGTACTCTTTTCAACGTGGTTTCTTTGACGAAGCTAAAGCCAAGCGTTTCCGTGTATTTTTATTCCGTTTGTCAGGGTACTATATACAGTGATTGATTATCGGCAGGTGCTGGTGCTGATCACGGCGCTGGCGTCCCTCGTGCAGACGACGTGCCAGACCATGTTCGTGCTGGACGCGTCGCGACGCTCGTGCGTGACGCCCGAGCAGATCCGACGGAAGCCAGGACGCGAGCTGGTGACGTTCCTGCTGGTGACGAACCTGGCCATGTGGGCCATCAACACCCTGGAGAAGTCGCGGGCAGAGTCGCACCCCATCCAGCTGCACTTCTACGGCCTCTGGGCCTGGACCATCATCACGCACGTGTCCATGCCGCTCGCCATCTTCTACCGCTTCCACTCCACCGTCTGTCTCTGCGAGATCTGGAAGCGGGCCTACAAGATGAAGCCCACCTACATGTAGTCATCCCGAGGAGTTAGACACGAAGAAAAATTCTCAAATTTTAGCTTTTAAAAAGTTGCTGTCTACTCTAGCGTGTTGACTTCACGACGATTCTGTGAGTATTTGAGGCGAGCACAAAACACTAAAGGAAAACAAATATACCTCTACAAAATTAATCCAGTAACTTGCCTTTCTGCAGATAAACAACACTGTTGTTATATGCCTTGGGAGTTCGGGCACAATTTTTTACACCAGTGTTTTTTTAGAAGAGTGCATTATTTGCAGACGCTTGGTTTCTATTTTCACGCTTTACTGACATCTCAACTTGACAATACGACGACCAGGAGATCTTCTACTGTATTAAACCAATGAATGCAAAAGTGTACCTGATGCATCGTGCTTTACGTGTTTCGTCTTTGCCACTCTTTTTTCCGAAACGGAAACTTAAATAGCATACATTTTGGGTCAGGCGTAATGAATTTTTTTTTTCATCTCAGCGCCGAAATATTTGAGATTTTGACTACAAGGAGACGGACGTTTCCCACCAAAAATATGTGTATAAAGGTTATTGTTCCCCACGCGCCTACAATCCCTTGTATATACTCCTACTTAGGCATGTTCTTTGAACCCTGTGAATCCCCGAGCACAAACAGTGTCTGTTTCCAGGTGCTCTTCACACTTACCCAGCAATATTCGCCACAATTTGGTTAGAAACATATCAAAATATTCCACATCCCCGCCCCCGCCCCCCGACACTCGCGTCTCCGTGCACCGTTTCCACGCTTAAAGATTTTCATCGTCAGTGTTTTATTCTCGGTGTGTAGCTCTTTGTAAATATAGCTGATGCATTGGTCGATGTTTCCTTTGTCGAGTTTCCCCATAGATCTAGATCCCTACAAGCAACCGCTTTCGAAATATATCTGGTTCGAATCCTCTCCAAAATTCAAAATACTTATTTCCATTCGGAGAGAGAATCCAAGTAATTTTGCTGCTGCTTTTTTATATAGCTTTAACGTTCCCTTAAAAAGAATAATATTAAATGGAACAACATATTGTAATACATGCTTCTTACACCTAAGTCTTAACAATCAATTAAATTTTAATGTCTCACCTTGATGTTTCTCAAAGACCGTTGAAACTGTCGTGTCTGAAGAAATGTAATTGCGCTGAGCGTCGGTGCGAGCCGCAGGAATATCTCTACGGGATTTCCCCCCCTACGTTCTTTGCACAAATTTTCTTCGCATAACTCTATAACCTTTTAACAAGTTTAAGAAGTCGTTAGCATAAATGATGTTTTTGAAACAACTTTTTGCTGTAGTGTTAATAGTAAAAACGATTTATTTTCGGAAGTTTTAGATATATTTCAAAGTAACAAAGACTGATATTTCTCCTGTGAAGTCCATTTTTATCTAAACGCTGCAGAAATACCTCTTGAGTAACACTAAATATATACTGGAAGCGCGAGAGAAATAAAAAATAATAATAATACCAACCAATGTGTGTTCTAACAAGTGAAGTCCCAAACTTTAAATTTATTTTCTCGTCTTCCCTTTTTCAGTGTAGTATCATTACATAGTACAAAAAAAACACATGCATTTCTTTCAAGGGGAACAATTTTATTAAATAATACGACAAAATGCCTTGTAGAGAAGTGGCCAGCTCATAGATCTAGATATTAAATTTTTACAGTGAAACAATTTTTTAAGGAAATTTTTACGATTTTCATTAGTTCAAACAAACGGAGACAATATTAAAAATAATAACATTCCACAAAGACTAAACGCTGAATTAAAACCTAGGCTGTATTTTACAGTTATTTTTGATACATAATCCATAGTTTGCTGGCCACCAGTACAAATTTTTATTCGTAACAATAGGATGATCAAAATGACTGCCTTCACTCTAGATTTTTCATATTCTACACATACAAACGTAAGAGAAAAAATATTTCTTTCAGGGAAAAAAAACATTTTCACTGCATCTGAAGCACTTTCCACTTGAACTCGCACTGTTTCGATAAGAGTTGAAAAAAAAAATATTTGAAGTCAAATATTTTACTCACCATTCCTAGATGTTCCTTTCGAATGTTCACTCACATTATTTTATATTCCATGCTAGCAGTATTCAATCAATTGTTATCGGTTAACTATTAAATATTTAAAAAAGTGGTATTTTCAAATTGTATTTAATGTTACATAGTGTATATATAAGTTGCCAAATTATTGTTTACTTAGACGATTTTAATGTAAGCTAATGTTGTCTTTTGATGTTTATTATGATTATTACTAGTATTATTATTATTATCACTTGTGGCGTCACTAAATATCTAGCTCGGCCATCAGAGTCACATCCTGTTAATTGTTGAAAAAAGAAAAAGTAATGGCAAATAAAAAATCACAGTGCATTTACTTTGTTGTTTATGCTCGAATTTATTGTAACGTTACTTTTGTTCTGTACATTAGCTGTTAAAAATTTGTAGACTAATTATTCACAAGTTATATTTTCATATAAACTAAAAGCAATGCGCCGAGTCATTTAAGGCGCGACAAAAAATATTTTCCGTTGACTCTGATGACAGCTTCTCTTTTAATTCTTACAGATTTTTCCAGTGATAGTTCACATTTACGCAAAGGTAACTCTAAAAAAAATGCAATTATGTTATCCTAGATATAAATGCTCAATATTTAATCCTTCTACAATGAAATGTGTTTTTTTTGTGTACATAGCAATTTAAAGGAAAAGAAAGACTTTCTTTTTATTATGTATAGCAGGTTATTATGTATATTAGAATCAAGGAATGTGTTTTCTCTGTGTTGGAGTGTTTCAACTGTTCAATTTTTTTTACTGAAAATTGTAATTTCATGTCAAAGCTAAAAGTGTTAAAGTCATTAGCAGCGTGATCAAAATAAATTTAAAGAAAGAAGGTTCAAGGAATTCCTCACCCTCACTCATGCGTGCTTCCATTATCGTCCTTGACGACAGTCGCTTCTTTCCCCTCTCGTACTAATCGTCGAGAGATATTCCGGGTTAGTGCACCTTTTATGTAATCGTGATCAATTCCGAAACGATTACGCCGTACGCGTGGTTTAATTTGAATATGTGAAACCAGGTCTTATGAGACGTGTTTGGTACCTCCACGTACGTCATTAGTCGCTTGCGTCATCAACCGCCTTAATAATTCTTAAAAAGAGAGTCCAATAGTAATTACTTAACTTAATGGGTGCCGAGATTAAACATAATTGTTTAATATAATTATATCATCTCAACGAATCTCAAGAAATTTAATGAATGATACAGTCGGTAGACACAATAATCTCTCAGTATATACATTATCCTTACTCAAAGAATCATACTAATGCGTGATTATACTTTTAAATCAAATATCCAATTAGTACTTATTAATCACCCGTGTACTTCCATTTTATTATTGGAGAAAAATCTCTGGTACTGGTGTATTTAAATTCCACCAAGTATTTACGTCATACCCTTGAAGCCTAGCAACTACTTGAATTGAAAATCCACGCGTACACAAAAAAACAAACTGAAATTTACTTACATATGGAGAATGAAAGAAAATCTTTTACTAATTGTCAATGTATGAATAATAAATACTTTAAATTAATTTAAAAGTTATAAAGTGAAGGAAAATCGTTCACTATGCTTCAACAATTACGTTTTTAAATTAACTGATAACTGTGTAAGGGATGAAGGAAATTCTTTTACAAAATTAAAATATTTTAATGATTTCGGAGCTGAATAGAACGAGGGAAACATTTGAATGGCAAAATCTTTAAATTAATATGCTATAAATAACTGAATAATTAAATATTATGATAAATATTAGCCAAAAATATTTGCGAAGTTACCGTTAATAAGGGACGTGGCTTGTTCGAGGCGGGGGGAGGGGAAATGATGGGCCAGGTCGTGACGTATACGTTCGGGGATTAGTATTCATCTTTAGCAGAATCTCTTTGTAAATTTCATTATTAAACATCCAGCTGAATACATTTCGGATTACATATCTTGTAAACATAAAACTCGAATGCCTTTTCCTTAAGTCTCGCCGATTTAAAAGAATATTCCATTGAAATCATCCATCTCCTTCAAACAGCATTTCCACCTCTATATTTTTAACACACCCCTCTCCTGTCCCTTCCAAAGATAAAAAGTTCTCTTCTTATTATTCTCCAACTGCCCACCTACACTCGAATCACTTTCATTCTACAAGAATGAAAATAATAGAGGAATAACGTTACATTTTGAAATACACTGAATATTAACTGAGAGACAATTGATTAAATAAGCAGTGAGGGGATATATTTTAATAATCTAAAATGCATTGTTTTTGTGAAAGGCTTTGTTGTAATGCTACATGGGTTTTCGTTTAAAATTTCAAAGTTAACTGCGGATATTTGCTGGTAATGAGTTTTTTATCAATCGACGGTTTACATAAGGTTTGGTTATAAATTTCTTTTCGCGCAAAACCAGTATCATACAGTTTTCATGAATCAAACAGTTATAATGGTGGTCGGATTCGCCCTGTACTGCATTTAGTAAAAAAATAAGGCAGACAAATTCAACGTTACGTCATTCCATCTTCTCGCTTGTCAGCAACAACCGCCATGTGTGGTTAATAGATAATTACGATCGTTTGAAGAAACTATTATTCAGAGCACTGAAGGCTATGAAATAGGAATTAAAAGAGCAAGAAGTGAACACCACATACAAAGTGGAGGTCCTGGGTTCGAGATTTTCCAACTGTTCTCCGCTAGCAACCTTTTTTTATTCTACATCTACCAGAAATGCGAGAATTTCAAGTTTCATTCCATACGATTATATTTTATGTTCCGTATGGTGTTTAATAATAAGGCCATAACCCATCAGCATTTATTTCTGTGCCGTAACCAAAGAAGCCTATTGAAATTATTGTTTACTTAAAACTATAATAAAAGTTTGTACTTACATAAAAAATGCGAATCAAAAATGGTGTAAGTAATAATATTCACGACATACAAAATCCAATAAAAATCACGATATTTTTTTTAAGTTTCTAACATTTACAAATGTATTACACATTAATATACGAGGGACATATAATAGTTAAAAAGACAAATTGGCTTAGAAAGAGTCAGTGAACTTTTTTATATTGACTTTTACAACTACTCAACATAATCTCCACGAAACTACTCTTTGTATACATGATGGGAAGAAGTATTTTCCTTGTTGTTTAAGCCACAAATTCTTTGAACTCCTCGTTGTTGCTGAACTTTTTTTTGGATTCATGTTCAAGTCTCATCAGACGTTAAGACAACGTTTCTAAAAGTATCACTTTCCCTTTCATATCGTTATTTTTAGTTTGCAGACTTTTGTTTCCTTGTGTTGCTACTCTTGTTTTTCAGTACTTCAGCTAGTTACTGAAAACGTTATAACCATTAACAACTTACTACATCATTTTTTTACATACCTTCAACAGTTAATGAATCGGTCTTTTCGAATAATGTTGTCAGTGAGGGTTTCAAGAGATGGAGTTGACCGGCCAGGACGTTGCAGGTTAGTCATTGAGGTTTTACCTTCATGCAACTGCTCTATACAGTTATTAAAATTTCTGCGGTTCATTGCAACTTTCATTATACTGTCATCTCATTTCAGAAACAATCTTAAGCAAATTTCACCTTGAGAACTTAAAAACCACATCACCGATCATTGGTCAACCAATATCCAAACTTGAAACGGACAAGCCATCCTTAAATTCAATTACGTAGTTATAAACAAAACAATTTTTATCAGTGAGGTGTTCCAGCTCATACCAGTGAAACAGCCTGAAGTAATTTTCGTTTTAGACAAAAATTATTTATTTAATACAATAAATGTTAGTTAAAAAGAGTGAACAATAAGTTCAATTAAATCAAAATAAATTACTTAGTATATAATTAACTTATCGTGAATCATAGGACTATGATTGCTGTTGGTTTACTTGAAGGAAGGAAGATCCTTATGGACGTCAACTGTGGGTTGAATTATGCCACTGAATGACGAAACCTACTTCCCCCCTATTTTGATTTTTAACTATTTCTCTTAACGTCTGTTATCTACAAATTCTCGGATAAAATTTAAGTTTTATTTCATTACTACTACGTTTCGTCCTCGCAACTTAAACATCATCAGACACAAATAAATTTCTTCTCGTTTTATAACTTTTGAAGTGTGTAGTTCAGCCCTATTCTTGACCCGAAAAAAGGTCAAAATATAATATTTTCAGGCCTGGAGTTATAACGTGACAAATAAAGATAACATTTCAGTAAGATAAATTAAAAGTTTAATATAATTATTACTACTTTCGTCCTCGCATTTGGACGTCATCACGGACAAACAAATTTATTCTGATTTTTGGCTTTTCTGTTACAAATACCACGGGGGAAAAATTTAATATTCTGACCTATTTTTTGTCTATATTAATGTATAAGTACATAATTCAAAGTCTCGAAAAGGTACAGCAATTTATTTGAACCAGGCGAAGTCCCAAACACAAGGGGAAAACGTAGTAGTAATTGAATAAACTCGTAATTTATTAGTAAATTTGTCTTTTAATTTATTATTATATAATTTGTAAATAAATAATCGAGGAATGAATGGGCTTTATATTTTATTTATTTGTTTAACTGGCTATATGAGGGTGATCCTGAAGCAGGCAACTGCCCTTTAAAGGCATAGGAAGGGAATTGAAAAGGGGGGATGCGGAAGGTAGAGCAAGGTAGCCAAGGGTTAACTAGGGCCTCCGGGCTATGGTTTAAGGATCCTACCCGGTGTTTCACCTAAAGAGATGCAGGGAAAACCCTAGAAAACCTGCATCAGGTAGGTCGGGCATTGGGTACTATTCTCACGCCCTTCCGAATGACGGGAGACGAGTTTGCTGTGGGGACGCAGCATTCCCTTCTCCGTGTCTCCACCAGTTTCAGGAGGCAGTTGGCCGACTGATCCAATGGGATCAGCGGACAGCTCTTGCCATATGCCCAAGGTCTTTGACCCCGGTACATATACCTCCTAAAATAGGTGAAGGTGTCTCGGCATATGAGAACTTTGATAAAAAGTACCCAGAGAGAGTGCGAGGCATTCCCGACATGATCAGGTGAGCCCCGCAGTCACTCTGGGCTGAAGCGTCTGCGAGAAAACTCCCGCAGCGCCCTTCAAATATCCTCCCCTTTAAAGGCATAGGACGGGAATTCTGATATATACACATATATAACAACTATATATTGGAATAGTAGATTACTTTAGAAAAACTGACCGGCATTTCCGAAGTATACAGAATATACTGAACTATTATTGAATAAACATGGGCAATTTTGAAGGAGTTTAATATAAGGATCCCTAACTGAACGAAACAGCGAGAGAGAAATGTTGAGAATCTGACATTTCTACTAACATAGAATAAAAATAAATATCCCATTAGGAAAAATTCTATTGTAAATTATTTTTGTTTTCCACGAACGGCGCAGCTCTAATTGTGTTAAAATAGCTGACAACATGCAATAATTATGACTCATTTTTCATTGAAAATGTTCAATTGAAACGTTTCAAATGAGGCATTAGTGGGATGCGATAATTACATCCCTGGTGGGGATATAACCCACGACCTTTGAATTAGAAGTCCGACGCGTTATCGTCTCAACATTAATTTCAGGTGAGTTAAGTAGTACAAGAGTGCCACATAATATCTGCAAATTTAAGATGAAACGGACTTCATATTTAAGTTCTGGCGAGTTCTGCTAAAGAGTAACACTTCAAATATACTAAATCCAATTAAATTGGTGAATAAAATTTATATTAATATTATCTACTAGCTAACCCCCGCGACTTCGTTAGCACCGAAGTAGTTCATTTTATTTTGCTCGATAAACGAAACCACAGGTACAAATTTTTGATAAAGTATAATTAATTTAACTTATAAAAAGTACGGTTTCATCTATTTATGATCGCTTCAGGACTAACCTTATAACTCGCAGTTGATTTAAAACACGTCCCGCTGTCATACGTCTCGGAGCCGTAGCCTGTTAATCCCCCGAATAAATAAAAATATGTTTAATAAGACTTCCTTGTTTTTAAAATAAATAAAGGGACAGGCATCGAGTCAGCAAATAATTTTATTACTATTTAATTAATGCAAATACTAGGTTTCATCCAACTTTTTTGGGCTTCTGCAGGTAACCATACACCAAAAGAAATCAAATAAATTTCGAGTACATGTTAAAATATGAAGTGTAATATTCCTTATTAATGACATGCTTATAGTATTAAATAAAAGAGCTTTGTTGTGTAGCAGACAATTTCCCTTGACGGTTACAGCCGAAATTATGTGGCAACAATCAGTGCTTTACGCATTTAAACTTAAACAAAGGCAAAAGAATTTAAAGGATCCAACTATTAAAACAAAAGAGGATCGTGTAAGTTGTGCAAATTACTTGTATCATTTTTACATAGAGATAATGAGGGTTGCACTTGATATCTAACATTTCACTCATATTCTTAGAAAATAATTATTTTCTTCATCTTAAATTTCCACAGTTTGCCAATCGAAATTGTTATTCTTAATATGTTTGGACACAACTGTGTACTTTTGAATATCTGAGTTGATGTTGTTTTTTATGTTCTTTAATGGGAGTATTAAAAGCTCTTTTAGCTTGTCCGATATACACTGCAATACAATCTAAACAATTAATTTTGTAGATAATATTATGTCTTTCCTGAAAGTTATTTTTGTCTTTAATATTTTTAACGAAATTTAAGTTATTTATTGGTTTAAGGACAACACCTATACGGTAGTTATAATTCAAGTCAGTTCACATTGTACGTTAGCTTTATAAGGTAAAATTATGAAATTTTCTGCTATTAATCTTTTTAACAGATTAATTATTTTCAGAATATAAGATATTATTGAAACCAATTTTGAAATTTTTGTTGATGAAATTAACTGGGTAATAATTTAGTAAAAGAATACAGTCCACTGGTCCGAGTCAACCCTCCATTATAGCCGTATCTGCGCAAGCCTTTCCATTTATACGTAACAACCACATCCTCCCTGATCGGCCTCCCTCTTCACTTCTTACTCCCACACACTTCCCTCAGATGCTAACTTTACAAGACACTCATGTTTCAAAACGTGGCCTGTTAATCTATACTTCTCTTGCTCATCGTCCTCAGTATTGTCCTCACTTCTCTTATGCTGCTTAGAACTTCCCGCTTACTAACGCTATCCTCCCATCTGATTTTCAGCATTCTTCTATAGCACCATATTTCGAAAGCTTCTATTCTATTCCTTTCTGCAACTCACTCCTACCGTCCACATTTCGAACCCATGTAACGCCACACTCCTTACGACCATTTTAGCACCGATTTCTTAATATTCACACTTATATTAAACATAAAGTCGTCTCTGAAAAGTTTCATTATAATTAATTTTCGTTTTAGACAAAAATTATTTATTTAATACAATAAATGTTAGTTAAAAAGAGTGAACAATAAATTGAATTAAATCAAAATAAATGACAGTATATAATTAACTTATCGTGAATTATAGGACTATGATTGCTGATGGTTTACTTGAAGGGAGGAAGATCCTTATGGTCGTCAAGTGTGGGTTGAATATGCCACAGAATGACGAAACCTACTTCCCCCCTATTTTTATTTTAAATCATTTCTCTTAACGTCTGTTATCTACAAATTCTCGGATAAAATTTAAGTTTTATTAATAATGATAAATTTCCCCCTGTTTTTATCAGTCACACAATAAAAACTTTTTAGTTTGGAAATCAAATAAAAAAGTTTTTACTGTGTGACTAATAAAAACAAGGGGAAATTTATCATCATTATTAATTTAAATATCAGTCTTAAAACAAATAATTAGTAATTTAAGTTTTATTTTTCATTACTACTACGTTCCGTCTTCGCAACTTGGACATCATCAGGCACAAATAAATTACTTCAAGTTTTCTAATTGTTGAAGTGTGTAGTTCAGCCCTGTTCTTGACCCGAAAAAAGGTCAAAATATAATATTTTCTGGCCTGAAGTTACAACCGAAATGTGACAAATAAAGATAAGATTTCAGTAATATAAATTAAGAGTTTAATTTAATTATTACTACTTTCGTCCTCGCATTTGGACGTCATCACGGACAAACAAATTTATTCTGATTTTTGGCTTTTCTGTTACAAACACCACGGGGGAAATTTTTTTAATATTCTGACCTATATTTTGTCTATATTAATGTATAAGTACATAATTCAAAGTCTCGAAAAGGTAAAGCAATTTATTTGAACCAGACGAAGTCCCAAACACAAGGGGAAAACGTAGTAGTAATTGAATAAACTCGTAATTTATTAGTAAATTTGTCTTTTAATTTATTATTATATAATTTGTAAATAAATAATCGAGGAATGAATGGGCTTTATATTTTATTTATTTGTTTAACTGGCTATATGAGGGTGATCCTGAAGCAGGCAACTGCCCGTTAAAGGCATAGGAAGGTAATTCTGATATATACACATATATAACAACTATATATTGGAATAGTAGATTACTTTAGAAAAACTGACCGGCGTTTAGAAAGTATATAGAGTATAATGTAGTATTATTGAATATACATGAGCAATTTTGAAGGAGTTTAATATAAGGATCCCTAACTGAACGAAACAGCGAGAGAGAAATGTAGTGATTCTGAAATTTCTACTAACATAGAATAAAAATATCCCATTAGGAAAAATTCTATTGTAAATAATTTTTGTTTTCCACGAACGGCGCAGCTCTAATTGTGTTAAAATAGCTGACAACATGCAATAATTATGACTCATTTTTCATTGAAAGTGTTCAATTGAAACGTTTCAAATGAGGCATTAGTGGGATGCGGTAATTACATCCCTGGTGGGGATATAACCCACGACCTTTGAATTAGAAGTCCGACGCGTTATCGTCTCAACATTAATTTCAGGTGAGTTAAGTAGTACAAGAGTGCCACATAATATCTCCAAATTTAAGATGAAACGGACTTCATATTTAAGTTCTGGCGAGTTCTGCTAAAGAGTAACACTTGAAATATACTAAAGCCAATTGAATTAGTGAATAATATTTATATTAATATTATCTACTAGCTAACCCCCGCGACTTCGTTCGCGCCGAAATAGTTCATTTTATTTTGCCCGATAAATGAAACAACAGGTACAGATTTTTGATAAAGTTGAATTCATTTAACGTATAAAAAGTACGGTTTCATCTATTTATGATCGCTTCAAGACTAACCTTATAACTCGCAGTTGGTTTTGAACACGTCCCGCTATCATACGTCTCGGAGATTGCCTTCCTATGCTATTAAAGGGGAGTTGCCTGTTTCAGGATCACCCTCATGTAGCCTGTTAACCAAAAAAAAAAAAAGGATCAGTCGGCCAACTGCCTCCTGAAACTGGTAGAGATACGGAGAAGGGAATGCTGCGTCCCCACAGCAAACTCGTCTCCCGTCATTCGGAAGGGCGTAAGAATAGTACCCAATGCCCGACCTACCTGATGCAGGTTTTCTAGGGGTTTCCCTGCATCTCTTTAGGTGAAACACCGGGTAGGATCCTTAAACCATAGCCCGGGGGCCCTAGTTAACCCTTGGCTACCTTGGTCTACCTTCCGCATCCCCCCTTTTCAATTCCCTTCCTATGCTATTAAAGGGGAGTTGCCTGTTTCAGTATCACCGTCATGTAGCCTGTTAACCAGAAAAAAAAGTAGCCTGTTAACCCCCCAAACAAATTAAAATATGTTTACAAAAATTTCCTTGTTCTTAAAATAAATAAAGAGACAAGCATCGAGTCAGCAAATAATTTTATTACTATTTAATTATTGCAAATAATAGGTTTCATTCAACTTTGTGGACTTCTGCAGGTAACCGTACACCAAAAAAAAGATGAAATTAATTTCGAGTACATGTTAAAATATGAAGTGTAATATTCCTTATAAATGACACGCTTACAGTATTAAATGAACGAGCTTTGTGGTAGCAGACAATCTCCCGTGACGGTTACAGCCGAAATGATGTGGCAACAATCGGTGCTTTACGCATTTAAACTTTAACAAAGGCAAAAGAATTTAAAGGATCCAACTATTAACACGAAAGAGGATCGTGTAAGTTGTGCAAATTACTTGTATCATTTTTACATAGAGATAATGAGGGTTGCACTTGATATCTAACATTTCACTCATATTCTTAGAAAATAATTATTTTCTTCATCTTAAATTTCCACAGTTTTCCAATCGAAATTGTTATTCTTAATATGTGTTTGGACACAACTGTGTACGTTTGAATATCTAACTTGATGTTGTTTCTTATATTCTTTTATGGGAGTTTTTAAATCTCTTTTAGTTTGTCCGATATACACTGCAATACAATCTAAACAATTAGTTTGAGATAATATTATGTTTTTCCTGAAAGTTATTTTTGTCTTTAATATTTTTAACGAAATTTAAGTTATTTATTGGTTTAAGGACAACACCTATACGGTAGTTATAATTCAAGTCAGTTCACATTGTACGTTAGTTTTTTAAGGTAAAATTATGAAATTTTCTGCTATTAATCTTTTTAACAGATTAATTATTTTCTGAATACAAGATCTTATTTAATCCAATTTTGACATGTTTGTTGATGAAATTAACTGGGTAAGAATTTAGTAAAAGAATACAGTCCATAGACTGGTCTGAGTCAACCCTCCATGCCAACCGCATCTGCGCAAGCCTTTCCATTTATACGTAACAACCACATCCTCCCTAATCGGCCTCCCTCTTCACTTCTTACTCCCAAACACTTCCCTCAAATGCTAATTTTACAAGACACTCATGTTTCAAAACGTGGCCTGTTAATCTATACTTCTCTTGCTCATCGTCCTCCATATTGTCCTCACTTCTCTTATTCTGCTTAGAACGTCCTCTTTGTGATTCTATCCACCCATCTGATTTTCAGCATTCTTCTATAGCACCATATTTCGAAAGCTTCTATTCTTTTCCTTTCTGCAACTCCTACCGTCCACATTTCGAACCCATGTAACGCCACACTCCTTACGACCATTTTAGGAACGATTTCTTAATATGCACACTTATATTACCCGTAAGTAAATTTCTCTTTTTTGCTAAAGACTTCCTTTCCTGTGCTATCCTACTGTATATTTTTTCTATTCTACTACCGAACCTAGTTATTATACGATTCAAGTAGTCGATTCATTCAAAATATCTCTTCTCACTCTAAAGCTGTTTGTTATTCGCATACTACATACACTCCATTACTTTGGATTTCCTACTTTAAGACTCATGTTGTACTCTTTCTCCAGGACCACCTCCATGCCATTTTTCATTGATTCCAAGTCATCTTATAATGTTAAACACGTAAAAAATATTTAAGATGTTTCTTATAAAATATTTTTCCAACCAACAGGCAAAATGTCAATGTAGCAACATTAAAATAAAAAATATTGAACGTTTTCAAATGGTGGATCACTATTTTGATAACTACAATGATTTCGCAGATTCACAAAGAAAACCCGTTCAGTCGTCTTTTTTTACAAATCTAAAAACACGCCTGTTCAAAAAATTGCTTTTTTTGGTCACTTCCTATTTTGATCTAGAAACGTATTCACGGTTTTGTAATTCGTCGAAAAGCTTACGAATTCTGCGTAGTGAAAAAACAAGAATCATCATTAGATGAGTTTCCAATCTCCTACTGCAAGAAATTAAGATGAGCTGAATTCAATACGACTAAGCAATGAAAGACAATACTATTATCTTATTACAAGAGCAGTTAACATCTGTAAAGAACAATTAATTAAATAATAATTAAAGACTATTATAAAGAAAATAATAAAAAATTTTGAACAATAATTTATAACTTAATACTATATAGACATTTCCTAAGGCTGAGCTAACTTTAATTATCCTTAGTCACTTTTTATATTTATTAAAACAATTTATAATAAAATCTGAGGGGTAGAATTATTTAAAAATGAGGATTAATAGAGAGAAAACCAAGGTAATTGAGTGCAGTATGGGAAACGGTGAAATAACAAAGGTTGTTTGATTGGGAAATGAAATTTTGTATGAATTTAGGGAATTCTGCTACTTGGGAAGCGTAATAATTAGGGATGGTAGAAGTATAGTAGACATAAAGAGTAGGATAGCACAGGCAAGGAAGGCTTTCACGAAAAAGCGGAATTTACTTACGGGTAATAAGAGTGTGAATATTAGGAAATCGTTACTCTAATGTTCGTATATGGGTTATAGGGGTGCGAAACGTGGACGATGGGAATTAGGGAAAGGAAAATAATAAAAGGCTTTTTAAATGTGGTACTATAGGTGAATGCTGAAAATCAGATGGGTGGATAGAATCACAAACGAGGAAGTCCTAAACAGAATATGGGAAAAGCGAACAATATGGAGGACGTTGACCAAAACATGAGGGTCTTATAAAATTATCATTAGAGAGAAGAGTGTGGGGTAAGAACAGAAGAGGGAGGCCAAGGATAGAATACGCTAAGCAGAGTAGGGAGTTGTGGTAGTTATGCGGAAATGAAAAGGCTTGCTAAAGATAGGCCAGCATTGAGGGTTGTATCAGACCAGTCTTGGGACAGATTATCCCAACGACGACAGATGTGAACCATCATGTGTTTTGCAATAGACTTCGCAAATAGCCAACAACCAACATATACTTTGATTCAAACTTAGAATGATTAAAAATAGCTTGAACGCACCACTAAGTGAATTATTTTATGTAATACAGTACTTGTATGAAGTTATGTACATAATAAACCAAAATGAGGACAATGCGCACGTTGTCTCAAATTCTTGGAGCTTTGCTTCTTTGCAGGATAACTATTATTACTAACTTCAGTAAGATATAACAACCGTCGGCAAACAAATCAACCGTTTATCTGAGAACCATCCAGTCTGAAGTCCGTATCATTAGAAACGCTTGTCAGCTTAATCCTTCCGCCATCTTTACACATGTCCCTGTAGCGCAGAGGATAGCGCGTTGGACTTCTAATCCAAAGGTCGTGGGTTCGATCCCCACCAGGGATGAAGGTTTTTTTAATTCTACCTCAATCATGTCTCCTTAATGTTCCTTAAGGGCACTGAAAGTAATAAATGGTATTCTATTGAATGATAACAAAGAAAGAAGGAATATATACTGTGACGAAATATATTCAGATACAATATAATTTGGATGTGAGTCATCATTAAGTTTCAATGCACTTCGTACTTGATGCAGACAGAATTTTTCCCTACTCTCTATTCACTTCCCGTTGGCATCATTTTCCACTCTCAGTTATTATTATTATTATTATGTCAATAGCTCGGTGGTATAGTTACAATTATCCTCGAATAAAAGAAGAAAAGTACATTAATCACTTGAATCTAATTTTAACGTTGTGGGGAAAAGCCTCCAGCAATCTTGCAGGTAAACTATTCCAGCACCCGATGGCCCTGTTTAAGAAAGAAAACTTCTTTACGTTTGTTCTCCGAAATCTTTCTTTAATTATCGTTCTGCGATAAAAAGTTTAGTGTCGATTTGTGACTTCACTCCAGTCAGGTCCGTTTTTGTACTCCCTCAATCTTGCTCGTTTTCGCCTGTCTGAAAGCTTCTCAAAGAAAGAGTTAATTTTACCCTGAGTATGGAATAGTTTCGATACCATCTTCTGAATTTTCTCCAAAGCGTTTACTTGTTCAGGTTTATATGGGCCTCAACAAACCGCTCCATACTCTATAACAGGGTGGACTAATTATTTAGCTTAGCCTCTTTTGCACATTTATTTAGCACTCTATTTACGAAGTTCAAAGATCTCTCCGTCCCTTCTTTGAAACTGTATTAATTTTCTAACCCCATATTGTGACTCCTAGTTCTTTACTGAACTCATCTTCTCCTATCCTGTATTTTGTTGTCGGCAAGTTTCTAATTTTTTGTAAATGAAATCGCCTTGCCTTTAGAGATATTTATTTTCATTTTGTTAAACAGTCACCAGCGGTAGTAAATTTGGTTTAAATCGTAATGTAGAGCAACTGCATCTTCATCATGAGTTCTTATACATTTTACAGTCATGAGTAAAAAGTTTTGTACGTGAGCTAAGTATAAGTATAAAATCATATTCCATAAATCCTATAGAGAAGCACAAGCTTCAAGGATGTGGAACGAGTCAGAGATTTTACATAGGTTGCTTTATTAATATTAGAATATACTGTAACTATTCATTAATTTTTAACTTATAATAATATTTTCTTAAGTTCTATACAGAAGACATACAATTTGTACCTTATATATAAAATTGATAAATATTTTTACATCATATACTAAAAAGTTAGTGTTCTAATAATGTTCTTACATAATTATCTTTCATAATTATAAATATCTACCCTATGATACATTCAGCTTCATAAATTCTTCAACAGAGTAGAAGGAGTGGCTTAGTAAGAACTTAGTTCATATTTGAACTTGTTTGGATTTATTTTTAATTGTTTAATGGAGGTGGGAAGTTTATTAAATATGCTAATAGCATTGTAATGTACACCCTTTTGTATTACGGTTAGAGACTTCCCTTCCTTGTGTAAATTGTTTTTACTTCTGGTATCAAAGTCATGTATTTCTGAGTTTAGTCTACTGTAATGTCATTTATGTAGCTAAGAACAATAACAGCCCAACGACTCTCCCTTGTGGCACCCCCGAAGTTACTTCTACTGTTTCTTAGAGTTTATTATTTCCCTCATTTAAACCGACTGAATCCATTCCCATTCCGTCTAGTTTCTTCATGAGAAGGTCGTGTGGCAAGACATGAAATGCCTTCGCAAAGTCTGTTATTATCGCATCAATTCTACGGCTATTATCAATTTTCTTGTCCTCCTTCAAGCCGTTTTTTGTTTATTCTTCTTGTCAATGTCTTTTCTATTTTCCCCCTTATGTTTCCACTATCCCTTCTATTGCTGTATTTTTTCTTTCTTCCCTTGTCAGTCAAAGGAACCCCCGATTAGCACATCCAGTATGGCCATCTTTATGAACGAAGGGACTTTAAACATCTCACGTAAAAGTGGACTGGACAAACTTGATTTATACATTTATAACATGAATATAGAGTACTCTGGTTTCTATACGGGTTATATCAAAACGTTTCGAGAGCTATGTCTGCCGTCGTCTTCAGGTGACCGATTCACCGGGAAAATCTACATTCTCATTTATAAAACATTTCGTTCGGATAAATATGTAAGACAATATCATGAATATTAGGAAATGATTGCTAAAAATGTTTGTATGGAAAACGAAACGTGAACGGTAGGAGTTACAGAAAGGAAAAGAAGCCTTTGAAATTTGGTGCTATAGGAGGATGCAGAAAATCAGATGTGTGAATAGAATCACTAACGAGAAAGTTATAAACAGAATAGGGGAAGAGAGAACAATATGGAGGACGTTGACCCAGAGTAGGGATAGATTAATAGGCCACGTTTCAAGACGTGAGGGTCTTGTAATATTAGCATTAGAGGGAAGTGTGTGGGGTAAGAACAGAAGATGGAGACCAAGGATGGAATGCGCTAAGCATATTAGGGAGGATGTGGGATGTTCTATCTATGAGGAAATGAAAAGGCTTGCGCAAGACAGTTTAGCATGGAGAGTTGCATCAGATCAGACTTAGGACTGAATACCACTACAACAACATTTCTGTTGCAATCAAAGATCTAGATGTGAGGACTAACAATTTTCATTCTCTTACTTTCTTGTTAATTCCCATATACAACTAATTTTCTTCATTTATCTGCAACCTCATCTTCCACGTAATTTTCTCAAACATGCAAACAAACAAAAGACTAGTGTTATGGTGGATGGAATAACCTAACCCCGCACCTGTCTAAAGGACAATCTGGAATTCGTTCTGTTCGACCAAGCAGAACTAAAAGAAGAAATAGTAATCGGATCGAAGTCTGGATCCATTTCCAGCGATATGTAAATGTACTGATACCACAACTGTGGAAACTATGTAACCCCTGAATGATTCGTTCCTAAATGACCTAGCTGCTGATGCGACCAAAAATAAATTAAACAAGAATAGCTTCTTTATTTTGGAAAGTAATTTTTTGAAATTCTGGGATGAAACAGAAAGCACGATAAAATTAATGTTGGTAAATCAAAGTTGGCAGTGATCAAGGAAAGCAAAATTGGGACAGTGGTACAGCAGGGGAGAAAGCTTCCACGTTCCTCAAAATTTGTAAGTATTGTTGGAGGAATACGGGAGAAGTATTGTAATTGTGAAACACTAAACGAAAGTACCAGATCTGGAAAAAGGTTGTAGTCAAAGCTGGAATTGATACTGATGTGATGAGATTATACCAGCGTTTATCCAAGAAACTTTAAAGATGAAGGTAAACGTCCGGATCGTGCTTATTTTGAGCCTTTTTTAAATGGGATCCGATTTTTCCTTGAAGCTGTTCCTTGCGCCAATCAATAAAATTTCACATATTCGTATCGACGCATCTAAGGTAAGTTGTTTTCGTTTAGTTTGAGGATGAATTAACAATTATAGTCATTAGGGACCACCAAACAATCACCTTGCACTCAGGGACATTTATGATAAGATGCTAACAGACTATAGTTGTAAGACAATTTATATCTTTTCCAATAGTTATGAACTAGGAACGTGAACAGAAATTATATGGATTTTCCGAGTGGGCGATTTCCCCTCTCTGATCTGGGGAGCACTAGGAGGTTCACTATCCGAGTCTGGGTAACAGTGTGTGCTTTATCGTTGTCCCGACATCTACTACAAGTCCCTCTTAAATAAGTATGAATGAGTAAGCATGGAGTTACCGGATTCTGGATATGGATAATCTGAGTCGCCACTATTACACTATTACTATTACTCGGATATTACGGATCCAGGGGGCCTTTTCGGTCTCTGAAACTATCAACCTTAACAATAGCCCACACCAGAATTTGCTAATCAATTGTATTTCTACACAGTTATGTATGGGATGACTATTATTTCCTCATCTTGCTCGCTTCGCTCCTTCAAGTAGGTTACTACGGATGCGGTTGAGGATCTCATTTGATTTGTACGGGTTACCTATATCCAATATAGGCTCGAGAGCATCCAAAATTAGCCAGATCAGAAACTTCTAAAATGATTAGCTCAGCTAGCTTGGCGCTAGAATTGGTTTATAAGGTTTATAAGCTGTCTCAGCTTCAGTAGTGGTGTCAATGGAAAATCCAATTTTGTCTCCCGCATGGCAGCATCAACGTAGATTTCCTTGGTGACCCTTTTACGCTCTGTAATGTAGCAATTATTGTTATGACTGTAATACGTGGATGCGGAAAACAGCACACTTACGTCAATTAAACGGAGACTATTACGCCTGCAGCTGAGTAGAACGCTGACGCGATTGTTATCTAACAATGCATAACTGTTTTCCGTGGCCTTCTCATTTGTAGGTTAAAAGCCGATATAAAACGTCGTTAAATGAGCTCATAGAAGCAGGTCTTGAACTGAACTCAGGCGGGTCTATTCATGTACTCAATCTTTGTTCTTCTATTATTGATATTGTAAGAACAAAACGTCCTTTGCTACCTCATTGGAAGTCAAATCTGTCTCCCTGAAGATTGGACTTAGCTCCAATCCGAACACAATTCACCAAGAAATCTATCTTATCCCCTATATTATCGTCAATCCTAGACAGCTCTTATTTCCGGAAATGAATCTTGATTCACTCTCCTCTTTTCTTATAATGTACGCCGTCCCTACAAGCCACCAAATCTCTACAGAGTGACTACACAAAGACTATCATCACGACAACGATAACCAAGTCATCATTTGGTGGTAGCTTTTGGTGAAACTCTGCCATTACGACGGCGACAACAATAATAGCTCAATAATATCCTTTATCAAGTTATTTCATTGTTGAGGAGAAAGTCACCCAATGTGGCAAACGTTTGTCTACTTCTTTGTTCTCATTCGTTGAATTCCAGATCGGTTCCCATTGGAAAAATTCTATAGGTACATAATCTATTTACCTGTAGGTTTAGGAAGCGATCTTGAAGGTGAGAAGCCGTACGACGAAGCTGTTACTATCGGCTATATGATTTAGAGCAGATAAAGGAGCGTCGGCGTTTGTGAGGACAGAGTGAAGGGACCCTGGAGAATCTTGAAGACATCGTTAACGTGGAGGGTAGGGCGTTGGCTCCCCGCGTCTCGTGTTCCAGGGAACTGGTTTTTGGGGGCCTCGCGATGTTGTGCATCGTCAGTAATGAATAGAGCGCCTCCAGCAGCGACCAGACCCGTCCAGCTCTGACCTGCTCCTTACTAACACGTTATTCAAGGCCAGGACTCTTCTGCTTTCAACCCCAACTACTCGTACGCACCTCACTTTCAGAATATTTGTATACAACTTTGGATTATCAATGTTACAGGGATATCTAAAACAGAATCAACACAATACAGAACATCGTTTGGACGAAGTTTTTCTGGAACTATTAACCTATACGAAATATAAATAAATAAAAATACGAACAAATAAATTTAATTATTATAAATACAACGTTTCATCCAACTTTGTGGACTTCTTCAGGTAATTTTTTAAAGAGATAAACTAAGTACATAATGAATAAATTTGTGTTGCGGACTAATTAAATTCATTTACTGACTTATTTGGCCGTATTTTTATTTATTTATTATTAAACTTTAGGCCCGAAAAACAATGTTTGAGTATACGAAATTTAAAGTCAGTCAAACAAACCCCAGACATAATACACTTCCTCTTCATCTTCACCAAGTCCACTCTCCTCCACGATACAGACAATGCAGTACAAGAATAAGGTTTCTTCTAGTTTCGACATACCACTGAAAGTAAGTTCAGATTCCGGACGACACCTTCGTATTTTTTGGAAATTTTGGCAGCAGAGAACCTTACAAAAAATAGTCAACTAATTCGCAAATTTAGATAGCACCACGGTTCGATGCGAGCTTAGCCTCTTCCTCAAGTGGAATGCCTTAGAAGTTTGGTTTGCTTAAAAAAAACCTGACTGACATTCCGAAAACATTAATTTTTTCGGTTTTTCACTACTATGTATGTAACTACTATGAAAGTATTTTTCAAAATATAAACATTGAAGGGGTGAAACAGACACAACGAGAAAACATGTAGAAAATGTTGAGCGTCATAATGTTACGTGAATTACTCAGAAAGTTCGTAAGTCAAAACAAAGCAGTTTTTGGGAAGGGACTACAGGCTACATGAGGGGGTGATCCTGAAACAGGAAACTTTGGAAGGGAATTGTAAAGGGGAAACCGTGAAACTTATCTGTTTATAAAAGGTGAAAATAGACTCAAGTGAATGTTTGATTGGTGTCGGAAATATATTGTAGATATATTAATTGCATAACTAGATTAATTTCTGATTTCCAATCCGAAGCAGATTCTTTAAGAAGTATATGTAATATCACAATCAATTATACTTAAAAACAGATTAATCTTCAAGTATTATTGTGTAGGGGAAGAAGATAGCTGACGGTGGAGTGATGAAGTTTACTAAATAGGGGTGGAACATTGTAACTGGTCAAACAAGAAATCCCAGCAGCCGACTTGGCCAAGTTCTGACTGCACCTTGTGAATAAACTCTTCTTTTGGCGTCTTATATCTGTGACTTCATAATTTTTGCAGCAATTCGACAGAAGGTAAACTACAAAACTCGTGGCTTTTATTTTATTTTATTGTTTTTTGGGTTAACAGGCTAGGCTACATGAGGGTGATCCTGAAACAGGGAACTCCCCTTTAATAGCATAGGAAGGGAATTGAAAAGGGGGGATGCGGAAGGTAGAGCAAGGTAGCCAAGGGTTGACTAGGGCCCGGTGTTTCACCTAAAAAGATGCAGGGAAAAACCTAGGAAACCTGCATCAGGTAGGCCGAGCATTGGGTACTATTCTCACGCCCTTCCGAATTGGGAGAAGAGTTTGATGTGTGGTCGCAGCATTCCCTTCTCCATGTCTCCACCAGTTTCAGGAGGCAGTTGGCCGACTGATCCAATGGTATCAGCGGACAACTCACCATATGTCCAAGGTCTTCGACCCCAGTACATATACCTCTTAAAATAGGTGAAGGTGTCTCGGCATGTCAGAACTTTGATAAAAATAACAGAGAGAGTACGAGGCATTCCCGACATAATCAGGTAAGCCCTGCAATCACTGCAGTTTTAAACTAAACCTTGCGTGCGAGGCGGAACGGGATTCTACTGCATAGTCAAATATAACGTGTTCCTCAAGAAAAAAAAGGAAAAACTGGCAGACTCAACTTATAAGAATGAGTTACAAGATGTTGTACCTAAAAAGAATAGGTAAAGGTAGAAAAGGATTAGGAAAAAGGCAAAAATGTTAGCAAAGACTGTGTAGTTGCAATAAAATCTCTTTTCAAAAAAAAATTAGTGTTCAACCGTACGCATATAAGAAGGAAAACACAAAAGGAGATTTATCTTGAGTTGAACTTTATTGTACAAATTGTATTTCCCCTTTCTACCCCGGGGTAGGGGGTGGTTAAAGGGGTTGATAACCACCTCTTTATGTTTTCCGAAAATTCTACAAAAATTGTTAAACAATAAGTGTCCCGTTCCGCCCCGACTTCCCCTATCAGTTTTAATTTTATAATTTAATAAGGTTCAACAAAAGTCAATAAATTTATTATAAAAGTTAATGTGCTTATATCGCTGTATCTGTTAGTTAATTTCTTTCTTAAAATTTTTAAATGTCACTATACTAATGTAAAAATTAACGTCTCCTTGTTAAAAGGTGGAAAAAGACGGAGCCTACACGAGAAAGTTAGAATTTAATAATCAATTTTGTTGTTTTTTCATTTGATTGTTTTCAAAAATAAAAGTGAAAAAAATACGAGGCATTATTGAAACACCCTCGTACATACCCAAGGAAAGGACACTGCTGTAAATGCTGTTGTTGATGTGGTGTTCAGTCCTAAGACTGGTCTGATGCAATCCTCCATGCTAACCTTTCTTGAGCAAGCCTTTTCATTTCCTTATAACTCGCACAACCCCCATCCTGCCAAATCTGCTTAGCGCATTCTAACCTTGGTCTCCCTCTTCTGTTCTTACCCCACACACTTCTCTCTAATGATAATTTTACAAGACCCTCGTGTCTTAAAGCGTGGCCTATTAATCTATCCCTTCTCTTACTCAATGTCCTGCATATTGTTCGCTTTTCCATATTCTGTTTAGATTCTATCCACCCATCTGATTTTCAGCATTCACCTATAGCACCACATTTCAAAGGCTTCTATTCTTTTTCTTTCCCCAACTCCTATCGTCCACGTTTCGTACCCATATAACGCCACGGTCCATACGAATATTTTTAGCAACGATTTCCTAATATTCACACTTACATTACCCGTAAGTAAATCCTTCTTTTTCGTGAAAGCCTTCCTTGCCTGTGGTATCCGACTCTTTATGTTTACTATACTTCTACCATCCCTAGTTATTACGCTTTCCAAGTAGCATAAATCCTTAACTTCTGCCTAAATATTCCTTCCCAATCTAACACCTTTTGTTATTCCACTGTTTCCCCTACTGCACTCCATTACCTTGGTTTTCCCTCTATTAATCCTCATATTGAACTCTTTCTCCAGGACTACGTTCATGTCATTTAGTATGGTTTCCAAGTCCTTTTATGACTCCCCTAATACTACAATATAGTGGGCAAAACGTAAGGTTTTTATTTCTTCTCTTTGCAGTATGATTCCTTTTCCATATTTCGTTTTAACTTTCCTCATCGCGTGTTCTATATATAGGTTAAGCAGATGCTTTCAAAACGAAAAGGCAGTGATGAAATATTGAAATAGTGGAGGAGAATGATTCTTGCGTGAAAATAATTAGTATATTTTTGTAATTGGGAGTGAATACGCAATATAATTTAGAGACGCAGAAGTGGTTCAGGGAGGTTTTCGAGTTTCCTCGGCATTTTACTTGTAATTATTCCCGGTTATGTAAAACACGTATTCGTTTTGGAATTTTTTAGTCTTTCCGTCGCAAAAGTCGTTGAGTCGTTAAGTTGTGATTTGTTCTCCCCGAGCAATCTCCTGGGGCCTGAGACGTCTTCCGTTGTGGCGGATATGAAGCGTGTCAGGAGGCAGACCTGGCCCTATAACGCCTGCTTTGTGTCGGAGAAATGGACGCGGACCCTTCCTTGCTTGAGACTTCCACGGCCCCGCTTCCGGTGGCTCACTGCCTGGCCTTGCACAACACAACACATACTCATCTCATCTACTCATACGTAGCTCCCTGCAATTCCTTACTTCTCTAAATGAATTCAGGCTGAAGGTCACGACGCACCGAAGACCAGTAATGCTTCCTTCATGAAGATAACTGTTGAGGTGTGTTTGGTTTAGACGTACAGTAACTTTTGCTAGAGTATTCTGTTACTTCCACATATATTCTAAGATGTTAGCATTACTATTGTATTACGACTATTACAATAAAAAAAATTTTGACATCACTTTGTATTCATTGACACACCCAATTTTTACTCTCCAGGAGTAATAGAAATATAAAGGGAAACATATTTTGCTTTAGAAGTTGATAACTACGAAACTATTGTCTCAATAATAGCATTTGAAACACTGATTTAAAAATTGTTATAATTATGTAGGGACAAGAATAGCAGTGTTGACTCTGCGTCTAATTTTAGAAGACAGAGTAACAAAAAACAGGCCTACGTGCATGGCATTTGTATATTTAGAAAAATCCTTACAGAATGTAAACTGGAACACACTATTAAGGATTTTGATGAGTGCAGGAATAATAATTATTGTGAAAGAGTGCAGAAAGAATAATTATCCATAACCTCTACATATCTTTAGAAGTAAAATGTGTTCCAATGAAGTAGAAATACTTCAATTGAAGCTGAGGTATCACGGAATGTAGAAAAAAATAGTTTCGGTTACTATTGTTTATGAAAATTCACAAAATTCATTTCGATTGTAGCGGTTTTATTAATCATTTTTATGAATAAGAATTTATTTGAAAACATAACGTCTTTATAAGTTAAAAATGAACCAATAGATACAGACGTAGCAAAATTTTTGCAGACCTTGCTGCTTTCCTCAGGTAAGTGGACTAATTGGAGCTTTTGGCATTTTGGCTGTCCGCAGTAGACCCGGTAGGCCAATGCCCTGAATAAGCAGCACAGCCAAAATAAGAAATACGCAAATTTTTGGCTACCTATTCATATATTTTTAATGCATCATTTGAATTATTGAGTCAAATATCGTCCAGAAGCGTAATCATAGGTAACTTCTAAGGTGTAATGAGACAAGGCCGGAAACTAATCAAATAATAATAATTTATTATAGCACTCGCTGAAGTATTGCCATTGACTGGATCGCTTCTAAAGAAGTCTCGCTGTTATACGACAAAAAATCCTTCAAGTATCAATTTAATCAAACCTTAATTTTGAAAATTAATATAATTTAATAAATGAAAATACAACCAATTTCTAATCAAAAAAATTAATTAATATTTATATTTATTATGCCTTTAATTTTAGAAAGCAGCATAAGAAAAACAGGCCTACGTGCATTTGTATATTTAAAAAAATCCTTACACAATGTAAACTGGAACACACTATTAAGGATTTTGATGAGTGCAGGAATAAAATATCGAGAAAGAATAATTATCCATAACCTCTACATAAGGTAGTCAGTAGTAATTGGAAATTGAAGGCAAAAGAAAAGAAATCAGAAATCAAGAAATGAATAAGACGAAGATGCAGTCTGTCGCCCATATTCTTTAACTTATGTATAGAACAGGCGATGAAGAAACTTAAAACATTATATGAAAAAGGAATCATATTGTAGTATTAGAGGAGTCAGAAGAAGACTTGTAAACCATAATAAATAGCATGAACGTGGTCTTGGAGGAAGAGTACAACATCAGGATTAATAAAGGGAAAACCAAGGTAATGGAGTGTAGTATGGGAAACAGTGGATTAACAAAAGCTGTTCGATTGGGAAGGAATATTTTGAAAGAAATTAGGGAATTCTGTTACTTGGGCAGCATAACAACTAGGGATGGTAGAAGTATAGTAGAAATAAAGAGTAGGATAGTACAGGAAAGAAGGGTTGTTGCAAATAAGAGCAATTTACCATACTGCTAATATAAGTATGAATATTAGGAAATCATTATTAAAAATGTTCGTGTGGAGTGTGGCGATATATGGGTGTGAAACGTGGACGGTTGGAGTTGCTGACAGAAAAAGAATAGAAGCCTTTGAAATCTTTCCTATAGACAAACGCTGAAAATCAGATGGGTTGATAGAATCACTAACGATGAAGTTTTAAGCAGAATACGGGAAGAGCGAACAATTTGGAGGAAGGGATAGATTAATAATCCATGTTTTGAGACCCTGAAGGTCTTGTAAAATTAGCATTAGAGGGAAGTGTGTGGGGTAAGAACAGAAGAGGGAGGCCAAGGATGAAATATGCTGAGAAGGTTAGGGAGGATGTGGGATGTGATAGGTATGCGGAAGTGAAAAGACTTGCACTGAATAAGTTAGTATGGAGAGTTGCATCAGACCAGTCTTAGGATTGAATACAAAAACGACAACGTAAACACAAACAAATATGCATCATCTACAGATCTACATGTAAACGTTTCTGAATGGATAAAAGCATCCACTTGACGCCTAAAGCAAACAGAAAGCTCACTCTGCAGGAGTACCAAAGATCACACACTTCCAAAAGACAAACATTTTATAGTCTCCATCATATAATCAATTTGAAACATTCATTTTACGGCTAAATACTATGATTTTAGGTAAAATTTTCTACAATTATATCCATCAAAGTTCAGACAGACACTATAAAGCTCAAAAATGGCTATTTTTCAATAAATATGTAAATAAACAATATAGAATATTTATTTAATACATCAATGACTTTTCGTCCATATTTTGTGGACTTCATCAGATAAATTTTAAACGTGTATCTAATAATTTATCTGGAATTTTTGAGAATTATATTTTAAATAAATGTATATATGAAATGGAATTTAAACCATTAGTTATAGTCAAATATGTATAATGAATATGAGTGATATTGAACTTATGCTAGAATTTATTAATAGTATCTATGAACGAGTAAAATTCACATATAAATTAGAGAACGATAAGCAATTAAACTTTTTAGATCTGACTATAATAAAGGTAGGAACTAAATTACAACTGGTAATGTAATGGCTATGATTCCTTACTGTTGCACTAACTAATTTGCTTTTATACTACACTAAAATTTAATCTTTTATTTTGAGTTCGTTCCTTGGTTCTTGCGACTCTCGTATTGCAACAAGAAACCTTTAGAGCGTACTTTTGCCGTAATTTGTCCAATTACATTTTCCCATTTAGTTTTGATTAGAAACGATAGTCATTTCAATCTTCAAATGAATGTTGAAAAATAAATACGTGCGGAATAAAAGCTTGAAAAATACTTCCATCTTGGAGAGGAAGAGAAGAAAATATTATGTTAACGCATATAAAACCTTTATATAGGTTAAATGTGAGGGTTCGTAGAAGAAAAAAAACGCATTTAATTAAGAATAAATAAAAAGACGGCCAATAATCCAGCTTATAAATTTATTACTATTTAGTATTTTAATTGATCGGAGGTGTTAAAAAGTGAGACTGAGATCGTTAGCGCGTTCATTCAGTATTAAAAAACTAACAAGTATGAAGTAATGTTATGGAATCATTGTAACGTGAGTTTACGATTTTAGAGGCGCTGCTACCCTCAGGGTAAAATTAGGTCAGTATTTATCTGAAAGGGGGAGCGTAGCTTTCAGACTTGTCTCGGGGCTGCGTCTAGATGCATCACGAGGAAACTCAAACTATAATTAATGTCAGTTTACCAATACTAATTCGTCCTTACGATTGCATTTGATTTACTCGTCGTATTAATAGTCCGAAAACTGTATAGTCTATATATTTAATTGTTAATCTTTAGATCCAATATTTGAGTTAATAATTGGTATCATATCGAGATTTAACCTAACTACTTACTTATTTTACTGTTAATATTAATATCTGTTTCCCACCAACGATCCACACATTTCAATATAATAATCAGATAGTAGCTTTTCAACTCCCTTCCTATGATATTAGAGGGGAGTTTCCAGTTTCAGGATCATACTAATATAGCAGGTATTTATTTCCAGAGAGGGAATGGGTCTTATCTTCGGGGATGCCTCATTCTCTCTCTGGGTTTTAAAGATTTCACATACCGAAGTTTCTTAGTCTCATTTAGGAGGTACATGTACTGGGGTCGAAGACTTTGGGCATACGGCAAGAATTGTCCGCCGGCCAACTGCCTCCTAAAACTGTTTGAGAGATGGAGTAGAGAATGCTGCGACCCCACAACGAACCCTTCTCCCGTTAAAGGGTATACGAATATTGCCAAAAAACCGACCCACCTGAAGCAGGTTACCTAGTTTATTTGGGGTTTATCACCTGGTAGGATCATAAATAATAGCCCTGGGGGCCTTAGTCAACCCTTGGCTACCGTGCTCTACCTTCCACATCCCCTATCCCCCTTTCAATGCCCTTCCTGTGCTATTAAAGGGGAGTTGCCCGTTTCAGGATCACAATCATGTAGCCTGCTACCCAAAATAACCTTCCTATGCTATTTAAGGTTAGTTGCCAGTCTGAGGAACACCGTCATCTAGACTGTTAACTCCCCAAATAGCACTACTTTCCCCTTATTACTTTATACCGCACCTACACTCTTTTCAAATGCCTTCTCAAGTTATTAAAAGAGAGTTTCCACTACGTGGATAATTCTCAGGTAACCTGTCACTATACAAAGATTCATTTACTCTTATTATTATTATATTGGAAGTAAATGTATTGTTCAACTAAGAAGACCTGGAGCTATTCTATTGTATTAAATCCTACTTTTGTAATAAAAGCTTATATAATGGTTATAATTACTAATATATCTCATTTAGGTACTTTTTTCAAAATATACATAAAATGATGCTACGTTTCGTCCTCGGTGTTGGAACTTCGTCAGGTGAAGCCGTTTTCAGTAATAATTAAGCATTACGGTCCAAATTCAGAATTTTTCGTCTTGCAGTGTGTCAATGAGCTGTGAACTGATCGTCTTACCTTTATATAAATAGCTATTATTATTGCGTTTCTTTGCTGACCAATTTCCTAAAAATTATAGAATTTTTTCTTTTCAAAATTAAATTATTAAACGATTGTATGAGTTCAAATAATTTTGTACAATATCCTAATGATTTATAAAATTATTTAATTAATTTAATTTGAATAAATTGTTAACACTTCACATATATAACAAATATTTTTGACTTTGATTTTAGATAAGGCGTGAGACAAAAGAAAATTCCATGTTGGATTGCCTTACATTGAAATCGACTAAGTGTGGTAAGATAACCGCCAACAGAGATGTTCCGGAAGGAACGTCACTACAACCTTGTCTTATTTTTAAACTCTATTAAAGTTTTTTTATGGTATATATTTGACACCCTCGGCTGTTTTACCTTCGATAAATTCGTGCTTTGGCTGGTGAAACCTTCAGCTTGAAGTGTAATTAAGTAGCTGTGAATTTCAACAGGCAGCATATATTCACTTAACTACAGTAAGCAATACAAGAAGAAATTCTAATGGAACAAGGTTTATGAAGAATAAATAATCAAAACCATTAGATATCGGAAACATCTTTCAAAAAGTTGTTACTTTGAAATGTCGTGCTAATTGAGGCTTTCATTCCAGTAGTGACTAACGGTAAGTTGTTGTTTCTGTTAAAGAAAAGTAAAGTCGCAATAACCATTGGTTACAATGAAATTAAGACCCATAATGGGCCATTTATTTTAGTAGTCAAATTTATTTGCCGAAGCAAAAGTCAGCTGAAGTTTTTGTCAATTCCCTGGCATAATTATTGAAAGAAATTAAAGCAAAGTCTACCGTGAAAACAAGAACAAATCTCAGTATCCAATGTCATGAAGAAATAATGCTTACCAGGAGCCACCATATGAGATTTACCTTTCTGCATGGAAAAAACTTCAACAATAAATCTGAAGGACCACAAGCGTCAAAAAAAGTTACACGAGTCCTTAAAATCCACTACCGATCACGTCAGGCGTGCGTACATAAACTATATGGTATACATGTACTCAAAGACCTTTCAATGATGGTCTCCATTATCAGCATCACTTGTCAAATCTCTGGCATCATTCAAAGGAATTGGCTAGTTCTTCATTGTAAAACGATCAAATTGCTCTTTCTTTTCCAAAATTAACTCAGAAATACACTTCGCTATTTACCTATAAACGTAGGAAGAACAAATGAGCTACTCCTACCAATTTTCCTATCGATTTGTGAAAATTCTGCGGTGTTTTGGTAGGATTATTGATGGTTTCCTTCCTCCCAAGAATTATGTTGAAGTGAACTGATAAATACTTGCATCTCGACACCCGTGGTTTATGGTGGCGTCAAGCGGCTTGGGCATTAATGTCTCTGTAATGAATAAGTGGAAGTTTCTCGATCAGAACGTGAGAGAAACTGAAGAAATAACGATAAGGTGGGGGAGACACGTCCCAGGGGTGGAGAAATGGGGGCAATAGACGGGAAATCCCCCCCAAATGCTGCGTATTGATCGGAGACACAGGGGAGAGAGGCAAGGTGGGCCCAAGACAGATGTGGAGGAGCGGCGATGCTGCGGAGCCGGTGTTGCCAGATCTGGGGAGCGGCAGCAGCGCTACCACGGAACAGGTCTGGCTGGAGATCACCACTAAAGCAGTCGAGTCCCGCGATAGTGACATCAAGCACGGTCCACTCGTAAATGAGCCGACGATCTTAATCGTTCCCCCTCTGATCATATCTCCCTCCAGGCCCTCCTCCAAGTCGAGGACAAAACAGATGTCAAGTCAGCAGAACTGTTCCAAGATCAGACCTTGATTCAGACTGTTACTCAGATCATTTAAATGATTTTTTTTTGGAAATCTCGTTAATTTCAGAAGGGAAAACAAGTGTCAAATAAAAAGAGTCTGCAATACAAGTTATCATGTTGATGTCAGACTAGGAAAAGTATTGACGACCATATTCACATGTCAAACAGTCAGTGAGCTGATCGCCTCCAGCCATTGACGGTACCAACAAAGGTCATTAGATACGACACAACAGCAGACCCTGTACATCCAGAATCGTTTCAACAGCATAATGTAGGCGAAAAATTACGGCCAAAATTGGTCAGAATTAAAATTATTTACTTATTAAATTATAACACGACGTTTCGTTCCTTTGTTTGGAACCTCCTCAGGTGTGCAAACAGTACAAAAATAATTCAGAAAGGTGTTATAATCACAGATTGCACAAAAAGATTTATTGACAAATTTGTACTTGAAACAATACTCGTTCAATAACAAGCCTCGGAGACAGTTCGTACTTCAGGTACAAATTTGTCAATAAATCTTTTTGTGTAATCTGTGATTAAAACAGCTTTTTGGATTATTTTTGACCCGTTTTCACACCTAATTTAATAAATAAATCATTTTAATTCTGACCAATTTTGGCCGCAATTTTTCGCCTACATTATTCGAGGTACAGTCAGAACAATTATAAAATTCGTTTCAACAGAATTTCAAATAGAGTTAACCTGGGTAGAGTACCGTAAAATTTTCCGATTACTATCCTTGTACTTATTATATTTAGTTTAATTATCTCAATAAGACGATTCGGCAATATAGGCAAGTCCCCGGACCACGTTCATCATGAATCTGATCTTAATTAACGACGATCGTGAATTATCCACGGACAGCAATATTCTTCCACTGCAGGAAAACATTCCCGAGTGTTCCAAGAAACGCGTAGGACAATTAGCCTCTTCAGAACTATGATACAAATATATATAAGTGGATAAATCTGAGGGCGGCAATCTGATAATATTAATAGGGAAATGGATGCAATGTATTCTTCAAGAAAAAATAAGTCACAAATCATCACAGGGAAAATTATAAAAGTTTTACTACGCAGCTCGGTTACATGAAAGTCTAAATTAATACTGCCCTATATTATACACTGGCTGGGTGCCCGGCGATGCCCGAGAATTCATTTTTAATTAGCCCGCGATACTATTTAATTTGACAGTGATCTGTTTGTCGACATTTGATTAAAATATTAGCGAGAGCCTCGTATTTTTGAAAATTTATCTTTCCAGACCCTGTACTTTACGAGAGCCATGAATCAGTTCCTCATTCAAGTAAAAAAAAACGCTGATACCTTAAGTAAGCGCACACATTCAGAAAAATACACAGAAACAGTCCATTTTATTTATGAGAAGATATTTGAATTATGTTTTTGTTCTGATTAACGTGAAATATTGTGTGTTTACATACATATACACGAAATAAAATTGGGTGTGTGCAGCTCTGGTCTTAATATAACGCATATCAATCATCTGCCCTGTGACTTATAAAACATTTTTCATACTTACTAAATCATTTAAAGAATCAGTACTACAGTAAAATATTAGTTTAAGTATTATATCACGTTTGACAGAAACAGTATATTCTCTTCGGTTTCATTAGCTTGAAATAATGTGTTTACCCTGACGCAGCCTTTCTCATATAACTAAAATGTTATTTGAATTTTGATACTTTTAAATTTATTTGTCGAACGTTGACGTCGTCGTCTCTAACACACACGCACAGTCGAGGGCAATTGATAAATATCTCGTTTGGCAGGCTAAGTGACGACCTAATGTATCTTATGTTATATATATAGGTATATACCTATATACTCAATTATAAGGTTTGGTATGATGTTTGGCCTCACTCCTTCCTAAATCATTCATCCAATTCCCGTGACATTTCTTTGTGTTTAGCACTGTTTATCCTAGATTCTGCAGACGTATTGATAATTTAGGATCCTTCCATCCCCTCCTTTTAGGCCAAAAGTGTCCCACGTCACACATCTTCTATGCGACTTCATGTTTGTCCCTTATGATTTCCTATTCCATTTATTCGATTGCCATGAAATTTTGGTGAAATGTAGTTTTCTTCCTAGAGAAAGTTTCTGTCGTTCTTTAGGTTCCTTCCTTCATACTTTGAAGCCGAAAAAGGTTCTACCCTAAAGACATGTAGACATTTCAAATAGATTATGCCCTCGCGTAGCCTCCTGTCCAATGAGTTAAATAATTGCGGTTTAGCGCATTTGCCCGGTGGCAATATTGGTAACGTTCAAGTATTAGTACTTTAAGTAATGATACTTCTTAATTGTAGTTTATCGCCCACGTTGTTTAACTTATATATAGAACAGGCGATGAAGACAGTTGAAACGGAATTGTTGTTGTGGTATTCAGTCCTAAGACTGGTCTGTTGCAACCCTCCATGCTAACCTATCTTGCGCAAGCCTTTTCAATTCCGCATGACTACCACATCCCACATCCTCCCAAATCGTCTTAGCTTTTCCATTCTTTGCCTCCCTATTTTGTTTTTACCCCACACACTTATTTAATGCTAATTTTTCAAGACCCTGTCGTCTCAATGTATCGCTTCTCTTGATCAATATCCTCCATATTTTTCACTCTTCCCCTATTCTCCTTAGACGTTCCTCGTTAGTGATTGTATCCGCCCATCTGATTTTCAGCATTCCCCCATAGCATCACATTTCAAAGTGTTCATTTCTTTTACATTCTGCAACCCCTACCGTCCACGTTTCGCTCCCATTTCGCAAGTTAGGTTAGCATGGAAGGTTACATCAGACCAGTCTTAGGACTGAATATCACAACAGCAATAACTTTTGAATTAATTAATAAGAATGCAGAGTTGCTCCTCGACCGCTCTAGACGAATTTTTCTGTAACCAAGTCTCTAGACCCGGGCTGTATACACTCAATTTTATTCTTCGTAGATATATATTGTAACATGAAAAGTTACGATGAACAATGCAGGCCAGCTTGCGAGTTGCAATTGTTGAGGAACTGACGCAACCCGGGCCAACAATGTGGTCTGGCGAGACGTTGGGAGCCGTCATGGGGTGATTGGAGAAGTAGGTTGTGTCGGCGAGACGACGAGAGAATGACCACGCCCTGCAGATATAATTTTTTTTCATGCTCTGATTGAAATTAAAACTACTAAAATCAATTTTTGGTGTTTTTATGAAAAATACCTGGCGCCCTAAAGGAATTTAGAAATCCTCGAATACGGAGGAACGACGTTTCCGCTACATCTATATATAGATAAGTTTTGAGCTCCTTCCTATATATATATATATATATATATATATATATATATATATACTTTTGGTCTAAAAGGTCTAAAAGGAGGGGATGGAAGGATCCTAAATTATCAATCTGTGATAAACAGTGCTAAACACAAGAAATGTCACGGGAATTGGATGAATGATTTAGGAACGAGTAAGGCCAAACATCATAACAAACCTTATAACTGAGTATATAATCCCTTGGAGCAGTATTGCAAACTGAGAAGGGAATGCTGCGACCCCACAGCAAACTCGTCTCCCGTCATCCAGAAGGTCGTGAAAATAGTACCTAATAGCCCGACCTACCTGATGCAGCTTTTCAAGGGTTTTCCCTGCATCTCTTTAGGTGAAACACCGGGTAGGATCCTTAAACTATAGCCCGGGGGCCCATGTCAACCCTTGACTACTTTGCTGTCCACATCACCCCCCATTTCAATTCCCTTCCTATGCTATTAAAGGGGAACTGCCTGTTTCATGATCACCCTCATGTATCCTGTTAACCAAAAACGTGAATTGCAAATTATTTACTTGGATCACAATATATGTAAATATGGTACAAAATAAATCAGCAAACAGTTATTTTAAGAAGAGAAAGTTTATTTGTTTGTAATAAAATGGCCAACGCCCAACAGAGTAATACTGTAATAATGATTTATTAGCTTACGTTAAATTTCAAACGTTTCATAGGATAACAATGCTTTAACTTTAAACGAAGTAAAACATAATAAGCGGATCGGAAATATATTTCTGGAAAATAAATTTAAAAGTGACTGTCAAAAACAGCCTATGTGGAGGTTAAATGAACAGAAATTGGAATATAAAACAGACATATTATCGACGGAACTAGAGCTAACTCTATATTTACCAGACGATACACGGAGTCGAATGCTTGCCGGAAATGCTCCTCACAAGTATCAGCTGCTGACATCTTTAAGTACAGTAAATAACCAAAGGCAGCGGGGAGCCGTAAACCTTTCCGGCCATTAGCGCTGACATCTGTTAAAACGATCCGATCGCCGTCTTGCGCCTTACCGTAGATCTGTCACTCTGCAGACGATTTTTATCTAGGGTTACGCTCCTGCAGCCTAGTTTCCGGCTAACGTATTGGATTCCTCGCGAGCTTGCTGCTTTGTTGTAAGGAGAAATATCACCTCCAGTAAAAGCCAAGAAATTTCTCATCCACTCCATTCTGGCGAGCAATAAAGCGTCACAGCCGCCATTAATTATAAGTAAAAATTCATAAACTTCAAATTAATTTGAGAAATATAATAGTTTATATTTATTTTCTGCCCAGGGATTTTTTTTAAATAAAACATTCTAAAGTTTTTATGTCCTCATCTGTTACATTACTTCTCTAATCGTGTTAGTAAAATTCTCATACATGTCGCACAGAGAAACGTGTTTATAATTATTTTTATTCTGTTTTAGGTCGTATCATCAACAACGTCACAATTACTAAACTGCTTAAATATGTAAATTCTCAACTTCTGATATAAGGTAATGTACGAGTCCTTTTCTTTGAAAGTGGTGCAAGTCCATTTTATATTAGAGGGGTATCAATGGGCATACAAGTGCCCGGCCAGCCCAGTACAGTATTTAATTCGAAACTTATTTAATTTAATGCGCGATTGAAGTAGTATAGAGAGCGTTGTTAAGTCTCCCTATGGTTGGTTGTTAAGTCTTATTAACAGAGGAAGATACATATAATGGAACTATGCGAATTTCTTCTTATCTACCATTTGTAGATACTCATCATGGTTCCAATAGCCGTAATTTTCTCTTTAATTCCTACTCGTACTTAGGGACATATCTCACTGTGACGTCATCACTCACTCCACTACAATCTCAAGCCAAATGCAAGATGCGCACTCAACCCAAAAGATAACCTCTAACCTTAAAATTGTGTTTTTAATCAACTTTGAAATTTTATTATAATGTTATAAGCATACAATTAAAATAAACATAAAATTTAAAATACACACATAACCAAGTTTATCGAAAATTCTCGCTTATGCAAATGATTAAAAATTGTATTACATTATAATGCTTAAAAAATCTTATCTTTTATTTTATAAGTTTGCCTTAGGCAAATGTAGTTCGAAATCTGCCGTGATTACTTGAAAGGTGGGAAGAATTTAAGAAAATCTTTCGCTTTTTATTATCATCGTCGTTCCATGTGTTCGTATTTTGTTTTGAAATATTAAGTTTCAGTTCATAAAATAGATTAAGAACCTATTTAATTAACACTGATAGGTTTAATGGTAGCAGAGGATTATAATTGATATTTATTTCGATGATGATATAAAGTTTCAGTTCAAAATATAGGTTAGTTATAGAGGTAAATTATAAAAGTAGAAGCAACACTAACTACTTTGAACTCAATTGTGCCATCTGTACCGTGGTTTCTTTGACGAAGCTAAAGCCCAGTGTCCCCAGCGTTACTCGGTGCTATTATATATATTTAGAGATGTTAATACACTCATATTATTATTTTTTAAATATTAAACTGATTTCAGTTTATAATGTAATCATTTTTAAAGTGTTACTTAAAATAAATTTCTACTTTTTAATGACCTGAAATGGATTTACACCCCTTTCGAAGTAAAAAAAGAACGTGAATATATGAAATGTTGAATATGAGATTTCAATTGTTTCAAACTAATTTTTAGTTCTTTATTAATTTTTTAATTATCATACCAAGTGATGTGTTTTTAATGTAAAAAATAATTAATCGCTTTTTATTGCCATTAAAAGCAATTTATTGACAATATACAAAAGAAGCTTCACTCTCCTCTTTGGCATATTACAACGAGTTTTAAGTGAAATAAAACTGTCAACCCTTTCGGTAATCCAATCCAGGAAAATAAATAGGGGAGGACAAAGATAATTTAATGTGATTTAGGGCCTGTGTTATGAAATTGGAGACTGTAAAGAACCAATCATACGGCCGATCATTCACAATATGTTGTGAAATAAAGACTGTAATGAGTGTATGTGTTAATCGCCATTTTATTTGATCAGTGGCTGAGAAATTCCCCACTGGAGACACTCAGTTGGCATCAACAAGCATAGGCGAAAACAAGTTTTGCGGATTATGGAACATTTACCTGAGCACAGTTTATTGACACCGGGAATTTTGAATGACGCATTTTCCTCCAAATAGTATGTAAAAAAACGCAGTCCCAGCAGGACATTTGATTGCGGCTGGGGGTCATGTGATCCGCCATGGAGGTGGGATGAGAGAGACGACTTGGGGAGATGGAGAATGATAAATTCATCCGTTGGGAATGATCATTGAAGAAGGAAGAAGTCAGGAGAGTACGTGGTGGTTGAGCCACGGCACGAGAGTAGTTAGTCAGTCAGGAACGAGCTTTGAAGTACTCAGGCGGAGAGAAAAAAATTAATCTTGATGCTATAATAGAAGGAAGGACGCCCCTACAGAGATGCGAACTGCAAGCAGGTGGAATCCTGTCCAAGTGATTTCCCAGAGACAAGGAAACAGGTCCGAAGGCGAACATAATTCGTGGAAGCGGAACATATCAGCGGCGTAGGCAAAGGAAGAAGCTGTTGACCCTAAGATATGTTAGTGCCAATATCGAAAATTGCGTTATGACGAAATGCCCACAAAATGGCCCTTGAATAATATAGTCTCACATAATGCAATCTATAGCTGTGGAAATTTTAATGGCCCCTATAATTTGTATTTGCTTAAATTGACTTAATAAATTAATTTGTTTTTCAATTAACTTTAAAAAATTGCGCTTGTTTAAAAAACATAAGATAAACAATTCCCCGTATATTATAAGACGTGAAGGTCAAATAGTTGTAAGTGAAATATTATTGAAATCTTATCGTTCCTTATTGGCCAAGTTACTGAGATGTCTCTGTAGGAATTTATTCACGGAACTTAGGGATGTTGAGAGTTAGCGGAAGTGAGTACTCCGAGTTTTTAAGTACTTTCGGAATCCAACAAACTTTTCTGACTTTAAAATTGACAGTAAATAAAAAGACGGCCAAAAAGTCAGCATGAAATATATCACCATTAATTCATAAAAGCGACGTTTCATTCCATTTTGAGACTTCTTCCGGCTTACTACAAAGAAAATATTACAATGAATTAAATATAAGTTCTATGTCAATGAGTAAATAGGTTGTATTGTTAGATTTGTAAGTTTTTAACCATGATTTTATATATAAATTAAAAATGGTAGCGTAGAACTTTTATTTAATTTATTGTAATATGTTTGTATTATATTACGTCGCTTGTGTGAATAAATACTGATATATTTAATGCTGACTTTTTATTTATTGTATACTTTCGAAATCATTGTTGCAGGATCTGTGGCAGTTTTCCAACATTAAACATCCAACATCCTAGGAACAATAAAAAGTGAACTTAGAGAAGCAAACATTTCCAAGGCTAACGACGAAACTGAAATATTCGCAATTATTGCTAATAGCCTCTTGTCACCGCCGACACTTCGGGATTGAAGCCCTCAAAGCAGATGATCTCTTGTTTACGTGTATTGACCGAAGTCTTTGGAAGAAGCCAACTTAATATTCAGCTCGGCGACACGTGAAGCCCGCGTGTGGTAAGTACTTTAAAGCGGCTGTGACTGGAATCCTTAGACTGGAGTAGGGGAACCTAAGGGCTATTACCTGCCCACCTCAACCATAAAAGACGAGGAAAAGATTCATTTAATAGGTCTTCAACTAACATTACCTTCCTTCTAAGATAAATATTTATCTCAGTAAATTGTCACTTTTTATACCATATTATTGATGGCGATGTTAAGAAATAATTCACAAGACATAACTGAGAGAAAAGATGTAGTGTATACTACTTTAGAGGCTACTACACCACGTTAATTTCTCTTAACATCCGACTTAATTTAATTTATTATCATAAAATTTTTCCAATTTAATTTACTGTAGACCAAAACAATTCTGCAACTATATACAGTTTATTTTTAGCTGTAACAACCCTCCGAAAGCTTCCGGTTAAATATCGTACTTCTTTGATTATATACGTAAGATTATTCAATCTTCACGTCCGATGCCTTCAAGAACAACTCTCGTAGAAATAATATTTATAATAATTAAGTCTTTTTATTGGTTAACAGGTTACATGAGGTTGATCATGAACAGGCAACTTCCCTTTCATAGCGTAAGAAGAGATTTCAAAAAGGGGGATGTGGAAGGTAGAGCAAGGTGGCCAAGGGCTTCCGTGCTGTAGTTTAAGAATCCTATCCTGTGTTTCACCTAAAAGAGAAACAGGGAAACCCTAGAAAACTTCATCAGGTTATCACGCCCTTCCGAATAACGGGAGACGAGTTTGCTGTGGGATCACAGCATTCCCTTCTCCACGTCTCCACCAGGTTTAGGATGCAGTTGGCCGACCGATCCAACAGAAACAATTGAGAAAATTTATTCGGGCTGATTGGCAAACCTGGAGACAGCTGATAGAGCAAGGATCTCTATAATCTCGGCAGTGTGTAATGTTTCCCTAATTACATTCGCACAATGCTAATATTAGTCAGCCATTACTCATCAAATACTCAAAATTCAAGAGTTTATGTATCTTCATATGGTTGTAGTATTTGGTAAACATATAATACGACTTACGTATAAATAACCATTCATATTCCATGGCAACTTTTCACCTCTTTTAAAATTATTAATAGGCTTCTTATTTCAACATTTACAATTATTTAAATCCGGAATACTATGTTTATTTGCTCTGGCAGCAAACTTCCTAACGTCTCTCTACCTTCACTCCAGTTTCATAACCTCTCTGAGTTACAGAGATACTCCCTACTTATGCTTATTCTTTTTTTCCACAATAGAAGAAATATAAACATTTCAAACGTGCCCTAGCGTGCATATTCGCTGGACATTTTACTATTAGAATGTTTTTACAAGGCGATTCTTGAAAATTAACTTTATATTCACCGTTTCTTGATAATTGAAATACTTTTGTTTTGATACGCATAATTTCTCTCTTTTTGTTCTGCTATTATCATTTGCATGATCGATATATTCATTTTCCATGTCTCTGTTCCATTGGATAGATTCTGTAATCAAACAGCGTTAGAGGCAAATATTATTGAATTACCACAGAATGAATTACCTTCGAATACATTGCGTTCCGCACAGCTGCTAATAACAACGATATCATTGAACGGTCGTACTTATGAATTATTTTCGTGTGGTTATTTATACCTCTATTTAATAAACCGGTTCATTTAATTTGCAAGCTGGTGCGCGCAACATAATTGAGGATCTAATTATACTCCTGTTCGCTCATCATAGTTGCAGAGGTCATCCATTCAAAGATAACTTGCTGAACTTTACGACTTTCTTTGAAGACATGCGCCAGAGATAGAGAACTAATTCTTCTGAAACATTAAAATACTTATATTTGTTTTGGTTATGTCCTAAAAACGGATTAACGGGAAAACAATAATTTTGGTCTCACGCTTTGAAAATCATTTTAAATCTATATTTTTTTCGTAAACATTTATTAATCATAACCTTTCTTGCTCAAAACATCATCCGTATTACTTAAAAAAAATTAAACTTTTCAACAATGCGTCGAATAATCATATATACTATTTCAAAATAAATCAAGACACCGACAGTAACTCGATCCGTAAAGTTCAACAATCTTTATTCCTTTATATATTTTATAAACTTGTATGCGAATCAGATTCAATTAACATGTTAAGTCCTAAAAATTAATAGAGCCACCTTATGATTAGCATATACCTAGGATTTCCTGTTTATGCGCGTTTGAAATAAAACTTGACTGAATAGAAACCGTCTGAATGAAAGTTTTGCCTTAAGATGCGACTCAGTCGCTTTTGTTTCCTTTTAAAAGTAAGCTCACAAAAGGCACTCTCGTCCTTTTTGTTCCAGGCATTTTTTAGGCAACAAAGGGAAAAAGAAAGCGAAAGCGTTGCCATCAAGCTAAATATGGGCTAAACAAGGACAGTCCGCCATGTAAACCTTAATGAAAAACAGCGGCGACGAGCCACGTATAAGAGATTCGAGCCCAGTTTCGGATGGAATACTTTCAATGTCTTCAGTAATTTTAGATATTCAGCAGTTTCAAAGCTAACGGTAAATAATATTCTGCGATGTCTTTATGGATGACGTCCGCTTTAGTTCATTTCCAAGTAACTATTGCGCGTAGTAATAAAATAAATCAATAACGATCCACACAATTTTTTTTCATTTCTCTTAATTTCTTAAACGATGTTGATCCATTTACGTCAAATTTTTATTTTTATATGTGGACGTTGAAAACTACAGCGAAGTAGGATCCCTCTTTAATTTTTATTGACGTTTTAGATTCTAATCGATTGTAATTCAGTAAGATAGGCAGGCAACTGTTGGGCATTCCCCGGCGCCAAGGGTTATTTTGCTAAAGGGACATTCATCCGTCAAAATTTCCCAAGGGCACCCTTCCTTCGTCAACAAAAGAAAAATTCCCACGCTGGACGAAAGAAGAATAAAGATTGGTAACACACGTGACGCGGGGTGGCGTTTTCCCTTCAAGAAGGGGGAAAAGAAGAGTTTGTCTGAGAGGTGAGAAGACGAAAAATAGGAAGAGTTGACCAAGACGTTGAAAGGACAAGGAAGTAGGGTCTATTACGCAGACCGTCAGGAATTGCTGAGCGTTTCGCCAGTGAAATGTAAATTTTTTGTTGTTTCGGTAGATTTATTCCGCTGCTACCAGAAATACTTCAAAATCAAAATATTTCAAACATGAAATAGAATTCAGAATTTCACAAAGAATAGATAAATATAAAAACTTTCGGAAGAGTTCGGAGAGAAGCTAGGTTGTACTCTAGAATAGCATTAAATAGTGTAGTGGGTGAAAGTATAAAACATAAGTTCAATAAGAAGTAAAAGAGTTTTATTCTTTAAAACTACAGCCTAATTCTAAGACAAATACTTGAAGAGAATCAGAGTCCAGAGTGGCATAGAGACGGCGTCACAAGGTTACACAGAACTTAAACTAACTTATTTGACATAATTTGGACCTTTTGTACTAGATTGTACCAATACGCTTGCAGAACGCTGAAACTGTAAGGAGAGGGGATAGCCAATTAAATTCATTTATTATCCAGGCCGGGAAGGGAACAGGTCTAGGTTATAAATGTATTAGGGTGGAGTTTAAGCTTAGGAGTGTAGGGAGAAGTTAATATTATTTATAACAAACTCCTTACAGGGAAAGAGGGTGGGGAATGCAATGTTCGTTTTCTTTCTATGCACACCTCTCACCTAAAGTCAGGGATACTCAGCGTCAACGGTCGCACCACACGCACACACTCGTACACGTGATAGAAATAACTCGTTTTTGATCTCAGCACAAG